>JAJJXC010000044.1:0-405456 GCA_022432385.1 Xylariaceae sp. FL1272
ATATTTATTTTAATTTTATAATTTATACTATAATAAACAAATCGTACGCCGCTTTAAGCTAATATATTAATACGATATATGCCTTTTTTATGCGTTATATTATATAATTTTATAACGTTATATAAACAATTAAATTAATTTCTAATAATTATAATACCTAGCTTTTTTATACGAAAAAAATATTATCGCTTTTAAATAAAATTCGACCGTTATTAAATTTTATTATAACGCTTTATATAAATATAGTTTTCGGCTTTACGTAAAACTTTGCTTTTTTTAGCTTTCGTTTTTTAGTTTTAAAAATTTTAATATAATAAAACTAAATATATCGTTAATCTATAACGTAATAATACTAAAAACTATTAGGTTTTTTTTTAATTAAAAATAAATATAAATTATATATTAAAATATATATTTCGAATTTTTTTATAATAATATATATAATACGTTTTATATTAATATAAACCTAATTTGGCTAAATTATATAAAAACCGTATAATATGTAATAAAATATTTATTTAAATATTTATTTTAAATCTTTTTTAAAAATCGTATATAAACAATTTAAATTAATTTGTTTATTATTTTATATATACGTTTATATAATATTTTTTAATTTATTTTTTACTCCGTACGACTATATTAATATAAAGCCTAAAATTAATATAAAGCGTTAGTTATTTTACTATATCGTTAAAAACTAAATAAAAAAATTTTTATTTTTATTTTTATATTTTTATATAACTATTTTAAAATTTTTCGTATAAAACGGTTATTTTTTTTTAATCTTTTTTATTAAACGTATATTAAAAATATAAAAAGTTTTTAATATATTGTTAAAATACCGTATAAAAATAAATACGTTTTATATTAATAAGTTATTAATTTTTTTTATATTTAATTTTTTAAATAATTTGCTAAACGTATTAATTTTTTTATTTTAACGAAATTATATTTTAAAAACAAATCTGACTTTTTTTTTTAAATAAAAAATATTTATATAACGAAATATTTTTTTAACGTTTTCGTTCACGTTTTAATAAATTAAAAACTTGTTATAAGTTTTAAAATATAATTTTTAATAAAATATTTTATTATATAATAACATTTTAAATTTTATATTATTATATAACGATTAATAATACGGCTTAATTTATATGTAACGAAATTTTTAACCGTTATTTAAAATTATATTTTATTTTTTAATTATTATAACTTTAAATAGTTTTTTTTAGCTGCTTTTTTTACGTTATATAAATATTTTTAATTATAAAAAAACTAAAAAACATTATATAATAAGCCGTTTTATATATTTATTACACGGTTAACGTTTGTTTTTGCACGTTTTTTCCGAATTATTTTCGTAATTTTTTTAAATTGTTTTTGCTTTTTATATAATATTTAAAAAAAAAAAATCTATTATAATTTTAAAATAAGTTTTAAAAACTAATAAAATTAATACTAAACTATTTAAACTAGCTATATTATTTAAAGCTTTTATTGTAATTTATAAAATTATATAATCGTTTATTATATTTAAAAATTCTTTATATAAAATATTAAATATATAACGGAATAGTTTATATATTTGTTTAATTTTCCCGATATTTTAATAAGTTTTAACCGGGATTTTTTTATATAAAAATTTTATTAATTATACATTATTTTAAAATTTTTTAAACAAAAAGTTTTTATTAATATTATACGTAATTACGTTTAATAGTTTTTAATATATATAAATTTGATATTAATATAAAACGTTTTAAATATTTTACGTAAAAAAAGATTTTAAAAACGTAGCGGCTTAAAATCTTGTTTTAGCGTCGATTATATATAATACGGGCTTACCGTTAATATATATAACGTTAATAACTATTTCGTAATTAAAAATAAGTCGTTTTTAATTAAAAACTTAAATTTTTAAAATATTACTACGTATAATTAGTAATAATAGTAAATTTGTTTAATTTTATTAAAAACTTTTAAAAAAACGTTATAACCCGTTTTTATTAATAAGTTATAAAGTTTTTTTACGCGTTAATAACCTGTTTTTTTATATATTTATTGTAATTTCGTTTTTATAAAATATAAAGCTTATTTTACGCGATTAAAATAAAAAATCCGTAGCTTTATTTTTTAACTATAACGTATAACTTGCCGTTTTATATAATTTTGTTTATTAAATTATTATAATACGTTTTTTGCCGATTTATATCGTATAATAAAAATAAAAAAAACATAAAAGCGTTAAAAATAAAAAATCGAATTAAATTAATTAACGTATTGATTTTAATTTTTTTCGATCGATATTATATTTTTAACTTTTTTAAATTGTATAAAAATTTCTTTAAAAGTTTAATCGATTTTTATTTTAAAAAATTTTTATATATATATTAATATTTATAACTTATTAATAATCGATATTTATATAGCTTTTATATTTTAAAAAATACTTTAATAAATATTTTCGTATAAGTTTTTTAATATAAAAGCCAATATATCGTACGGTTTTATATTATTATATAAAAAATTATTAAACTTTAAAATATTTTTTAAATTATTTAATATATATATAATTAATTTATTATATAGTATAAAATTTTAATTTTTTTTATTTTTTACGGGCTTTTTTTCTTTCGTTTTTTTTATATAGTTAGTCGTTTTTATTTTTTATTTTAAAATATTTTTTAAAATCAGCGACGTAAATATTAACTTTTTTATTTTATATACCGCTATATTTAACGAAATATTGTTTTATATAAGCAATTTTTTTTTAAAATGTTTTATAAACTAATAATCCGGCTTAAAATATACGAAATATTTTTTATTTATACAATTAAATAAACGTTAAAATCTTAAACCGTAAAAACTATATAAACCGTAATATATATAATTATAAAATAATTTTTTATTATATTATTTTTATATATAGTTATTACTATATTTTTTTTTGTTATAATATATATAAAAATTTTTATTTTATATAAATTATAATTTGTTTTTTCGTTATACCGAGATTTATATTACGGTATAAAAATTTAAAAATAACTTTTCGTATAAGTTTTTTATATTAATTAACGTTTGCTCGAATTTGGGTACGTTATTATATATTTATGTAATAGTTAAATATAATTAAACTTTTTTTTAAAAATCTGGTTTAAAAACGCGTTAAGTAATATAAAAAGCTTTAAAAAGCTGTTTTAATATTTTCGGTTTTATTAATACTAAATTACTTTATATAATTTATTAAAAGTTTATCGTAATTTATTTATTTTAATACTAAATATAGTTTATTTTTATATTAAAATATATATTAAACGTATTGTATATTTTTTTACGTTATTTTTAAATTAATATTAGTTTAAAAATACGATTTAATAAAGCTTAAAAAGATTTAAAAAAAACCGCGTAATAATAATTTTTTTTAATTCTTAAAACTTAATATAACTATATAAACTAACGTACTTTATCCGATAATATATTATATAATAAATTAATAAAGTTTAAAAAGCTTTTTTATAATTTTTAAAAAGCTATAAACTTATATAAATCGATTTAACCGTTTATAATATTATATTTTAATATAATAAAATTTCGTAATATATATTAAAATAAAGTTTGCTATATAATAAAAAATAGTTAAAAAGTTTAAAATTATTTGTATAGTTAATTTTTTTATAATTATTTTTCGATAGTTTATTAAATATCTAATTCGGGTAATTTTTAAAGTTATAATAATTAGTTTATATAAAGTTTTTAATAATAAATATCGGTTATTATTTATTTATTTTATATAAATTTAGTTAATTTTATATTTAAAATATTATTTTCGAATTATATTTCTTATTTTGTTAGTTATATAAAAAATAATTATTTTACGGTTTATATAAGCTTATTAAACTAAAATTCCGTTTAGTTTTTAAAAAATTTTTAAATAAAAAAAACAAATAATCGCTTATTATATAAATTTATTTATATAATAATACGTAATAAACTACGTACGTTATTATAAACTTATTAAAAAAATTATTAAATAACTTAAAGTTATTGTCGTTTTTTTATTCATTTAATACCAAATATTTTTTAACGTTATTTTCGTTGAAACTATATTATAAAGTTATTTTAACTTATAAAGCCGATTACTCGAATAAAATCTAAAATTTATTTTTAATTATCGTATAAAAATTATCGTATAAATCGGTTTACTATTTTTTTTAAATATAATTCGAAACAAATTTTTTTAAATCTTTTTTATATAATTTGCTTAAACCGAAAATATAAAATAAAAATAAAATAAAAACGTAAAATCGTACTATTATAATTTTTAATTAATTGTTTTTTTAATTTTTATTAATTTATAATCGTTTTATAACTATTAATTAATATTAAATAAGTTTTATACGTATTAAAGCAAATATAAATAACTATACGATTAATTTATTTATATTTATTTTTTAAAGAAAGAAATTTTTAAAAAAAATTCCGTACGAAATATATAAGCCTCCGTATAAAATATCCGATATACGTACAATTTACTTACGTCGGCTATCCCGTAACCGTCGTACGTAATACTTACTTACGCCGGTTATTTTTTACCCGACGTACGTACTATATACGTACTATTTACTTATATCGCACGTACTATTTACTTACGATAGCTATTTAGCATCTATTTTGTTTCTGCTTTGTTTTTATTTATATAAAGCAATTGTCCCTTCGTACCAAACAGAAAGCCTTTTACGTAATAATGGTTAAACAATTTTAAACGGTTAAAATTTATTAAAAAGTTAAAAAGATTTTATAAAATATAGTAAAAGAATTAATTTAAATAGTATTCTTTTAGTTTTTTTAATACGATATTTTTTATATTTATTTTTATATAAATTTTAAAATTTTTTTATAAAGTTTTTATAAGCTTAATATTTTTTATATAAATAGTTATTTATTTAATTACTGTAAAATTTTAATATTTTTTTTTAATATGCTATTTTTTTAAAATATTATAACGGTTTAGTTAAAAGTTTTTTAATAAACTATATTTTTTTTTATATTTAGACGAGTTTAAAACTAAGCTGTTTAAGCTTATTAAAATTTTATAAAATTATATAATAAAAATTAAATCGTTTTTATAAATAAAATAAAAAGTAATAAATTTATATTTTAAAAAAATTATATTAGTTATTTTAATAAACTGTTTAATAATTTTATTATTATTGAAATTATTAATATAAAAAATATAATCTTTTTTATATAATTATATTTTTATTTTATAAAATATAAAAGCTTTTAAAATAATATTAATATAAAAATTTTTAATATAAACTATATTAATTAAAATTAAATTAGTAGTTTTTAGTTTTTTTTTTTAAATTAAAAGCTTTTTTAAATATACGTATATTTTAAAATTTAATTAAAAAAAATTTATATTATATAATATTTAATTTTTATTAAAAAACTTTTTAATAAAGTTTAGTTTTAAAAAAATTAAGTTATTAATAATATATATAGTATTATAATTATTAAATACGGTATTTTTTTAAAAACAAATTATTATAATATTTAAAAATAATAAAAATGTAAAAAGCTTTTTTTAAAATAAAAAAATTAATTATTATTACAGCTATATTAATATTTTAATTATTTTATAAATTTTAGAACAAATTATAATTATTTAATTATTTATAAAAACTTTGGTTAAATAATTTACCGCGTTTTTATTTTTATTATTAAATAAAATTATATTTTTATTTTTAGTTTTAAATATTAAATTTTTAAACTTTGTTTTTTTAATAAAAATATAAAATGTTTTTTATTTTAAGCTTTTATACCGAAACTTAATTTTTTAATACTTTTAAACATTTAAAATATATTTTAAATTATTAAATAAAACTTTTATTACTATATAATAAAATAATTAATATGTTTATAATATTTAAATATAGTTATAATAAAGCTTATTTTTTTTTATAAAAATAGTTTTAAAGCTATCGTTTTTTATTTTAATTAACGTTTAAGTTTTACGGATTTTAAAGCAATTAATATTTAAAAAAAATAAAAAAAACGTTTTTATTTTTAAAAATAATAACTAATAAAAAATATTATATTTATTTTTAAATTAAATATTTAAAATAATAAGCTTTTTTAAATATATATTAAAATTATTAAACGTTTAAATTTTTTTATTAAGTTTAATTTATTAATTTATATATTAATTAATAATAATAAAAACTTAGTAATAAATAATATACGTAATTAATTAAAAAAAGTTTTTAACGTTTATTTTTTTTTTAATATTAAAAATTTTAAACGTTTTTACGTTTTAATAAATTATTTTTTAACGTATAACTTATAACTATATAAATATTTTTTTAGTTTTAATATTTTAAAAAACTTTACGATATTATTTTTATATTTAATTATGTTTTTTAAATTAGTTAAAATTATATTGCTTTTTTAAAAATTATATAATATTTTATTTATTACGTAGTTTATTTTTTTTTAAAAATATAAAAATTAATAATTTTTATATAGTTTAAATACGTAGTTTTATCGATTTAATTAAATATTGTAATATAGTTTTAGCTTTTAATAGCTTATTTATTAATTATAAATTTATAATATTAAAATTAATTATTATAAGCTTTATTTGTTTTTATATTTAAAAAATACCGTATTAAATTAAAGCTTTTTTTTAAATATTTTTACGTATATTTAAAACTTATAATTAAAGAATTTATTTTTAATATAAATTAAAATGCTTTTAATTAGTTTTATATTTAAATCGGCTTTTAAAATATTAAATTAGTTTTAAACGTTAAAATTAAATATTAAATTTTAAAAAATACGATATTAAATAAACTAATTTATTAAAATTTTTATATAAAATTTATTAAAATCGATAATTATTTTAAATTAAATAATAAATATAATAAATTAAAAAGTATAAATTTTTATAAAAATCATTTATAAAAACTTAAAGCTTAAAAAATAAATAATTTTATAATACGTTTAATAATATCGGATTTTATTTATAAGTTAAATTTATAACTTTTATAAAAATAAAAACGTAATAATCGAAAAAACTTTTAAATAATGCTATAAACGTTTATAAATATAAAATAATAAAAAAATAAGATTCTAACTATTTACCGGATCGAAAAAAGGATAATTACTATATATATACATATTTGTACTTTTGTTAAGTGCTTTAGAGAGCACGGCAAACTCCCTTATATAGGAAGCCGAATAAGTGGGTCTACTTCCTGACATAATCGGAATTGTTTACTCCCCAGTTGTTTTTTGTGCTTTCATAGCTATTATCTCGATGGGCTGCTGACTTTGGCTACTGCAAACGCAAGACAGCATTTTGGCATAGAGTTTACCTTCATACTAATCTGTAAGATGCTCCCAACAACGATCATTTCTACCTCATATGGTAAATAGCCGCTCCCTAGTAATAAGTCTTACCATAGTCAAACACCAGGTTAATGCAGGCTGCCCAGCAGTCTCGCAAATAGAGACACAACCGGTTTGTAGAAGTGATCTATAAAGACGAGTAGGCTGGTGGTTCTTCGCTGAAAAAAGGCTACTAAAAGCCGAAATCACTCGTTGGCGATCGTAGGACTATCGTCGAGCTAGAACTTAGAATGCCACGAGCATAAATAAATCCAAGGGCCTTTTGGCTAATACCTTGCGAAATTCAACCCTATGTAGCAGTATCCCAGTTATGATTGGTTCTTATCCCACAACTGGCGTAGAGGTAATTCAGCGCTGTCTTGCCATCGGATATTGGTGTCAAGATTTTAGAAGGCGACGGTGACTAAACCTCCTTAGCCTTGTCATTTAGAAGCTACTGGGAGTCAACCTCAAATTCAACATTCAAAACCACATCTCAGGGTCTTCTGCCGTCTAGAGGGCCCATGTAGTGATTAAGGGTTATCTTTAACATCGCACTTTACTTTCTTGCGCTCTGGAAGCTACTGACGGAGCTCATAATCAGACCGTGTGACCACGAATGATGCTAGATAAAACAGAGACGCTCATCATTCGGGTTAAACTCCTGCGCCATGGTCGGTGACAAGCCGCGCCACATGCGTGGGTCTTAATGATTAGGGCAGGGAAGAGACAAGGAGAATGGGTGTAGGTCCAGGGCAGAGGGTGGAGAGATATAAGGAAAGGGTGCTGGGACACGAGGAAAAGTACAGAGATGCTGTCCGGGGTTTTCGTTCCGATCCTCACCTTTCTGGTGGCCATTATGCCATGGCAGGCAAGATGGTCTGCGGGTCGGGGCCAAGCTTGAAACCATGTCATTGTGCTATAACTTCTGATGTTATGATTGTGTTGGGCGAACTGATCGTACTGCGTAGTGAAACTGAATTATTACATTTAGAGGGTTTGCTGCCATCGAAGCCCTGCTTACACTATAGTTGTTTGCCGAACTGTAATAAGTAAGTTGGGAAGGCGGCGGTACGACAGTTTGAGCTCGCGGTTGGAATTGAGAAGTGACTGGACAACTATTGCCGCCCGCTATATCATCTTTCTGATAATCGCTCACGCTTCTAGGCGTAGTAGTGATGAACAGTTACACCAAGTGGGAGCTTTTTGAGTGGTCGAGGGATGTGTAGGTCATCATCACAACCATCACGGTCATTGGCTAGCGGCCTTTTAGGGGCGCTATCATATGAAGCGGGCGCGGGTGTGCCGGCCAAAAAAATAGTAGATTGCTTAAGGGAACAGGTCCAAAGGGAGTTGGTCACAGTGACGGCATTGAGATGCGCTTTCAAAAAAGAGGACCACATTCCGAGCATCATACAGCAGTTTTCCCCTGAGCAAGACACTGAAACATCGCTTACTAACAACCCGATAACCCATGAATCCGCCATCCTCGTAGTTTTCACACCTTACTGTAACGATCGTGTCTTCGGGCCCGACTATAGTCAGGTCAAAAAACAAGATGTCATAGCAGGGGTATACCTCGCTACAGCTAATAGATAGATAGGGCGAGGTCGTAACCTGGCCAAAAAGATCCTTGTAGTAAATTTCGGAGATCAACATCTTGCTCGTCCCATCCGCCGTACCATTGTCACCATTATCTTGATTAACATTCAGGGCCCTATTGGCATCTGTGACATCGAAGTTCTTAAAAGTGATATTCCGCACATTGCCCCAGCCCCCTGCCACGAGGTTGGTAAGCGCTCTCGTAGTCGTCGCTCTGGTCAACTAGCACGCCCACCCAAGTCTTGATGTAAATGCCATAGCGAGTACCTGGCACCTATTCTAGAAGTTAGCACTTGCCAAAGGCACACAGCACAAGTAGTCCAGAGACGATATCTACCCTGAAGTCTTCAATATAGATATTTCCAGCACTGGGGTCTTCCAAATATTGACCTAAGCTTCCGATGGCGACTCCGTTACCGCCGTTGCATGTAACATTGGTAATGGAAAAATTGTACGATCTCGGTTTAATCGCGATACAGTCGTCACCACCCTGGTAAATGAAACCATCGAGATGAATGTTGGTAGCGTCCATGGTATCTGTATAAATCACCACGTCAGTCTTTGCGCATCTGATCTTCCACACGGCTTGAGGGTTAGGACTGGCGCTCACCGAATCCGTCCGTGTTCTGCACCCAGCGCGCCGCTGGGTGCAATCGCGGAAGTCGCATTCGTCACTATATTGCTAAAGAACATGTCTGTCCCGCTCATGATATGGACAGCCCATAATGGAGGCCGGTGGACGGCAAAATTGGAAACCTGCACATCTGTGACATTCCAGAAAACAAAGGCTTCAACCCGGTCAGCGGGAGGCAGAAGCGGGGAGGGGACTCGGGAATGGCCTTACAAAAGGCCGGCCTGGCCGAGTGTCGCCAGCTTCGGTCGTGTACCACGCTTCTCCGTTGCCATTGATGCCACCGGTACTGTAGCCGTTGATGGAGATGTTGCTCCCAGCGAAGACAATCCCTGCCGCATGGTTCTGGAAAGCAACCAGGTACGACTTGTTCCTCCAGTAGTCTAAATCATCGGACATCTGCAGCATTGTCGGGGTCAGATTCAGCCCTCAGCTAGTTGGCAGGTGGGTTTCGCAGACCTTCCACTGTCCTCTCCATTCGATTACGACATCGTCAAGAACCGGATTGAGGCGTTCTGCGATCCAGAATTCTTCCCCCCCAGGGAAGATGATTGCACCCCCGGTTCTACACTTTGAGAAGGCATCTAATATTGTGGGAGTGTTGTTTGTCTCGTCCTCAATAGCCGTCACTGTGCATGTTAGGCAACCGTCAATTGTCTCGACTTCAACATCCCGGCACTGACACCCTACAGCGGCCATAGAGCGCCAAGTCCGGCGAGGAAGGGGAATGCCTGCATGGCAATACAATTACATATACCGTATCAGCTTATTTGATATTGGACAACGGTGTGATACGAGCTGTGCGCTGTGGTCGGGTTCCAGCGGTCTCTGGCCCATTCTTAACAACCCCTACAAAGGCAAAAAGGGAAATATGTATCAGTCCAGCTCTAACCCAACTCCATTGCTCCATGTCGGCTGAATCTCTATCCGCTTGGCGCTGTTGCGACTTGCGAAAAAGGTTTCCCCGCAAAGATTATTTCCGCCGTCTCCGGCCCATCGCCGTCAAGGCCGAAAGCGAGAATCTGTGCATCAAGTCCAACTCCCAGCTTGAGGTCCGTTGCTCCATTTCGGCCTATCTCAACCCGCTGTTGCGCACAGAGTTCCCCCGCAAGGATTCGGCACACCGCGCCCCTTACACGGTTCCGACTCCCACAGAACGGTCCTCGCCAGTATTCCACCGACCGGTGACATGTCTTCCACAGGATCGTGATATTAGTCTTTACTCTTTGGTGACTAATTATTTAATCATGACTAACTAGTTTTGCCAATATTTTGACTAATCGTCGTCCTACTCGCAATCCTCAATGCAATCAGCAGGGTTGCAGTCGCGAATGTCAGCTCCTACCTTACCTGACTGATGATCTCTCCTTGGGCGAACAAACCGTAGACCCAGAGACTGGGTTCGCTCGCTATACCTCTATCAGCCCTGCCAAACTAGGACTTGGGAGCCGCACGGCCGCCAGTGGAGACCGACGAGGTTATCCAGCGCCGCGCGAGTGAACACTGCAATGGGAGGTACGCAGGTGACTACCCACATGCTGCTCAAGACGGTTTTGTGTCAGCGTTCAATGGCATCACTCTCGGCAAGAATTTGTTTCCTTTCCACTACGATAACGGCTCGCCGGCCTAGTATGTGGTATCATCTCCTAGATCTGTCTCGCCCTGTCTAACTAGTTCTTCATCTTCGAAGCTCTCCGATCACTGACTGTCTTCGTCGTGTGTGCACCTACAACAGGGTGTGTTAACAACCAGCGGCAACGAGTTCAGGGCGCACATGGATTCTCTCAGGTCCGTTTGTGGCGATTGTAATTCTGGCTGGTTGCTTCACAACCAATACGCTTACGGAAGGACGCCGTCGAAAACAAATCTGCTAATTCGAAGTACTGACTGCTTAGTTATCCTGTCAACTAGCTATTTTCACCTTAGTAACTATGATATAGATATGATTACCTCATGTCAGCAAGGTTGAGATAATGTGTGCGCTCTTGGAAGGGGGTTTTCATATTATAGGATGTTCTCCTCTTCTGAGTTGAACCGTAGCTAGGCAGTTATAATTAAAATCTTTCAAATTACATGATTTATACTGTTTGTTTATAAGATTGTATAATTGCAATTAATATTATAGAAATGGGGACTAGACCAAGGGTGCGCGTATACAGGATCGTCTTATATAATGCCCCTTTGTGATACCCTTTTATTGCCATATTGCTTAACTAATTAACGCGATGTGCTTTATTCTACACTGCTGACAAAGTGGATACAGATTAAAGAGCCGATAATGCTCTTGAGAATATATCTTCTTCATGTTGTGGACGATGAGATCGTTCACATGATTAGATATTCACAAGTTCGACTGCATTCTCGGCAATGTGTCCGGCTGCAGTTGCACCTAGGAATCCGGCTGCGTTTTTGTTTGTCAATCCGTAGATGTGCTTCACCCTCTTTTCGGCGTTGACAATGATTAGCTATTCGGCGTAATCGCTGATTAGTTATTCGGCGTAACTGTTGATTAGGTATTCGGCAATGAGCAGAATGTCTGAACCAAGGCTGGGGCCACTAGGTACAGCATATGTACGTTGTTCCTGCTGGCTTCATTAGATTGTTTACCGTTGAGCAAGATAGACAGCTCTTGCTAGCCTAGGTAGATAGAAGAGTTATCGTCGAGCATAGCAAGTAGCCCTTGCAAGCTTAACTAGTTGTAACATCGCCGAGAAGAGCGAGTAGTTCATGCCCGCCTAGGTATATATATTATCGTCGAGCACACCAGCGAGTAGGCCCCGTCAGTTTTGATATTGGCAGCACATAGACTGCTCCTGCCTTCAGTGTGCAATCAGTCTCCGCAAAAAATCCAGGGATAAAAGCCCATGCTTCTTCCTGCTTCCTCTCCCGCAACCCCTTCTCCATCTTCATCCCCCACCACACAAGCACCACAACCCACACAACCCCATTGCCTCTGCCTCATCATGGCATCCAACAACAACGACGGTGAGAAGGACGAGAAGAAGAAGGACAAGGACAGACGCCCCCAGCCTCCTCGAGGTCAAAAGGCCCGAGAGCTCCCTGTCGACCCCAACGGTGTGCCTGCCCACCCAGATGCCCGCGGTGTCGTTGGTAAGCAAACTTTTCAAAACAGCACTGATATCCATACTGTTAATCAGATCATGGAATATGTCACTAATACAGTGCATCTTCCTACAGTTATCAACGGCCTGTTCCGCTGCGTATGCGGTTCGGTCTTCTACAATGAACACCACAATCACTCCTCCCACCTCTCCCACAGGCACCAACCCAAGAGCTCATACAACAAGAAGCAAGCCGGCCGACTCTATTGGTGCCGAGATTGCACTGAGGTGTTCAAGAACTTCCACTCCTATCTGGGCCACCACCGTGGAGCGCACAATGGAAACTCGAAGACGGAAGAGCTGAAGAAGCACAACTTTCCCTCTGGCTTCGACTACGACGAGAGAGTTTGGGAGAATGAGGAGCCTCGCGACGAGGTGCCTGGCTTTGCCTTACCCCAGCAGTATCATCAGAAGGACGACGACCAGGATGAGGGTGGCGTGGGTGGACAACAAGGTGTACAGGTCTAAGGGCATGCAGATTGGCACATGGGTATCTTGAGCAGCAAGAGGGAGTCTGACAATGGCATCCGCAGCAAATGGACAATGAGTGAACCTCTTGAGGCAACACCAGAGGGTGTATGAAGTACACAGGCAACAATTCGCCAAAAGGCGTTCTTACAAGTACCTCAGAAAGCTGCGACATTGCGCGTGAATGAGTGATCTCCCAATGTGATATGTGCTAGTAGTCGCACAAAGCTGTTCCCAAGACATTGAAAGACGCATGATGCCAACGCCTTCAATAGCCAGACTGATGGATACCTGATCGACAGTCGAATAACGAACCGCACTCGTGAAAGACAAATCTTCCGGTTCGAGATGGGTCGACGTCTTGGCTTTCATTTGGTGTAGTACACCCGAACTAAGTAGAGATGACAACATGGAATCTGTTTACGCATATGCACCGTGGCAACAGGAGGGGATTCAACACCACATATATCAACAATCTGGCAATTATTCGGTGCTCGGAAGCGTCGAGAATACAGAGCTGTGGGACGTGCGAGATTGATTGTCCCCTAAAATCATCTTCTTAGCGCCGTCATGCATCACAACGAACAGCTGTGTCATTCTAAGAACGCTTGTCATGCTTGGATTACTGTGTTCATCGTGCCCTCCCTTTATTTACACACGTTTCTCTCGAGCTTAATGATCTTGGTTTATTTTTCTTTCTATTTCCAATCATACATACTTGTTTGTCATGGGCCATACATATTGAGGTACTCCTAGTGCATATCCACAGCTCCAACTTGCTAGCATTTTAAGTACGATTCCCGAGGATTCCCGAGCCATGTCACTGACTGGTGCATGTGTAGAAGACAACAATCCTCATGTCTTCAGTAAGGAGTCAGATCAGGTCTTCTAGAAGACTCCGGCCATCTCGCCACCTTCTAACCACCAAGATCGCTTCCCTCGTGCATACAGCTGGAAGGTTACTCGACGATTTCCTCCTCACAGCCCCACCTTCAGCATCTTCAGTGGCCCTCAAGAGGACCCCTCCCACGAGACCTCACACTCGGTACAGCCGGCAACCACTGCGACAGCGCCCTGGAAGATTCGTGGATATCAAGGACAATAGCATCTCCAAAAATCTACCTCTTCAGCACATCCATGACCTTCCTAAAGCCTGCGACTACTAAATACTAAGTCTGTAGCACATCGGATAATCACCTTGAGCGCCACCCCTATGTACCGAGTAAGAAAAAGTGGGAGAATATGGAGGATTCCAGTAGAAAACATGTACTAGTCTTTGCCAGTATCACTGTTTGTCTGCTTCTGAATGGCCGCTCATCCCTTACCCCGTCAAGTGCGTTGATACGGTAGTTCTAGCAATCAGGGGTTCCAAAGGGTTCGACGGCGGCGGTACCATTTATTGGTAATGGAATGGTCCTAGGCTATAAGTGGGTGAAATTTGCTTACCTATATCCCTTTCCCATCACCGCTCCTTGCATCATTGATATTACCGTTCGCAGCATTCAGCTGTCTAGAGGAGATCATCTACCTAAACCTTTAGTGCGGTGAGAGTCGTCAAGAAAGTCAACCCAGAGATAGATGGGGTGCGTTGATCAGGCAAGGAAGAGGGCACTGGTCACTTGCGTATGGGGAATTGGGAGAGAATCTTGCAGTATTACCGCTGGCATCTGTGTCCTAAATTGTAATTGGGTCATTGGGAGTAGAAAGAGAAGGATTTGTGATTCTAGGCTGAATTGATGTCTTTGCAACTAAGAAAGAGTTGAAAAAGGAATCGAGGATTTTATAAATAAAGTGAATAACTCGAGTTTTAAAGCCAGTACAGTAGTCATGTCGCGAAATAAATGCTCCGTGGTAACAGCTAGTGTAGAGCTTCTTGTGCGACCACCTGTACCCTCCATAGAACTAGCAAGATTGGTATCTAGTACATATATCTAAAAAGGACTAATCCCGCAAGAAACCTTTGTTCTTAGGAGCCGAACGGGACGACTGTCCCATCGATTGTGACACTCTTGTCTACAACATTTACCTGCATCACACCAATCTGGTTGACCCATCTCTTGCGTCCTGCATGCTGTGATGTCTGACTGTGGGATCCCGGCCTGTAAGATCTCTCAACAAGGCTATCATTTTGTTTCGACCGCACGCATGCCGTCTGGATCCCAGAGTCAGGGGCTGCGATGGATCTGGAGCGCTCAACCAGGCCCGCATGTTGGTAAGTTTAGCTGTGGATTAAGTGCCTGTAACCTTGTAAATCTGGTGTCTAAGCCACCAGCGGTAGTTTGGAAGTGCGTTAAGAACTTGTCATTTGCGAGCGAGTCTGACGGATCGGCATCGCCGACGATGGCACCGCCAAGACAAGACACGAGGTAGTTTGTCCATAATCCTCCAAACGTATAGACCTTGGACTTGACTTGTTGCTCGCCAGTCCGGACTTCATCATAGTGGAGGGCACCGTCTGGGCACGAGCATCCAGATTATTCAATCCACGCTTTGAAGGGACACTGCTCTTACAATACTGGTTCGCAGTATTTCAGAATGTCTGGGGCAAGCCAATATCGGTGAATGGCCTGTTGCTTCGGGTGGCAAGCTTCCTATCGCCGGTTACACTGGTTGATCCGAGGGTGATGAGCGTCGAAGCTGCAACAAGAGCTCGGAACAAACGCATGGTGGTAAACAAAGCTGTGATGATATAAAAGAGGCGGGTTTGACTCTAGCTAGATTCTTGATAAGAAGTCGAGGTGTCTTGGAAAAAGGAGTATGTGCGCTGGGGGCTGCTTGTAGTTAAGCATGCAATGCGAACGAAAATCAAGCAGCCCCTATATACTATAAATCACAGTTCAAGAGTTAGCAAATCCTTTCTGGTCGCAAGCATAGTATCAAAATAACAGTTCTATTATTACTCTGTCGTCGCTTCACATATGTGGCGATGAAAAATATCACCAATCTGAACAACACGGTTGATTAGTTGAGGGTCCTATGCGGCGGCAAGCATTGCTATCAACACCTGATATACGTCATTAAAGCTCCCCGTGAGCTGATATGAAGTGCCTAAACTCGGTTCACACAGAGACTTCGGTGCAGATCGCTGTCAGATTCTCTAATTAAAGGATTCAGCGCGAAAACTTGAGTACGACACGAACAGAACACCTGCATAGGTGGCATCATCGCTTTCTTGCTCCCAGAAGTTCTCGGCTCTTCTGTCCGTAAAGGATCAACAACGAAGCAAAGAACCAACAAGCTACAGATCGCTGAGCATCATGGACAGGGCCGAAATAGCATGCATAGAGCAAATGTCTTACTATTCCACCACTGTGTTCCCGAATAACCGGCCTAAATTTAGAAACTGGGGAGCAATGTTTTGTTTTTTCGGCTGCGCGGATGTCTGTATACGAAAGACCCGACGGACAATGACGTTTTGCTCATTGACTGAAATAGATCACAGAATGTATGTTGTTAGGAGTAACAAGTAATATTGTAGGATCAGGCCGGGACCAACAGTGGCAAGCTGTAGTTGTATGGCCAACCAGCGCACGCTCGGATACGTAATGTCATTGTCGATGGAACATTGTCACCCTAGACAGTCTACACCGAGCCAACCGCTACTTTTTCTTCAGGGCAGGCTACGTATGATGAGGTTCGGATACAAAATGAAACAATGTTGGTAATCTGTACCCACACGAGTCGGTGTGCTGGCTAGACTTAGCCAAGCCAACGTTGGTGTCAAAGCAAAACCGCGCCCTCCACGCGTGGGGCGCAGGCGGCGCGGCGACGAGGGGCTCACCATCGGAGTCAGGCAAGCGGTACTAACAGCCAAAGGGGCACTTTTCAGAACCGCCATACAAGAATTAGCCCATTTGTTTTTCGCATAGCTTGCCAGGTGGCAACGGAGCCAAAGAATCGATCAACAGGCACTTCCTCTTGAACCCAACAGCAGTCCCCTGTATCAATATAGTTCAAGGTCCGAAAGCAAATCTACTGTACAATGACCGTCTTCATGTTTGAAGCGCCCTGAATCTGCGTGATGTATGCTATACCGAAGACAAACCCCTCTTTCCTATGTAGTATCTGTTCGCATTTTCTTGCACTACGTTGGTGTATTGAAGCCGGACTACGGTAAATCTAGTAAGACAAGCTCCGGCCATTTGTCTGTCAAATCATGATAAGGTTGGTCGCTTGGGACATTTATTTGATCAAAAGCGTCTGTAGGAAGTAACCAGTACCCGAAAGCCGTACCAACGTTCGAGTGTTCCGAGCCCTCAATGATGATTTCTCCTGGTGAGGCGGGTTTGGAAATTGCGCCCACCCATACATCCTGCTCATCCTGTAGCGATTTCTCTGCCATTCGGCGGTCACGATTATTGTCGTGGCTCCACGTTGTTGTCAAGACAATGGAACATCGAGTTTGCGGTTCCTAAGCTGCCATAATGTTCTTGAACGTAATTATTCCATAGACGAACACCTTCGCTGGGGCGTCCAGAGACGAAAACGTTTTTCAAATACTCGTGAATAGGTCGCGGATCTGGTCCCTGGCGAACAAAACCCATAGTCAAGGCATTGGCAGGGAGAGCACGATTGAACCTATAGTCGCAGGTTGGCGGAGCAGTATGAAACCCAAGATTTAGGCGGCCAGCTGTTTGCTCGTGTATAAAGAAGATCTCGCGTAATTGAAAAATGGTCTCCTGGAAACTCATTCGCTGTGGAGCTTCCAGCGAGTTGGGAATAATAGACCGGAGCTCATTTGGGCCATGGAGGAGACCGGAATCAACCACCAGATTGAGAATCCCGACGTGGCGTGGGTCATGCTTTCCCTTCATATCATGAATGAAATCGACCAATGTGCCGAAATGTGCTTCAATGCGAAGAAAGTCGTATTCTGGGTTTAGGTAGAAAACAAAACGTCTGAAATTCTGAGCGGAAGTGTTTCGGCGCGTTAGGCGCCAGCAAGGCAGGTGTATTCGGTAATGAGAGAGGGCCACATCGCGCGACTCTCGATTCACGTGAAAGACGCTGCTTAAAGCCGGTACGTTCTCGTCCACGACACCGTACGTTTCATCTGGGGGTGGCTCCAATCGGGCGGTGGCATCGCCCTGCTCTTTCATCATGTAATTGACCCAGTCGCGTGGTATCACCTTCAATCTGACGATCCGTTGGGCGAGCAGCGCGGTGCGCCATATTTGCTGACGGAATTCCGGTGGAAGTTTGCGAAACAAACGAAATGCGTCAAGAGAAGGAGACTGTGTCCGGCGTACGTCGTCAAGAGAGAATATGCGGAGATGCACGGGAACCGACATGTTCGCACGGAATTCACTGAAGCGAAAGTAAGAAAAGACGAAACACGGGCCTTGTGATGGAATTGTGCTTGCCTCGCGAGATGGTACGGGATACGTTCGGGTACAGAGAAGTCGTACCAGGCGGGTTCAATGGGGCTGACGTCACTGAGACTAAACGAAGTGTTAAGATAGGGAATGGATGCTGGTGTCTGCCTGGCGTGTTGGTTGTTGATCCAAACCAACATGCATATAGGTGCTTATTACGACCCAGAGAAAGTGGTCGAAGACCTTGTACCAACAGCAAGCCCACTCATCCTCCGTACGAGTAGTCGTCAGCCACTGTGCTGTGCCATCCAAATCCAGGTCCACACGTCCTGTGAAAGATATGTTGAGAGGTGGTATAAGCAGTGTTGTTGGTTTTCGCAGCCGGTAATGCTCATTCTCTATTCAAGAACCAACGTCATTTGGTGACCACACCCAAGACTTGTCGGAACTAAGGAAGCGATTAACGGAAACTGATGATCCCATCATTCACTTCTCGACGCCGCATGTGCCGCATCATATATATCCCGTTAGCAGCCAACACATTCGAACTGAAGATCTACGAAAACTCCTCCGTCAAGCCAACTGTGGGATTCCTCAATGGAGGACAATACCGGCGTAATTATAGAAACACGGCGTCATAGATTGGACGTCATACTGGGAGATCAATGTCACCACAGAGCGAGAACAGTCAGGTCTACGAGGAGGACCATGATCATTCAACGGCGCTGTGCCACGACGAATGTTGCTCGACGGGGCTCAACAAAGTACCAACGCAGTCAGGTTCTGAGTTTTCGATATATAAATGTCGAAGAATCCAAACTTTGGTGATTCGTTCTCATCACCAACACCAATACATTCATAACTACAGCTCAAGCTCCTTGATTAGCTCTCTCAAGCCAATACAGTCACCGAAACAATTCGTTCTGTCTTACATTACGCCCCGACAGAGGTTTACTACCACTCATTCACCATGCACTTCAACACTGGCTCTGCCATCTTTCTCGGCCTCGTCGCCTTCAACAACCTCGCGCGTGCTCAGAGTATCGCCTTTGGCCAGCAAATCCAGGACGACGACCAAGCCAATCACTGGACGGTATGGCTTGACAAGATTGATAACCCCTGCAAGGTGGAACAAGTCCTCAACAACCTCGTAGACGAACCATGTGGCCAGCCCTTCAACCTCGGCGAGGTTGCGTACTCTTTCGAAGCCTGCACTGGCCCTTCACTCTACGATGCCGCGGCCCAGCCCACCGTACTCCTCGACTCGGCGGGCCTCCAGATCGGCGCATGTGGAACAGCAGAGGACTATATCAGCTGCAGTGACGGCAGTCACGATCTTCGAAAGCATGGAGTGTGTGAGATTGTGAACACCGCCGGGGCGGCCTTGAGCGCTTCTAATAGTACACTAACTCGGCGTCGCCAACACTGAGAGAAACAAATACTGCGGCCGGGAGTGTCAGGGGAAGGATGACGAGTTATCTAAGGCTCTGGTCTAGTGGAGGAGTTTCATGAGTTATCTTGCGCCTTTTCTTGTTTGCTTTTCAGCTTGCTATAGGCTCAACATACAACAATGCTCATTAAATTTTAAAAATGGGTCCTAACAGAGTGCCAGTCATGCAAGTTCGTGGACGTCTCCGGAATTGCAAACATAATAGATTCCGTATAACATCATTCATTACTTTCCAGTAGGAACTGATAGGAGAAGAAGGCTACAGCTCAGTTCATCAATCGGTATGGTGACAGTATGTCTACCCACTTTAGGAAGCCAGGCTATGGGCTCAGTGCAAAATAAAATGTCCACGCTTGCTTAAGCCCCTTTTTCTGACCATAATCCACCTTGTCCCGTACTTGGTTTTTTGAGGAGGGGGGAGGCCCAGGAGGGGGTATTAGACGAGAATTCTCACGTACGCCATAGAAAATATAGAGTACAATCCAACGAATGAGAAGAAACGTTTCGTCCTTGTGCAGTACCCCATAATAGCCAAGCATTTTCATAGAGTTATAAAGCGCGTATCGATCACGAGTCAAAGAACAGCAGCCTTCATAGCACTCCCAACAAGACCGGTACATGGGAAAATAGTGGCACTATTGTTATCTCTCTTCTCTGTCTACCCTCGTCACCACACGTAATGTTCAATGGTCTTCTATCCTTGAATGGCTTGCGGTACGGTAGTCATATAACAGAGGCCTCAAATTCACTTCTTGGGAGAAAGTTACTTCTCCAACTCCGAACGGTTCTCTAGTCCAGGATATAAAGGCCTCCATCCAAGCCCGAACATCTTCAGCGTCACTTCTTTTGCACTCGAAGAATGACCGAATGCCAGTACGCCCACGTCAGTGCCATGTATCCTACGTCCTGCTCGCTCGATATTCTGCCTTCTTGTAGTGATACGGTAATACAGCGAAGGAATTGGCCAGATGCACTCGTAGTGCCGTCTATTGCAGACTTTTTCGATCGACAAGGGTAACGTCAATAATTGAATCAATCGAAGACGTGGGATACACACGATCAAAATCAGGTCTTTATTGTTAAAGGGGTTCTAAACCGGCTGGGGAACGGCCGCAATAGAATAGCTACCGTTATCACATACTGTTAGGGGGACAATAATATAATGCATATCAATACTAGTAGTTCAAACATAACTCGTTAAAGGGTAGTATGAAGAGTCCTGGGTTGATGCGGAATATCAAAAAAGTAATGTCGCGAGGAATATCCACTATATATAGGTCGTTATCCACTATAAGGATAACGGCGTCGTTTTTTCCCGACAAGTAATGTATTGTATTTGAATCGAAAATTTTAGCATCACTGGAGATGAGAACTTGAATCCTCAATTGGGCAAGCATCAACGATAACTTGTTATTTCTCAATTTAGAGACAATGATCATATATCCCGAAAACTCATGTAGACCGGGATGGACGACCACTCTCGCAAATCGATGGACTACGACATGTCGGCTTCCACCGACCGTTCCCCTTGTGGTCGTGTCAATGCGAGGAAGATATCTGAAAGACCATCTGCGAGGAGTTCCTAGACACTCCAATTAGTAATAGGACCCGACACTGTCTGCGATAATCAAGAAAAACTTACAGTATCTTCCGACATGACTTTTTCGAACCCTTTCCAGTCCACATGTGCGCCGCTGGTCTCATGCTGAACAGAGGCCATGAGACTTGTCGAATCAATGTTCCGAACTTCTCCGCACAACTTGATCAGGGTCACAAGCCTGTTCTTAGGAAGACAAAGTGAGGATATATCTTCCTGACGTTTGGGGAGCGAAGGTAAGACAAGAGAATAGCTCTCTCTAAATGGGCTCGGCATAATTCTATAGCTCTCCGTCGTAATCTCTGCAAGAACGTCGAGGATATCGACGGAGACTTCTGGCTCGTCCTCGAAGACGACGAACTGCTGCTGATCATAATCTTGTTCGCTGCCGCCACTACGAGGCTCACTCCAGGAAAAGCGAGGGCGGGAATTGTAGTGGTGATTCCCTGTATCCTAGCCTTGTCGGCAGTAGCCAGGCTTCTGAAGAGCACTCTACGGTAATCGCTAGCATCCCTGCCGCGAAAACGATGGTATGAACCACTATGGGAACCCCACTCTCCACCTACCACACCATGGGTAGCGTTCCTAGACTTTGGTCCGATACCGCGGTTTTTGGGAACTGCCAGGAGCGACAGGGCACGCAAGAAAGAATTCTCGTCTATTTGAGCGAGCACAGAACTCTCGTACGGCGGGGGAAAGGGGTGAAATGCATGCGAGACAAAAATGTCCAAGAGGATTTCCAATGTCTCCTCAGAGGGGGTAGGCTCCAGGTGGGAAAGCTTCTCGGCGACCAGGCGCTTAAAACCTGCGGAGGAGAGACCTGTTTCTCATGTTAATGCGAGAGATCAGTGTATGTGACGAGGGCAACACGGTACCCACATCCTGTGACGGGATCGCGCAGGCTCTGGAACAGAATTCGCAAGCCATTCACCACCGAAGGGTTTCCGCAGGCACTGGAAAGGTTGTGCGAGAGATGATCAGTATATCTCTGGAGCACGGCGTCTGGAAACGATTGGATCAACCCGATGGAGCTCTTGACAAACGGCGTAGAGACTTACCTAGTCTCATATGACCGCGATCAAGAAATTTTTGCACTTTCCCTCTGGAAAATCGACAACGGTCATTGTCGGCATAATACTTTTCAAAGCTTTCAGAGACAACAATGCAATCGGGCTGGATCTCCATGTTCCTAACTCTGGCGAAT
This sequence comes from Xylariaceae sp. FL1272, assembly GCA_022432385.1. NCBI lineage: Eukaryota > Fungi > Ascomycota > Sordariomycetes > Xylariales > Xylariaceae > Xylariaceae sp. FL1272. The sequence continues at coordinate 22,785 of JAJJXC010000044.1, forward strand.
TGACGGGAGCGAAGATTGTGCACGGATGCGATTATTCCTCAATGCATCTAAAGATGGAGGTGTTGATGACTCAACGGCCAAGATCGAAGCTTGGAAGAGTAAGTTCGCACGTAGTTTTCAATGGTATACGACATTGAAGGGGATGGGAATTGCCACATGGCCAGTAATTTGTAGGTAGTGTGGCCGACATTGATGCAAGGGTTAATACCTCGCTACAGTCACTCATGACGCAATGTGACATGCCACCTAAGAGGCATAGCTTCAGACTGTCAGATAACCGCCGTTGCTTTGTAAAAATTGAACAAGAGGTGAAAACATGAATTGAAGATAGAAAGATTAATATAGAATAGATGTTAATGTAGAATCGATAAGTAACTATAATAGCGATATATTTCAACTAATTTAAAGATATATCTACATAATTAGCTTATTATGAAATGCAATATTCAAGCTATTGTATGCGCCTTTTTCTTACTCGTATTCACCCTTAATCTGTTTTTCTTCTTCTTTTTTTCTCTTTCTTTTTCTTTTTTCTGTTTAATTCAGACGACTACTCATACCTGTCTTGCGGCGTGTCTTGGTTACTATTGAAATCAACCAAGTGAATCTCGAGCCTTGACCCTAACACACCCCGGGCCTCATCACCGCTGCCACTTCGAAAAGGCGGAGAACAGTCTTCCTGCCTCCACAATCGAGGCAACGCCAACAACACTAAGTTGTCTGACAAGAGTGGCACGGAGTCATCCAGCCTTGAGAAGATGCCCTCGGAAAACCATCGCGAAGATCATAAAAAAGTACCTCATCCAACCGGGGTGAACACAGGAAAAGCTTTATTATATCCCAACCCGTTTGAGAGCCCTGAGTTATCCCCAAACCGGCACTGACAGTCACCTTGTAGCGTTGTCCGCTGTTTCTGCGAACGATTAGTTGGTCGGCTATCCGGTCAGTGTACTCAAGCGTTTGGGCCAACGGTGCTCGGAATAGGGAGCATGCGAAAGACTGCCGTCCCAGGGCGGGCGCAATTAGGAGACCAGACTTTAGTTTGGAATTCCTGAGTGTTCGTTCGTCTTCCCATACAGAGTAGTAAGATGGTGTAGTCCCATGCGTTCGGCCATCATCAGCGCAGTCATGCTATTCTAGGCTGTTACATAGCATTGTGCGGCTCAGCCAAAAGCGCAATTCGAATGGTGCCCTGGAAATTGCGGAAGAATAACGTAGATTCGGAATACTCTCTTGGTGGGGGTCGAGGTGGCTCAATGGCTGACGAGCTCATGGCCACGTCGGCGGGTTGGTTGGTCTTTAGTCCCTGGCGAACAGCATTATTTTCAGTGCGTTCAACTGTAGCTTGTTAACGACTAGATCTAGCGAGTGGGCATTATAAGTTTTTTGTTTGGAAGGAATGCTATGGGTAAGGGCACGACACCTGTCGAAGTACAGCCGATGGTGAGGCCCAGCCTTACGACCGGAGTGCAACAGCAGAGGGTTGGTCAATTCAGCGAAATGGCCCTCCTCACTTTCCGGAATTATCAAGGGGTGATCTGACGAGTCAGATTCAAAGCCAAGGTATCTCTTATCGCATACGACCAGATAGCGTGGCATATTGAACAGCTTCCGAATGAGGGTGTATCCTAAGATGATGGCCGCGCGGTCATTGAGTGAATTAAGAATCTTAGACAGGATACTCATCTCGTGAGCAGATATGGAGATGTTCCATGTCTGCATTTTGTGGAATATAGTGTCAGCAGCCAAGCACGTTCGATGATATCCAATGATTTCTAACACTCGCTTCAGCAAGGGATGTAGATCAGGAGGGCGGGGTTTTACTTACCCCAAGTTGAGCGACTCAATCCCCCAAGAAACTGCGTAGTAGCGGCGTGCTTGATATCTTGTAATGGAGGAAACTTGACATCATCTTGGCACGCCTCCATTCCATGCAAGGGGGTGTGATAGTAGTTGTTTACTTAACCTTTTTCTCTCTACTGCGTGACCTGGGGCATGGTCGCTCATCATCGAACACTCATTTGCTCTTTTGCCTGACTTCGCCATATCCTCCTGTCCAGAACTATCACATCATACTCGAAACCGCAATGGATGTCGACAAAGCTATCGCGGCGCTAAGGAGCGCCCTGCCGAGTCTAGCCATTGCAGAGTGTGGCAGTCCTGAGTATGAGAGGAGCAAGCTCATATACCAATCTCGTACTTGCTCCGATATCGACCCTGCTTACTTCGTCGAGCCTGTCACCGCCCAAGATGTGGTCGCTTTCGTCGAGACGATCAAGCCATTTGCTCTCAGCGGCCAAGCCCCGTTTGCCATAGTGGGTGGTGGTCAGCAGCCTGCGCCAGGGTGCTCCAACATCCAAGGGGGCATTACTCTGAGTCTGCAGCGCCTTAAAGGCATCGGACTGACGGGTGACGTGGTCCAAGTTGCTGCGGGCGAAAGCTGGGGCCCGGTCTATGACAAGCTTGGTGAGACTGGCCTTGGTTTTTCGGGAGGACGGTCGTTTCGCTCGGGTATCGGAGGCCTGGCTCTGGCAGGTAGGCTGCTTGCAAACGTCTGATTGATGGTTCGGCCATTAACTCATATTCGGCTCAAGGTGGCCTGTCATTTGTTTCTTCGCGGGAGGGTTTCATTTGCGACAGCGTAAGCCAACTGGTCTCATACAGTCTCTCATTTAACTTCATTCACCAACCTTACACGGTGATATTGAGAAGAATCCCGTCTGACTGATGCGATCGGTCAAAGGTCGTCAATTTCGAGGTAGTTCTTTCCTCAGGTTTGATAGTCAACGCCAATGCAAGCGAGAACAGGGACCTCTGGATTGCGCTTCGTGGCGGTGGAAACAACCTTGGCATCGTGACACGCTTCGACTTCCGCACATTCAAACAAGGCCCTGTCTACGGCGGAAGTCTCTATTACCCCGGCGATAAATTTCCTTCACAGCTAGAGGCCCTCGTAAATGAATTACAGAAGCCAGATGCGACCAGCGAAACCCATCTCATGGTCAGCATCGGCTTCTCGGCTTTGATGGGCTCACAGATGATGTGCCTAAACCGTGAGTGAAACTTGAGCCTCTCCAAAACTCTTACGGCAGACACTTCCCACGGCCCCTAAGCCACCAAGAGCCTCTGCTGACACACTATATAGAGGTGTACGATACAAGAGGCATCGACAAATCTCCTGTTCTTCGACCATTTACCAATATCCAACCCCAGCTAATGAACACCTTAAGGATGCATACTTTGGCGGAGGCAGCACGAGAACAAGCTGGTGACAGACCATCGCCCAAACGGTATGTTCTCACAGTATCATTTCGCCTTATCTCCGCGATCACTAAGACTAGTGGAAGGTCTTCCTACATGAACACCACAGTCAAAGCAGACCTCGCAACTCTGCAAGCAGCAACGGACTTATACTCAAAGGCAATAGAGCCTCTCAAGACATGCAAAGGCGTCCTACTATCGATGACGCTGCAGCCGTACCCTCTTACCTTACTAAAGAGCTCGGCAACCAAAGGGGGTAATGTCTTGGGCTTGGACCCGGAGCTCGGATCGCTCGTCAGCATCCTGTATCTCACTTTTTGGGAAGACAAGGAGGATGACGACAAGATCATGAAGCACTTGCGGGCATCATTGGAAGAGGTCAACCGCAACGCGAAGAGTCGAGGTACCTTAGTTCCATTCAAGTATCTTAATTATGCGGATACAATCCAGGACCCAATCGGATCCTACGGGAAGGAAAACGTGGAAAAACTCAAAACCGCCAGCGCGAAATTTGACCCTGATGGTCTATTTCAAAAAGGTGTCCCTGGAGGGTGGAAGCTACTCTGAGACTCTGAGTAGAGAGATGTCTTTTGATGGAATAGCCCGGCATCTACGACGAAGAAGATCAGAGTGTAGTAATAGTCCAAATCTGCAGTCTCATATGGTCATTTCGAATGCGCCTGGATTCCAAGACAGTCGCTGTATTTTAGAGTCGAACGAAGAAAAGTAGTTGTATCGGTGGTATCACGTAGTGTAAAGAGGATAGTGCTGCTGACGCTATAGCAATCCTATGTTACCCAAGCTGGGACTTCTCAGCTGCTCGCATGCTCTACACAATCTTGTTCTAAAATCTAGTAGCATGTCTCGCAAGTGAAGTACTCTGCTGTGTCATCGTTGGGGAAAAGGCACACATTCAGAGCATACTGTCATTGTGTTGCAAACGAATGCTGCTCTCGAAACCAGACTGATATTTAGTAACCTGGGGCAAAGGTGTTGGTCTGTTTTTTGCATTTTTACGCGAATTTTCGCGTAATTCACATTGAACTTTGAGCATCCCCGCTTTTCAAACTTGGCTGCTGAACAACCACGTAATAATAAGACTTCCAGTAAGTTCAAGCCTTCTAACAGGACTCCGATGCTTTGATACTCAGTCAAAGAAACCGACCTCGATAATCTTATTTGGACACTAGAAGCGGAAGGAAAAAACACCCAGAAAGGGCAGACTGAAAATGAGCAACTAACTCTCCCTGAGCTGTCCAAATTTTCTGACTTCGTTCCAACTGATTTTTCAGATGGGGATTTTGCCTTCGTGAAAACCAAGCGACCAACGTCGTTTTCTTACTATCACTGCTTACCGGTCAGGCTGGGAGTTAAGGACGAGTTGAGTCCATTTACGCGAACCAACAAGGCTCGACAGACACCAAAATGAAAACTTCATCTAAATTAATTTCGAAGGCCGCCGGTCCTTGTACCCAGAATCTGCAATGTTTTCAGGGGGCAGAAAAGTGATGTCCCGTGTACCTAAACATTAGCACTAGGCCTTGTCAGACACTGTACGAAACAGTTCCTAGGAGGACGATCCTAAATTACCAGTTCTTCGAAGCTTTGCAAGCCCGCGCAATGGGCTACCCGTGTTTTTATTCATCCAACGCGTTGCACAGAGGCTTTCCGTCAATAACTGGGAAGAAATTCTGTCCCGTGTGGCACAGTGGCGCAGAAAGCTCTTGTTTTAAGGGTTTTCTTAGGCTACCTATTAGACTGCCTACCAAATTGTGCGGGGACTTTGACCGCTTCGTATAGATCTAGTGCTCTACTGGGAGTAGATGAAACCAGGTAGGGCGGTCAAGAACATACAGATGTTATATCTCAGGCTCTACGAAATAGTAAGCGAGAGCGGGATAGTTTTAAATGGGAATTGGGCATCGTTCACTGTCTAGCATGCAAGCAACATGTTACAGGGCAAACTTTTCGAAAGAGGCAACACCTCCCTATGTCATAAGGCATAAGATCTGTCGCGAGGGGTATCCACTATATATAGGTCGTTGATTCTTACGGAATTAACGGCGTCGTTTTTTCCCGACAAGATCGACGCGAACACATCATAATCAAGCCATTAAGCAAGCACACCACATAGGCACGGAGAGTGAAACAGGTTTTTGGCCATAAGAGAGTATATGTCTGATTTGATTGAAATAAATCACAATGAATATCTCGACCAAACACCTTGAGGTAAAAGTCGGAAGTGTGGCGAATCACTATATATATGTGCCCAATATGGGGGTGGGTCATAGGTGAAATCGAGGTGTGCGCTTTGGGGGTGGAGGCTGGCGATGGATTGGGAGGTGCTGCAAGAATGATGCATTATAGAGGTAGAAGAGACGGGAGAGGGGAAAGGGACGACGAAAACAAGAAAAGACAGTGCGAGAACGATTTCTAAGAATGGTTTTGCGTTAGAGGGTTGATGGGAGGTGAGATGTTTTGCTACGAGTTTTTATTTTTATCTGCCTTTTTGCTATGTGGATTATTTCGTCTGGTGCTTGATTGAGTCAGAGCTTGTGTTTATTGGTTTTTTATCCTCGTCTGATTATTGTTTACTTGGGTAGTGTGAGATGAGACGGAAGATTAAAGTGTGTGTGAGAGTGTGAGTGGGTGTGTGTGTGTTTGAGGGTGAGAATAAATGGAGAGATTGGTTAAAGACTTTAGGTTTATGGTTTTCAATTTAATGTGGTTACTTTTGATTTCTTGGTTCTTTCGTCCGGTTTTCTTTTGTTTGTTTGAGTTCGTTGGCTTTTTCGGTATACATGCCCCTCCAGGTTTACTTTTTTAGTTCAGTGTTCAGTTGAGGTACGCTTTTCAGTTCTGCAATTAATGTTCTCGTCCGATCTTCAATAGCATACGTGACAACCCGGATTTCTTCGTTCCTTCTAGCTACCTATACTTGGAAGACGAGGCCAGAGCCCTGAAAGAACTTTGAATGCATGTTTTGTAATCATATTATGAAGATGAACCTTTCGTTGAAGCCCAGTCTTGCCCTATGCCATCGTGATACGCGGTTTCATCCCAGAGAAGGCCATCTGTGGCTGCGACGAAGGAGAATGTCGAACGTCGACAACACAATCTGACTATTTGCTTACAGAAATAAGGCCCTCTTGAAGCGCTATTGTCGGTCTGACAACAACTCTGGTGCCCTTTGGCTATCATCACGAACTTTACTAAGCTCTTCGGTTGGTTCTATCTAGCTTGTTGCAAATCTGCTGTTTCGTGTGATCACTCTAGCTGGCCTGCTGCTTGTGCCCAATGTTTTTCCGTTCCTTCTCCCCTTACTCATTACTCTATTTTTTTTTTGTAATTGCAAATCTCCTGGGGTGATAGTTATATATTCGTTTCGTACGTCTTCGAATTCTTACAGCTTCCGCTTTCAGAATCCAAGCCTTAGTTCATGCCGGTGGAACGGCTCGCAGAATTATCTACAACAAAGACGGCCAATCTCACACTTGGCCGACAGCAACGTCTCAACCTGTCAGATTGATACGGAACTGGGCACAAAGATAAGTGCCACGAATGACAAAGAAACTGTAATACAATACTTGGCCCAGTCCAAGGAAAGGAGTCCTAAATGAGTTGTCGGCTAACAACTGGAACGCACGCATAGTAAGATGCTGGAGGAAAGTGAAGCCTTTCGAAGTAGCCTGGATGACGTCGCAAGCCACGAGGAGGAGCCACGCGAGTAGCTCGAGGAACTGCCTTTCGCCTGTCGACCGCTGCCCTCTCTCTGTAAGGCCAGCCTTGGTATTTTCGTCTCAAACCTTCCTCTCCGTAGTCGCTGTTGATCTCCGCACACCACAGTTCATGGACGGGGTGACGACTGTCATTATATTTTTTTTTTCCTTTTCTTTCACCAAATTTAAGAGCTTTAACAGTTCAACGGAGATTTGGCTCAAGCGCCGCAAGTCGAACTTGTATTTTTCACCTTTTTTGTATAGGAGTGATTAGTCGAATGTCTTTCCGGTCAGTGTTAACAGTGTGCCTGCGCCGGGACAGCAGGAAGGCTGCAAATGCGGTTCGGTCCGGGTCTTCGGCGTGATGTATTTAGGGCGACAGTGCCTACATAGATCTAGAACCATATGCTCATGTGTTAGACACCAATTTCCCCCCAAGCAGCCGCGCCGAAGAAGATTCAAAGCCTGGTTCTCGTTGACAATGTGCCGTGGGTTGAAGCATATCGACACATCACAGCGATGCGGTGCGGATTGCGTAATATTTAATCCGATCAAAGTTCTTGATTCCCTGCTGCCTCCCTTTTTCTCTCGATCCGTCACCCGCGACATTTTCAAAATACTTACTGCTGATGCCAGGTGTTGTCCGTCATGACCAGGGTCCGTTTCCCCTGTTCCATGTTGGCGCATATCAAATTGAAGACCTGGATGTTGACGGGCGACGTTGCCGCCACCCAAATACTCGCCGCCCAAGTACCCCTCTTTGGGCCTTTTGGGGATGATGGAGATGATTCTTTGGGCTATGCGCGAGGGTACTTTTGAGTAATCTGCAAACATAGCAACTTAGCATTAGATGATCTCATTTGGATGAACCAGATAGCTAATAATCGCTACTGCGGCTGCACAAGCCAACGAGAAAAGAAGCTAGAAACTGGTCAAGCAGTGCTACAGGTCGAGCTGATGGAAATCATCAGAGGTAATGACGGTCACTTGCACCCTAATTACTCTGACATGTAGACTTTGGTGGATAACTCGTCGTTCCCCGTTAAGCTACCATGGGATCTTCGGGGATGCTTTGATTCAATGTCGCCCCTCAGGGCTGATAGCTGCACTTCTTGGTGCGGTACATGCCTTAGGCCATCCACCACCCAATACAACATCACGTCCGGGAACAAAGCAGCACACCCATTAGTCACTCGTCCCACAAGCCGAAACAGGAACACTTCCAGATACAAGTCTAGTCATTATGTGACGATCAAGGCATCTGCTGGGAATCCCGTCGAGCATATGTCATTAGCGCTGATCCTGCAGAATGAGTATGCTTCGAAGTTTGAGGTCGATGCCTTCCAGAGTTCGCATGGATGGGCGGTCGTCGAGCCCGTCGGTCCACGATGATGTGTCACTAGCAGGTGTATATTTAATGGTTGTTTTTTGAAGAGCGCGGCAAGTGAATCAGGTACTAGCAGGGCTCGGGAATTTGATGAGGGAAGAGCAAGCATTGCCGTAGCCAACGGCCAGTCTCGTGCGCCTTCAATTACACCTGCACCAAATACACCTGCTGTAGAAGAACGAGGAATCGCCAGACTCATCCGAGTCGGAGCAGTCATAGCTGTTGTCAGAGTAGACCATCCCATAAGGAGTATGAGCAGATGTTTATCCACCTAGATAGGGCCTGGGGTGCAGGAACGGGATAGATAGTCGACTGATCATTCGAATACGCAATAGACAACACAATGGGATCGACTTCCAGTGCTTCAGCCAAATCGACTTCGGTCAATTAAAGCGGTTAAGGTATGAGCGAAAACTACCCTGTATCTTCCCAGAAAGTAGCAGTCGCTATGTAGTACAACGAACAATGAATATCCCCTACTCTCTTCTTCAAATAGGCTTCCAGGCAGAGTGCCATCATTGAATCACGATCTGTGCAGAAGAGCCATTTCATACGCAAGATTCAGGCAACTTCATCAAAACATGAGGTCGGCAGCAAACACTTTCCCTGCCGATCGTAATTCTCAAAGAGACCGACGACGAAGGCTCCAGCAACGAGACTTGAAACAAAGGGGCCAAGGACAGTGCCCAAAATAGCCCATGGAGGTTGAAATGAGACAAGTCTCGCGTTGGTACTGACTGCCAAAATACGGTCCAACTTAGGTTCGTTCATCTGGGCTCAAGCAAATCAATACTTCCAACCATCTCAAAAGGTAGAAAAGAACCTTTGACAAGACGCTTTCAGAGACAAACCGCTTAATACCAGCGACATCAAAAATCAAGTGTATGTTAGGGAAATGGTAGATCCCAAGGGAAGTTGACCCTTGGCTGATCACCGTATTATCCGAGACCGGGAGAATATGTGACACTGTGAGGGCTGTCGCTGTGCAGAGAATCGCATTGAGAGCAGACGGACTGTTTGGTCAAACTCAGGTAGGTAGCCAGGAAAGGGCGTTAACCGTCTTCCTTTTGCACTGTATTTACTCCGATCACAATTAACCACGCGATGCAGTTGTGCCAGCTAACATCTTTAGTCTAGAAGTTGTCAATGAACCGATTTCCGTTGCGGTAGCCAAAGCAGATTCCATGGCTGACTCCATGCATCAATACCTTTCGAGAGTAGACCGTCAATCATGTGTCGCTGCTCAAGAAATTTGGACATTCGAGTCTCTTATAGAACTTCTTGGCTCGGCCATAGCAGACTCGATCGTAGTCTCGCATTCCTGTCGGCACCTCCCTCTTGTTCCTCCGGTCGACCGCTATAAGCAAATTTCATCTGCGTACCGCCTTTTCCGAGTTCAATGCTCGGTTGGTGACATCGAGCAGTGGCGTACTCAGTTTTTTCTTAGCCGGGGGGGCCTCTTGCTTTAGAAGTACACATCATTACCTTCAATAAAGAGCGGGAAACAGCTTCGAAGTCCATCCTGCAACTCAGAGGGACGGCCGGGGGGGACTTCGTCTGCGCAGGGCCAAAGTCAAAGTCAGGGTCAAAGGCCAACGACTTGGAATTTAAGATCCCTGTAAGTTGTCAAGCCATCTGCCTGTTTCCGCGCTCCTTTTTCGTGAGACCACACTCTGTCAGACGCCAAGTTGGCTATATCCGAGCTGGAGGTAATCGTACCCACAATCGACGACCGACAAAATAAGCGACTTTGGTATTGACATGGCAGCATACATGCCATCGCCGGCGTTGGAAAACCCTAGACCACAGGGTCTCATAAACGTTTACCTGATCGGGTTGGGAAGTGTGTTGATGTGCTGTTATGTTGGGAGTCTCAGATAGTGCCTTGTGTAATCATGGGCTTCCAACCTATCAGCGATCTTTTTTATATCATTCCCCGCCCATTTTCTTTGAGACTGGCCAAGGCCCACCAAAGTTTGCAGAAGAAGTCATCGTGGTGGCTACATTGAGGATGGTAAGGACAGAAGGGACTAAACACTGCTCATAAGAAGATTACCTCGTGTACTTTCGTATGGGCAGACAAACGGACTATACAGAGGCAAGCCACGATCCAGATGTACTGCATTGCTTACTATGAGAATATTCAGCTTTGTTCTCATTAGCAGGGCATCGCCAGCATATGCCATGGTGCGCAATCTCCAAGGGCAGTGAGCTTGAGTCCCAGCCTATCAGGGGGCATTAATACTGGCAGACTAGCATTTAACAGGGAAATAAGCCTCGCCAAGTGCTCAATACGTTAACACATATAAATGTTCCATTCGCTGACAGCGAGTTCCTCGATATTCCTTGTCCCGAACAGGAAAAATGGGGGCTTCGCCACTGCTAGGATGATGCACTTCACGAAGCAAAAGCTGCTGAGCAGAAACAGAGAAAGATGCCATGGCAAAAGCAAGGAAAGGCGAGCGCAACACATTGTGGTTAGAGGGTGTTGAAGACAGAGCTTGTGAGTGGAGGTAGTAACAAGAGTATCAAGAGGTTTGCTAGCCATCGCGCGATCCTTTTTCTGTTGCTCGCGGCGTCGATCTTTAACAGTTTGGGCACCGTGCTATGTGTCGGCTCAGCCAGAAATCTACAGTGCTGCAGATTGTAAAAGCTGCAGATGGGTTGAGGATATTCCAATTCATAATTATTACAATGTAGCTATGATTATGTTATTTAGCTCGTGAATTTTAATAAGAGAAATGCATGAAGAATAAACGGTCGATATGTATGCGGCTATAAAACGCATCTGGTGTTCAATGCAGGATAGACTTGGGTGTAATAGATGAGACGATGATATATATCGAGGTTATATAAAGTAAAGAGAGGATGGACAAGTGTCAGCGACGGAAAGGTAAGGATTAGGGATAAGACGGAGTTTGATATTCAAGAAGGTGAGGTAAGATAAAGGTTAGTACACGCGGCTTAAATAAACATGGTATTGTTATCCCATTAAATGACACAAATATCACCCTCACATTTCACATCATACCTCCATCTTTAACATAGCAATCCCCATGCTATCGAGAAACAATTGATTCATTACGTTTTATTTCGCTCTCAACTTCTCACTCTACATTAATGCCTGATTGATTTTACTCGCATGCTCCTAGCATCCCACTCATCTCGATGCATTATTCATCATATACAGATCAAAGCGCATGATATCGAGCAGATATCTACCGATGCGCATTGACTCAAACTAACTACCTCCATCGACTTCATGATGCCCGCTGGGTCCGAACCACCCCCGCCATCTCCATCGACTGACTTGGCGCCGCGATCTAATGCATGTTTGGTATGGAACGAGAACTGGCATCTGATTTCGTCGCATGTGTGTAAAGCCAGCTATGATGCCATCCCGGGGGGGAGTATGCTATCGCTCATTCATTCGGGGGGTATCTTGAGAAGTGGTGAAAGCGGTTATAGCGGGCTGTAATTCGTCTCAATTACTCAGGTTCTGGACAGTCCCTGCCTCAAGTCTCGGAGCTAACAGTGGCCCCATTAAGGTACTGCTTCAGCGTTGCCTCGTCGCGGATAGGGGCAAAGTAGCTGTGTGCCATAGCTTCTTTGGCAGTGAGACGCTCCTAAATATACGTTAGTCTGGCACTAGCCATGTTGTCTGGATGGAGGGTAGCTCGAACCTGGTGGTCGTATCGCAAGAGCTTGTCGAGAAAGTCGATCGCTTCATTAGATACGAACCGCTGATTTTCCGAGTTGACGAAGCTGTGCCAGGGTTTCTTCTGGAATCGACCCAAGATCTCGTCATACTGAGGGTCGAGCTCAATCTCGTACTTGTCCAAGTAATCGAAGAGATCATCGGTGCCAAGGACCTTGGCGATCTTCACCAGCTGGTCAGAGTTACTGTTTCCGTGGAAGAAAGGTTCCTTTCTAAAGATCATCGAGGCAAACATGGCGCCGAGACTCCACATATCCAGACTGTAATCATACTCCTGGAAGTCGACTAACAGTTCGGGGCCCTTGAAATACCGGGAGGCAACCTGCGCTGCATCAGTATCGATGACCTCTTCTCGGGCAAACAGACAAACGAGGTAATATGACAATGCTGAGAAGGTAAATTGCGATAGCCTCGCGATAAAGGCAGCAATGAACAGGAGAGATGGATAGATGTATGATGACTCACGCGGACATTGTACTCGGTTCCAGGATGGTAGAATTCGGCCAAGCCCCAGTCGATCAGACGTAACTAGAAGATGGTCAGTGGAATTCTGCTGCTCGGAGACGATACGAGGAAAGCATACCTTGCGGTTCTCATGATCGATCATAACGTTATGAGGTTTTACGTCTCTGTGCATAATGCCCTTGCTGTGGCAGAAGTCGAGGCCCTTGAGGAGCTCGTAAATGTAGTAGCGGACATCGATGTCATTGAACTTGGGGTAAAGGCTTCGGAAGTCGGTGTTATTAACATATTCGAAGATGAGTGATGGCGTCTTGCTCTGCACAGAGTCCAGCATGATCAGCACCTCTAGTTCGACTGGGCATCTTCCTGAGCCGTCTCCTTACCTGGCTGTCTCTGACAACGTCGAGCAGAGCCACAATGTTGGGCCCGCCGGAGAGATTCTGCAAGATCTTGATTTCACGCTTGATCTTCTTCTTCTTAACGGGCTTCAGGACTTTGATGACGCATTTCTGATAGTTGACAACATTAATGCCCTCGAAGACTTCAGAGTATTTGCCGCGGCCTGAGAGAGGATGATGGTCAGATCACAGGCAAGAAAGAGCAAGCAGGGGCAGTGGATCAATTACCTATCTTCCTCACGACCTCATAGTTCTCCAAAATACCCCAGCCTGTTGCAGATGCACGTGTTAGCTGTCAGGCCTTTTCACATTGGTATGGGACACCAGGTATAGGTAGGCAGAACACAAAGCAGCAGGCACTGAAGGACGGTGGCGTATAGAGAGCATAGCAGCGGTGTCGCGTACTGATATTCACGGAGTCATAGTCCCAATATGACCGGGGCATGTTCTGGTTGACATCTGCGTAGACGCGCGCCATGATTGTTGCTGGCCCTGTGCGGGTCGAAGCGGATGTTGTCGGGTGGTATAGACGCGGACGATCGTCTGCGTTGAAGATAGGTGACGGCAGGCCTGGCTGCGAGCTTGTGGTGGGCGGTTTCCGAAGACGACGTCGATGAAAGGGGGACGAGGACGACGATGCTCGATGCGGACGGATACAAAGACCCCACTATGGCGGGAAGAACCCAGGCTCGCGATGACCGTAGCACTATCTGAATAATGCTATGCAAGAATGTAGATACTGGCGAGGCCCAGGTGGGCACCTGGGAAGACTCTCAGGAGATGTCTGAGACTGGGCTGGGCACGGGCAGGCAACCTGGGTGTGATGAAGCATCCAGATTCAGCCTCGACCGCTCGCGAACCTGACTTGACTCTGAACCTGAACCGGGTAGCGGGGTACCGCCCGGCGAAACCCCGGCTGCCGCTGCTGCAAACGACTTCACAGTCAACCCACACGGTGCCCGCACTGTCCCTGCCTCATTCCTCAGGCTGGAAGCAAAGCGCGTTGTAATTACTACTAGTACCTGAGTCGCGACTTACTGCATCATATGTGCGTGATTCAAAGTTGGATGCAGACAGACAATTATACTTGAATTCAAGGTAGATGGGATTTGATAAAGAATAGTCGCTATACCGCTATACATAATTTGTTTCATGACAGAGTCACTGAATCACTGAAGCACCATCTGATCGAAATCCTACCTGGACTTATTCTATTCTACCTACCCATAAGCTACAGCCGGACCTGAAGCCGTGCATGCTTTCCAGCTGTAGGGATATTCACTTGTGTCTTTTGCACTGGTGACGGATGATGCCGCTCTCAATCCTGCGTTTTTACCTCAGCTGGCCGAAAGTCGGCATCTCTTTTCTCAACCATAAGCTCTGCATCTTACCTCTTGAGAGGAACGTATCGCAAAAGTATCGTAGGAGACCTGCAGGGCGAAGCTCAGGCTTGGTGTTGTCGGTCATCGTCTTACCACATCTGTTTGTACTCGTAGTTGAATAGCTTGAGAGGAAGAAATGTTAGCCAGTATTTCCTACACTTCATAGCAGTGTAGACATTGACAAAGGTGAACACTCTCAGAGAGAAGATTATTATCTCGACATGCGCTGGCGCCGCTCCCGACATCCACTAGCTAGCTTCCTCGTCAAGAGCGAGCCGTTGCTTTCCGCCTAAGGATGACGATACAAAAGGTTTTCATCACGTGAACAGGTAGCTCTTATCGTTCAAGAAAGGGCAATACACTAACCTGTATGTAATGTCCTCTCTCGTGGGAGTGTCCTGGCTGTGTGAGCTCCGTGGTTTGGGCCAAGAGTGTCCAGGTAAACGGGCTTTGGTGCACTTCAGTCATCATATGAAATCTGCTTCCTGGTGGTAGTCATCGTCGACTCTTGGTTCTGTGCATTTCCGACGTCGTCGTAGTAGAGAGCGTCCATACCAGCCTCGACCACATCCCACGTCCTCTTGCGGAGATCCGGCTTCTTCTCTGGCACAAACTTGCGGTCCGCTGCTTTCTTCTTCTGTCTGGCACGTTGTCTCTTCTGGCGTTTCAGTTCGTTCTTGGTGAGTACAGGCTTCTCCGTCTCGATCTCGCCATCCTCGCTGCCTTCGCCGGCTTCGTCTGCCATCACTTCGTCCTTGGGGCTGTCGTCATAGTGTGATGTGTTCGGTGTGTCGATGGAAGTAGGTCCGACGGGTGTTTGACGGTTGTCAGATGTCTGGTTCTTTGATCGTTCGTCAGCACGACGCAGGGCCTCTAGTTCAGAGTGTCGAAAGATGGCGATTTGATCGTCGGTCAAGGTGCGTTTGACACCGTCGGGGTAGTAGCCGAGGCCGTCGTCTTCTTCGTAGTACTCGACGGTCCCCTCATACGCAGGAGCTTCGACACTCAGGAAATGGGTGCCGAATGAGGCTATCGCGTCGGGGGAGAAGTGCGACGCGTGGAACGATGCGATGTCTGCCTGGTCGGGGAGTCAGCTTCAACGCGCGATGGAAAGCGCAACAGTATCGAGAAAGTACGAACCTCCGAGACCTCTGGAGCTTCGAAGGGGATCGAAGCTGACAGCGAGGCTGACATGGCACAATGTGGTGAGGGAGGTACCAGACATGCGGCTCAAAAGTACTACTTGTAGAGATGTTTGAAGACGGCGAGGATAGGGAAACAAGCTGGAGTGGCACCAAATGCTTCGGCGAGATACAGCACCGTGCCTGGCGTCGATGCCAGTAGCAGCCCCACATTTCAGGCTATTGCGTTGGACCACAGCCCTTTGTGAGGGCGAGCACAGCAGTTACTACGCTTTTCCCAATGATCAGAATAGCTGTTATGAGTCAGATTATATGTATGTAGGTAGCTACCTATGCATGGGCATGAGCTATGTGTGTCGTGAGTCGTATCTTCGTGAATTGAATGCCGTCCAAACTCCCCGTAGTGAAATGCCCCTTTGATCTCTCAAGTATCTTTGTGCACTCGTCAAAGAAACCATGATGACTGCAAGCCTCTACCTAGTTCGTTCATGATTCTGGTAGCCTCTTCGGTTTTATATCTCCATTAGCGAGATACGGTGTACAGTGCCACCACCAGAGCAGACAACAGAGGACAGGTATAGACATTCCTCAAGTCTAAGATCATGATGATGTACTCAGTAATGCTAGAGCACTCTGGAAGGCATTTACAACCTCGGTAACTGTATGTTGTAAGTTGGCCACATAATCCTCGTATTGAACGCAGAGGAGAATATAGTAGCTTACGATGCTGCTTCTTTTGCTGGAGAGACTGTTCCTCAAGACGGACATATCTCTGGCGAGTTTGTAGCCTATTTATAGGTATTAACAATTAGCACGGCCTCGAGACATTAGTAATAGGGAGTCAACCTTTTCACTGCACGCTCATTGTCGTGACTTGATGCAGCCGAAGCCCAGACATTGAAGTACTAGTGTCTAGATGAGCCCTGTTCGAGTGTGTCGTGTCTGATAGGTGTGGGTCCGCACCTTTACCAACCGCTCAAACTCCTCAAGCATCTGTCTCTCGTTCGCATCGGCCTCCTCCAAGGCTTGCTGATACCGGGCCTCGAAGTCGTCCCAATCGAAATCGGCAAGGTGGCCGGGACTCGTGGTCACGGCTGGCTTGTCGCGCTGGCGCTTCTGGGTCTCGGGAGTTTGTGCCCGGTAATGATGCTCGGGGACCTGACCCTCATGTGTCTGTTGTCTGCGCGAGTCCTGTGCGTCTGTGTGTAGTCTGATAGTCTCATCTTCAGCAGGGGAATGCTCAATCTGCGTCGGGCCTTCCACAATCATGGACTGGTCGACACCGGTGCGATCTGGAGTCTGGGGCGCTTTAACTGGCGACATGGTCTGGGGGGTTGTGGACATTGCCGCTGTTGCAAAACGGGGTCTGTCTGCTGGTGTGTGCGGATGTATATATAGATGAGACTTGCAAACAGACACACGGTGGATTGTTGAATGAGACTGATGTAGACGAAGGGTTGGGTGTACGAGTGCAAGTCAGGTTGGGCCAATGAGTTTCCACTGCGACTCTTACCTAGTGCAGGTCTTAATAGCAGTGAATCTTCAACAGATCTCTCGTGTTACTGTCACCCAGCAACGTAATACAAGAGCTATGCACATTCCCTGTAGATCAGTATACCTTGACAGCCGCTATTTCACAGAGTCAGGCGAACTTCATGATGGCAATTTCGGCCCAAAAACTGCATACATGAGAGATACATGTAGGATTCAATCTGTACCATATGCTTGAGTCTTCTGACTGGCAGTCGAGCCACCGAGATGGAGAATGACCTAGCGACTCTCCGTAGGCCATCGCTCTTGGCTTGCATCACGCTAGCACTCAGAACAGTAGCCCGATACCGCCGATAAGGCAATGCCTGGGATTCGAAGGGGTCTTGTGCTGTCAGTCAGGAATGGGAGTCAATCCGCCGTCGAACATCACGTCACAAGGACACAGGCGCAGGCCCGAACCCTGTCACGACTCCGACGTCGTCTGCCTCGCCTGAGAGGCATTCACCTGGAGTCTCTGCAGCCCTCGATCGTTCCGTCTTGCCCCCTTCGATTGCCTACCTACTGTCTCACGTTTGTCTTGTGGATCAATAGTATTCTTCTACTATTCGCTTCGATATTAAAGTCGACATGCAGTCATCTCTCGCTCTCATGCTTTCAACCTCACCGCTACTCGCCGAAACAAGTCACCATCCGTAGACCCATAAGCTTAGAAGTATACAAAGGCGTGCTTCATTCGCGATACACTATCTCGATCCTTTCTAGCGCATCACATTCGAACACTCGGCACGATGAGCTGCCATATCTGCCAGCGGCTGCATCACCCCAAGCACCTCCCATTCCTCTGCGCTACCGACGTCAGAAACGAGCTGTACGACGGGCGCATCGCAAATGCTAGGCTTCACATCGAGATGGCCGAGCTGGAGGCTCAAGTAAATCAGCTGCTACTAGACAGTAAAGTCGCGGATGACTCCCCGACAAGTCATACTTCGCGCACATACCTCGAAAACTGTCGGTCTGAAGAACAGATAGCCAGAGACAGGACCGAGCGTATCATTGCGTCTGCCGACAAGCTTCGAGACGAGGTCGCTGCCGTCAAGAAAAACATCGAACAAAGGAAGGCCGCCATCGCTCTCAAGAAGTCCGACATCGCCGCCGCTTCTCGGGGCACTGCTCCACGCCGAGCCAGGCAGATCGAGGAGACTTTGCAGAGTACTCGCATCACCAAGTACAACTGGGACAAGGACAACACGGGCATGACCAGCTACAGAGCCGCGCTGTGTATGGAGGTCGCCAAGCTCTATAGACTGCAACGCATACGGCGCGGGAATCCTGCTCGCTTCGAATACAGCA
Source organism: Xylariaceae sp. FL1272 (assembly GCA_022432385.1). Classification (NCBI taxonomy): domain Eukaryota; kingdom Fungi; phylum Ascomycota; class Sordariomycetes; order Xylariales; family Xylariaceae; species Xylariaceae sp. FL1272. Next base: position 41,095 of record JAJJXC010000044.1, read on the forward strand.
TCGCAGGTATCGAACTTATTGACTTGCAAAACATGAACAGTATGTCTCCCCTCGGCACCATATTATCGGCTTCATACACATCGTACTAACTTATACCCTAGACGTGCAACCCGAGCATCTCTCAGCATCACTCAACCACATCACACATCTACTATACCTTGCCTCCCACTACCTCGCCATCCGTTTGCCCGCCGAAATCACCCTCCCGCATAACGACTATCCCCGCCCAACGATATTCAGCCTCAGCTCCTCCTACCAACACGACGAAGTCGCATTTCCGGGTTCATCGCCCATCCCCCCAGATCCTCGAGACGTGCAATTCGCAAACGTTCCATTCCCCCGACCCCTATTCCTCGACAAACCCCTCGTCACACTATCAAAAGAAGACCCAGCAACCTACAACGCCTTCCTCGAGGGTGTCTGTCTGCTAGCCTACGACATAGTCTGGCTCTGCCGGACCCAAGGTGTGCCAGTCGGCGATAACAGCAGTTCCTTCGACGCATTTGCGAATATGGGGCGGAATCTGTATAATCTCCTCATCAACTCGTCTTTACAGCGGAATACTCAGCAGATTGCAGATGGAACGGGGAATCATGCTACGCCTGTTGAACATCCGGAGTTAGGCAAGACGGGTCCGAGGATGGGGTTATTTACGCATGCTAGTAGTCACACGTTTCTAGGCAGTGCGGTGGGAAATGACTTGATACGGAGTTTCAAACTTCCGAATCCTGTCAAACTTACGGATAAACTGAAGTCGAAGCTTAATCATGAGAACCCGATACCGGAGTGGGAGGTGTTGGAGGACGATGCTTGGACCCCGGATGATGCTGATGATGGTGTACTTGTCGGTGGCACGAGACCCAAGATGAGGATTGGAGAAAGAGGGGCCAGGTTTGGGATGGATAGTTATATGAGTGTTGCTACCGCTAGGAGCGGGGGCAGCGGTGACTCGCCCAGGAGTGTGAGGGTTGGAGCTGGCGGAGAGAAGGAGAGGGACAGGGAGAAAGGGGGGAATGGGTGGACTAAAATTAAACCTAGATAGATGGTCACGGAGACTTGAGAGTAGGCTTGGATAGAGGGGGTTGAGTGTTAGCCTCGATGTGAATATTTGTGTGTTGGGAATGGGTTGAGTGAACATTGTGAGCGGGGCTTGAGGTGTGCGTGATCTTACATTATATATGCTTGTACAAATGTCGAAGTGAGTTGGCTACTGGCAGCATGTGTCATTCCTCCCGTTTTCAGTGTACTTGAGATGTTCAGTTTTAATATACACTCAAGACTCAGTGTCTTCAAGCATAAAATCACAAGACAGGGACCAAACTCATTTCTAAGTCCCTTGCTTGATAAATTTTGTTAAATCAGTACGTAACACTAGGCACCGAACTCCTAAAGATATCTCATGATGAGCAGTCGTCTTTGTAGGATGATGATGGGCGTTGTACTGTGATGTGTTTATTGGACTATCTCACGAGCTACTACGTAATGGGCAATTCCTCTTTCGCTTCTCCTGTGGCTCAATCCTTGGCAATCTCGCAGTGTGCTCCTTCTTTTCTCTCTATACCTGCGCGCGTATGTGTGTGCGTATCTCGGTGGCGTTTTGATCTTTTGCCTCCTTTCATTCATGCTGTATAGGGGCAGCTGTCGGAGGCGTATCAGTGTTATTAATCATAACGCAGCACAGGCCCGACAGCTCCATATGAAAGTTGGACCCAACCTGTATAGAATCGAATCAGAACACTGGGCGGGAAACAGCTTCCTACTGCGCTCGATACTGCGCCTCCGCGTCTGCAATCAGTTGGTCAAAGCTGGGCGACGAAGTTGAAGTAGTTTACGCCGGGGACCTGGAAAACCTCAGCATTGGCGAGAGAGTCTAGATAGGCCAGCTTCGCAATAAGGAGATTGAACCAGGTGCTGAGGATGGGCAATTCAAAGGGGGGCTCCTCCATTTTACAGTCTTTGTTGGCTTGAGTGTGGTTCAGGGCGGTTGTGGCGGCGACTTTCTGCGCGTGAAGCCAGACTGCGTGCACTGCGTTGACAGGAGCTGGGACCTGCATCTAGTACTCAGCGTCCAGTGTGAGGCTCCGGAATGTTGTTACGGCCTTGTGATTGGTGCTACAAACGTGGATTGTATCAGTCAGTACTCATTAACGACGTGAGATGTGTGTAATTGAAACATGTCGGGAGAAAACAACACCGTTATCCCTATAGTGGATAACGACCTATATATAGTGGATATTCCTCGCGACGAAACATTCAATACCTTTCACCCAGCACAAGAGCGTCCTGACCGGGAGTTGATGTGCCTTGGTCGCGTCTTTGGAGGCTTGGTGGCAGTAGTTAGTTGAATGTGAGGTAAGTTGGTGATCTGATCAAGTCAGTAAAGAGAACACTGTTAGAAGAGGGAAAACTGACGTGTGTTGTTTTTACTACTACGTCCGTTGACCGCCTTCTTCCACTTAGACAGCTTGCTGTTGTAGAAGGAAGGACAGCAGGAACAGGTTGAGCTCGAGAATGAAGGCGTGCGCGCCATTGTGGCCTTGCTTTCCGCCAGCAGTCGATCTTAACACACTTTTCTTGAGTCACGAACGCGTTGAACAATGAGAATAGACTTCTAATGTACTATCTATATGTCTTATTCCGTCTCCGCGATACTGGGTCTTCCCATCCTTGAGGCATGGACAGTAGCTCTAGTTCCTTCAGACGGCTCGAAACTCCACGCAGGGGGTTAGAACAGGACAGATTTTGTTCTAGTTAGTAAGGTGGCGTACGGAGATGTGTAGGAGAATAATGAAATAAAATAAGAAGACTGCAAAATCAGTCTCTATAAAGATGGGAAAAGACTTGTACCGAGGATACATAATTAGAGACTATATTTTCAAAACACAATAGTAGTGATGAGCAGCAGGGGAACCCTTAACCTGGCATCGCCAAGTAGCTATTAAATCAGGCGCGCTACAAAGGGCAAAGCTCCCGGGGCTAGCCATTGGTTTTTTTTCGTCGCATATCGAGACGGGACATTTCTCCAGTGTTAGACCTGGTGGTCCAGTGGTGGGTTGCTGTCAGCAGTCTCCTCGCCAGTAGTCTTTGGATTGTACACAGAGTGGTTGTTAGATGGCCAACTAGGATAGGCGATACGTTTTTGGCTTTGCCCACCTTATAACAGTAATATCAGAAGAAAACACGGGGGGCTGGCGTCTCTGGTCGTCGTTAAGGTCCCTTGAACAACCACAGCTCCCTCCGAACCACAAGCGCCAGAAGCAATTCCATCTTCGTGGTGTAGCTACGCTCAAGAACTTCAGACCCGTGAGCTGGTGTGAGCTCATAAGGAAGCCACAGGATAAGGTGTATATACCCAATTCCGGCAACTAGATCTAGGCGCCAGGTCTGGCATTTTCGAGCACTAGCCCTCATACCTGGAAGGCCTCAAGCATAAATATGTAAGTCATCAACATGATAGACAACAGCCATGACCGTAGCTTCTACGCAGTGCTAAGCAGCAGGTTGGACGACAAACACTACTGCAGAATGCTTGTGTATCAAACAACGAGATCGAGTAAATTATAATCGGGGGAATATTACACCCCCTAAAGCGGTCCGAATTAGGAGATGTGACAAGAGTCATGCTGTACATTCCAATTTCGCAAATTTCAACCGCAAGCTGGGAGTGAAGCAGTCCAATTCATAAGTAAGAGGTCTATAGCGATGAGCTCGCTCTTTGCAGCAGCTTGTGGTAGACACACGGAGCTTGCGCCCCTTATCATCGAGCTTTGCGTGAACACAGAAAGAGAGGAGACACATGGAGCACTTGGGATGCAGCGGGACGCCAGTGCTCGTTGTTACGACACATCTTTCTCTTCCGTCGCGGAGCATCTGGAACGCCAGTGGTCGACCTTACTGTTGGGTTGGGTAACAGTCCTTCTGTGTGCGCTGCTTGCAGTATTAATGTTAGCGGCTCCGGTAACAGTTGTCGCAGAATAACTAGGTCTCGGTTCTTTTCAGTGTTTAACGTTAACATCTTCCCCACTAGGACATCCATTGTTTTGCAGCCGACGAGCACGTTTATTAAGTCTGTGGAACATGATGCAAAGATATTTGTTATTCGCGACTGCTCAGCTCCACCTCCAGCGGCAGGTTCTAGGGCCATGTCTACACCTCCTCGGTGGGCGATCCCAGTTGCGAGTTCCTCAGCCACTGTCGGGCAGAGAGTTGAGGACGCATTCGCCATTGGTAATGTTTTCAGCAGCCCAGTGAGCTAACTGAATGCTGGTATGTGGTGTAAGCGTTGCGCGATGTCGTAAGTTTCGTGCATTGTTGGAAAGGCGGTCATTTTGATCTGCAAGAGGGCTTCGTGTCGGGAAACCTTTTCGATACAATCCAGGTGTTTTTTGTGGTGGAGTCTGTTATGCCGCCAATTTTTTTCCTTAGTCATCTCTAATGAGTGTTTTGTACACGAAGGCGAACGATCTGGATTCGCGCCCTCAAGCGACTCCTTCATGATGGCCCAGAACCAAGAGTCTACGCCACAACGATGAATGATCTCGTTGACCTCAGCGAATCTAGCTCGTCAAGGCCAGTTTGCCGATCATGTGCTAATGCACATGAGATTCTTCGCTATTAAAGAAAAGGAAGCTTTGTGCAGTTCGATATATAGTAGGATAAGATTCGCCTTATAGAAGTCGCTGGAGGGACCATCCACTGTATCAAGCCCCCATGACTCAACCAAATCGCCGCCATCTACATCATCTGAATGGTTCAACATGCAGATCGCCGCATCGCGAAGACGTCCTGGTAACAATTTGAAAAGTGACGTGAGAGACGAACTAGCTAATCCCCAAAGACCGGCATTGCGGCAATGAGATAACAATCCTTTGTCTGTCCTCTGCGCGATTGGCGGCAGCTTCAATGCGTTAACCAACGTCTCGACAGTATCATGGTCGATATTCATCTCAAGAATGGTGCTCTTCCTGTATTCTGATACCATAGCTCAACTCCGGCTGGTTGTTCAAGCTGTCGCTGGCCGACACAATGAATCTCTAGCTCTCCTGTCTTCGCAGTGAAAGATTCGACTAGTTGGGAGTGGCGGCGATGATGGTACCGGGAGCAGCTTTCTCAAATTGCTTCTGGGTCGAGATTACTCAAGTGCAACGGGCTTCTAGCTTTGCCTTAAGCGCATGCTCTTGAGACTAAGTACCCTTGTCGCAGCCCTGCTTGACGTGCCGAATATTGGTCTGTAAGACGGTAGACTAGCGCAGCAGTCGTAATACTAGGTGCGTATTAAGGGTAAGGCATACAATGGTTATTCTCTCGTTAGACTTTGAGAGTCCCCACGAATGGTTGTCGTCTAATTATCGCTCTGCAGCCAATGTAGTCGCGATTGAGGATGGCTTCTTCTGTCGGAGATTAAGACTGGCTTTCTGCCCTTTCCATCTTCTTCAAGGCTGCGGAAACTCGAGCCAGCATGGCAGAATTAGCAGTAGAGCTATTGTCCTTCGCGAGATGCTCCTTTCTCTCTGAGAACCACTTCTTCCAAAGACCCCATCGCTCAATGCTCAGTAAGCCGACCCCTTTCACGTCAACGAATGCTGGCCCGAATTCGTACCAATTTGCTAGGGCCCCTTGAGGCTCCTCGGCTTGCTTGAGGAACTCCCAGAGCTTGTCTGAACAGCGAATTGCCCACTCGGTCGTAACCCACAGAGGTATCTCTGGCACCGATTCATCAGATTTGTACGTTTCCACCGTGTAGCGGAAGTCGGATATGGGGTAAATATCGGTGTTCGTGAGATCCGACCCATACAGTCGTGCCGCGAACGAAGATACATTTTTCCACATTATTTGATCCCGCGCTCGGGTGTTCTCTGAGTGGAAAATATCTCGTCAGTCAACCACCCCAGACCAAGCCACAAGACATGCAAAGTCGAGAAATATACATACCCACAATAAGGCTGAGATTGTCCAATAACCACGGAAGCTCTTGCCAGGATAATCCATTCGGCTTTTCACAACATTAGCTTCATTCCAGAGGTTGAACAAAAAGCGGCCTTCTCTTACCATCTCTCTATCATCTGGTGGCAAATTTTGCTGGGTCTGGAGTGTTTTCAGAGCGCTGATCCAAACGTCTTGCCATACATGATCTGGCGGTATATGCCTAATCATGTCAAACATCATACCCCAAACCATCATGAGAGTCGTTCCAGGGTCTCCCTCTACGACAGCGGACTTGCAAAAAAAGACGATATCATTTGAAAGTCGCTCTGCCAAGAGATTGTTGGGTGCGGGATAAGAGAGGCTTGCTTTGAAAACATCGAAGATGGACTTCTCCTCTTCAGTGAGGTCATCGGCCTCAAGCTCGCGAAAGAGAGAAGTCATCGTGAGTTCGACTGCAAAGAAAACAGGTAGTAATAGGCGGAAATAGAACGTCAAATGTAGGTGGTTAGTGGAAGAATGTGAAAGAGAACGAAGACAAGGCAACGGGCGACTCTGAAGTAGCCCCGAGGCACATTTGAGTAGAAATGCAGCCTCTGAATTGATAAGAGCAATGTGTTAGGGAGACTGTGTATGCCTAGGTATCTGTTGTCGTGAAGTGCGCCTCCAATTTCAAGCGCGCACCAGCGGCCTTTCGAGGCGGTCAGAGGGGTCGGCGGCTAGTTAGATGTGAGTTTTACACGCGTGTCAAAATTGAGGGCATGCTTTCCAGGAAACCATCTAGCGTCGCGCATAACCGGGTTTTGTTTTCAATCCAATTGCACATTTGAAGATTTTGTAGTTGGCATGATGGATTGTATTACCTTCTGTGAGTATGTCAATGCCGATAAGTTAGTTAGTTCCCTTTCGGTTCGTGAGCGTACTTTCATATCTCTAAACCTTATTCGTTCGCCGTATCGTCTTGAGCTCACTTAATTCGACCCGCTCTGTCATGCTTCCTAAACCGAATTCCATAGCGACAAAACAATAACAAAGCCCGATGACTGGCATGAACGGATTGTTTGAGAGGAAGGCGTGAGTAAGATGATAGAACACAAAACGACACTGAGGCAAAAAGGAAATTCTCCTGAACATACAACACCGGGGATTCGCTGGTCGTCACCGACCCAACTACTAATCCGGCGGTATCAAGCTTGTCTAGGGCAGAGCGGACGGGATGCCGAATTCTCTTGATCCGATGGTCGTATGTGATGGGTTTGGCACGACGGTGGGCTCATATTCCAGAAATGCGCGATTTCAACGTGGTCGGTGGAGAGGACGGTGGCTGGGTGGTAAAGATTAGCAGGGGCTGCCTCGGGGCTTGATGGTGGGCTCCACTTCGACGGGTATTTCAGTTCAGGCCCGTCTTGGCGCTAGAAAACTTCATCTTGTGAGCATCTGTGTATGTCTTAATCTCAGCTCTCTCAGTCTCGAGTGTGGCCTTCATGTCGCGGGGAATATTCTGCTTTTCAGGGTGGTGGCCAAGGCTTCTCGGAATAAACAGAGAGCCTCCCGAGTCCACCCTGTCTCCTTATCGTCACTCGCGCGGAGTTAATCGTGGATCCCACTATGGGGGTAGGGCAGTGGTGTCGGGAGCATGAGGAGTATCTGTTCCAGTCTCCGCTTTGTCAGACAGACCTTGAGGCTGGTGATCAAGGCGAATAGTCATGGCCTCTAACTTCACACCCAGGTTAGTGTAGGTGGGAGTAGCGGCAGTGGAATTCTTCTGAGCTCGCGCCATGACACAGGTGCGCAGAGGGGAATAAAGCGTGAATTCACCGAGTCGCAGGCCTCTCCCCTCCCCTCAACGCGAGGACTGCGACTATCCCTTCATTGGCATGTGGCCGAAGATGCGCTGGGAGTTAGCGCTGGACGTACTGCAGTTGGACTTGGGTAGGAGGTAGCTGTTGGGCGCTCTCAATGCCAGTCCTCCCGTCGGGTTGCTTTACCGCTTTGGGGGAAGAGTGATGAGTTCGCGTGTTGAAGACTTCGCAAGATAGCTTTAGTATCCCACACGAACGAGAATGAGTCTAGCTGATGAAAAACTTACTCTTGTCAAGTTTGCGGCAGGTGGCAAGCTGATGCTTCTGTTTGCACAGGGTGCTGGCGTTGTTGGTGGCAACAACCGATTAATTGTGAGTCGCATGGATCTGACAGCTGCAACGAACCTCTTGCTGAAGGTGATTCAAGTATGTAGGATTAGCAATTGTGAAGTTGTTGTGCGGGCAGTCTTTCCGATGCATTTGACAGAACACTATGCTGGCACTTCAATATAGGTACCTAAGTGATGCGAAAGTGGGGGACCGAGGGCAGAGACTGCCTGCCAGGATGAAGGGACAGACCTTGTGCTATGGCAACAATCCGTCGACATTGAATGCTGAGCTCACGGTGAATGGGATGAGATAATGGTCGCTGCTATCACAACTCCCTGAAGTACTCAATTGAATCGAGCTCGGCCAGATCAACATATGGCATACAAATGTTGAAGTGTTAGTATAGAAGCCTTAAGGAGTAGAAGTTTTGGCATCTGGAAATAGAGTCCTCTATACTATAGTCGCCTTATAAAAAAGCGACCTTCAAATAACCCATACCCGACGAAACGTGAGTAGACTCATTACTTAAAACCAATCGCGTAATAATTAAAAATAGGCGACGAGAGATACGCAGTACTTTAAGACTGTTCAATGATAGAAGTTATCAATTTGGAGCGCAAATCGGCCATCCCGCCGCTGGTGTTGTTAGGGCTTTGACACCAATCGATGTGATCGTAATGAGGTAATCAAATACCGACAGGAACCATTATAGGTCTTTATCACTGGCTTATGGTCGACAGATACGCGCCTAAGCAGTAGCAATGACAATCTGGCTGGTGTACGAAATGCAGTCTACCTAGCTAGCTATTATCGACGTCCATTTTCCCTGGCACAACTCAGGAAATCTTGTCTTCCCCACCGCTCGAGGCAATCTTGTGAATCCATAGATAGCAAAAGTGGCGAGCAAGTTTGTGAAAATATACACAACCATCAAACCGGCGTTCCTCCAAGCATGACCAATGTCCATCCCAAAGATTGCTAGTATCCCATTTACGTTCGTCACTGAGCAGTACTCACACATGCCGGTGGCGTTGGGGTTGAGGATGGAGCCGCCTGCGCCGTCAACGAATGGTGCGAGATATTGGCCGCATGTGTTTCCAGTGAAATTGCTTGGCAGGCCTAAGAGAAAGACTTCCACGCTGGAGCATGTAATCGACGTATCGGCAAGTCCAGCGATAGCGAGACCTTCCAAGAAATGTGAGTGGCGAGACATGATATGAGAATATCCAGAACTGCGGCAATTTCTGCGGAGGCACAAGCACACTACTTGAGTGTTAGTAAGTCAATATATGTCCTGTCGTTCTCGAGACGATACTCGCCCGCAAAACACCAGTGTCAACCAAATGCACAACGTACCCAAATACATGGCTGTCTCCGCCTGACCGAAACCTGCTACGAATGTTTGGGCAGGTGTACTTGCCCATAGGTTGAAGAGGAGTATCAGTAAAAAGCTCAGTCCACCACGCTCTGTTGTGGTAAGTGTTTCGCTACCATTCCTGTAGAGGCCAGTGGGGTAATACCAAGACGCGAAAACAGGCGCTGCCAAGAGCGCTTGCCAGAAGCTTTCCACGAGGATATTTGCTGTGATGAGAATGACCCAAGAATACATCCCCGCATCTCGCTCCCTTGCCTCGAACAATTCCCTTGCGCTAAGGAAACGAGGTATAACAAGCCTATCAATGCTCCCGAACAGCTGGGCTATTAGAAAGATGGAGAAGAGTAGACTAGTGACACCCTGGATGTCGTTGGGTGGCTTGTATAAGAATATGCCATTCACCAAAGCCTAAACAGTGTCAGCGAGGAGAATAACCTACTGTGCCCTCGCCCGCCTCATTTTTTAACCTCAATATTTATCGATCTGTTCCGATTGGTTGCGATGGTCTTACCGACTGTTCACACTAATGACTGACAAAGAGGCACAGCGAGGAGAAGAAAGACGAGGCGGTCGATATGCATGTTTGCCTCTCGATTCGGTGTGCTGCATTTATAACATGAGTGGCTGATTTGGAGATTGTTGTTACCTGCTAAGCGCTTGTCCAGCCTCACCAGCCTGCTTCAACTCCTCAAGCACAAACTGCACCAACCTATGCGCCGATCTCTAACCTGGTTCAGTTGGAGCGGGTAAAGATGCAGCATCCGGCCCCCAAGTGAGCGACACAGCGGTCGATAAGACAAGGATCGACAACCAAAAGTCACGGCACAGATATCAAAGGTATCGTAGGTATCAACAAGGTATCAAGGTAGACATTGCGATCCCACCAGCTGGTGGGCGTTCTCACCACACTGAATACGCATCGCAACCTGATCCCGCTACTACCCTCACCCACGCCCGGGGGTCAGATGATGCGAGCCCATGAGTTGCCCCTGGTCCAGATCACACCCTTTCAGCATTCTTCAGCAACCTTTTATTTTTATCATTCTTTCTTGGTCGGCTCGCCGCCTTTTCATTTCGCAGGCCAGGCTGTTGCATCCAACGTAACGTATCTCAACGGAGCCTGCTTCGGGGCTTCTCGAGTGTTCATCATAATTATGAGACATGGAGTCGAGAAGTGAGGTGCTGCTAATTTTACAGATAGGCTAGACATCTATCATACCTGGATGTGTGAGTCTGCGCTTTGTGCGGGACTCCCATTCCGCAGATCCTCTGATCGTAAAAATGGTACTGGTTACAGTGTGAATTAGCTTCCCATCTCCAGATCCGTTGCCATCGTGACAGGCTGAGGGACTTCTGAAGCCCAATATCTACATGTCTAACGTTGTCCTACATGCCTTATGTTTCTACTCTCCCTGACCCCGCCAGTCGAGCAATCTCCATAGCGGCAGCATAGCGGCCAGGACGCTCCCCACTCACTTTTCCCAGTAGACTCGCCTTTCTCTGCATATCTACACTGCGTTCCCCCCATCGACAACATCCAGTATGGCCGTTTCTAGGCAGCTTGACGTCCAATAGGGACTAGTTTCTCGGCACCCCCATGTTCCGACTCCGATGTCTTCAACCATCTGTGCAAAGTTGTACAAGTCTAGCCACTGAGGTAAGATCACCTGTGGCACGCCGGATCTGTTTGACATTAGTAAGTTCATTGTCTGCGCTCAGGTGACTGTGAAGAGATGAATGGAATGCATACCCAATCGCTTCATGATAACATCCTGTTTCTCCGTGATGTACGGAAGCAATGATGTTGCCTGACTCAAGAATAGACGTAGGGTCAGCAGCTAGCCACTTCTCCATGCGAAGGCGACCAGCGGCGATAAAAGGAAGCAATGGTTTCTTGAAGTCGTCTCCATAGTCTTCCGGGTTCGGGTTGTACTTAGATGCACCGTCTTTCTCTGTCCGGTGTTTTCACAGGATTTGTAGATGTGCATGTTGTATAAGAATGTTAGCTACTGCTTCTGCCATCGTCTTCGCATGATGCTCAAGCCACATGAATCCACCTCCAAGGTTAATGAGGATGGTCGGCGAGCGACTAAGCCATTCTGCCAGGTCTTGGTCTTGTTCGGCGACGCCGCCGAGCGACAGTGATATGGGGCCTACTCTGGTCACGTTCTGCGGAATTACATCGACGTGTCGTGAGGCGCCTGGGGTATCTGGTGTTAGCCACGGAACGTCCGGTCGGTGCAAGGCGTAGAAATTAATGGGATCTTTCAGGCCCTGTGACTTTAGAAAACTCTGCTTGGCCTTTATATCGGGCATGAAAAGGACCGAGTATAGGAATCGTATGTTTAGATAGATGTTTTCGGGTATCTTGCGCCATGGGATTGGGAATGGCAGACCGGAGCCCATACTACAGGCCACGAGTATGTGAGTGTTGAAACAACGTGAGATGATCAGGACCTAGACTTACGCTGGCTATTTCCAAAACATGCCTCCCCAGGGCTGGTGCGTTGGGAAGTTGTCTATTAAGGTGTTTGGCGATATGATACTATGAAGTCGATTACGATCACGTGTGACGTCCACGGCAGGGCGTAACAGGGTGTCCAACACGATAACAGCAGGGTCGAGAGATTCAATGACATGATCGAGTTCCCGGTATATTGTAAGGTGTTCTGGCCCTGTCCAGGGAGAAATGTAGAACTGCATATCTTTTGCTGTTTGGAGGATACCGTCGAGCCCTGGTCGAGTTACGGCAGTCCTCATTGTCCGCCCCGACCTGACAGTGCAGTCTGTGTATGTAGGAGCAGAGAGCGTGTGGAGGACGATGTGTCGAGCGGCAGGTGAGGTTTTGCGTGCATGCGAAGAGATACGGGCGAGTTGCGGAGCGATCTTGGGGAAAGAAGCGAAGTGTACGTGAATATACGGATGACGCTCGAGCAGGGCATGCGCGGTGGCGACGAAAACATTCGAAAGACCCGGTTCACTATTGACCATGAACAGAACAGTATTATTCTTCCCTTCCACAATCTCGCGGACGAGGTTGTTTCCGTCGCGTTGAGCTTACCTGGCAGCTAGGAGTGCGACGAGGACGGTTGCAATAAGGACGAGACGATGAAACATGACGGAGAATCATATGATGATCAATTATACCACGAACATCAATGATTGACTCAAAATAGATTCGAGTATTATACGAGGAGTCGGAAAAGGCACAGGGCACTTGCGGGCTTCAATAGCCAATCTCACCTCCAGACGAGCCTTCGGTGATACGAGCAGGGATGGAAAGGGAGATCCAACTCCACCTCATATACCTTCCCCGATTAGCAAACAAAGAGCGTCATGAGGAGAACTCTCACGGGGGCCGCACAGAGCCTTGGGGTTCTACAATACATTTTACCAAATGCCAAGACCCCGACAAATCTGGATTAGGGCCATCGCCGCTTTTGCTCAGGCTCGACTCAGCCCAGCGTCAGGTATTTGACTAAGCTTGTCAATTATGCATACCGGGGGGGGACAATATAGTAGCCGAAAACCATTGTTAAAATAACAATCGTTACTTACCGACTTACGTATTTTACTTAATTAATAAACCGGCAATAAAACCAATTGCGGGCAGTACTGCTCTATAGAGAGAAGGTTTACCAGTTGGAGTAGCGCTAAAAAGTAGCAAAGGTGTTTCAGCTTTGGTTTCTAGACTCGCTGCGATGGTCTTTTGCCTCCAGCCTCATGGCTGTTGTGTCATTGCTGTTGATGCTATCACAAAGTGGCCAATTTATTCGGCTTCCAATGTAAGAGAGCCCCATAGAGTACATGGCAAGGGTCAGATGTGCATATACCGTGGTTATTTCATGGTTGCTTGGGCGATAATTGGAAGTCTTGTCTAGTTTATTCATTCTATGTTGATGCGAAACAAGAGTGCAGTGCTAAGATCCAGGCGAGCAAGCCTAAAGCGTAGCCATCTACACCGGTGTAGGTCAGATGGTAGCCAAAAGGATATCTAGCTCTATGCTTTGAATACTGTCTTCCAACAGAGCGATTTCTTGCTCGAGCTTACGGACACCCTCGGTGGCACTTCTACATCCCGCCGCCAGGCCGCGGACATGGTCGTCAGCAGTCGGTTTGTCCTTGGGCTCCTCACAGGCTTCCTAAGCCAAGTCTGCATCGATTTTAGCGAGGCTGGCTAGCTTGCCTTCGATCAGGGCCTCCTTCATCGCAACTTCGTCATTCAATGGCTGAAGGTTTGCATCGAACGGCTGAAGTATTTCGTCCACGAGGTTGTTGAGCGAATATTCGTCCATGGTGTCTCTGGCGTGGGCGGACAACTCAAGGAACTCTATCTTGTTCTTCAACAGTCCTTCCTTGGCTAACAATAGACCTTTCTTTGTATTGAGGTTATAGGTCTGCTGCACCCGGCATTGGAGGATAGCCCATAGTTCGTCAGTTTCAGCCACCCTTGTGTATTGGTCGAGGAGACCGTTATCGTCACCGTTATCGTCACCGTTATCGTCACCGTTATCGTCCATTTCTGTGAAGACTGGGTACGATTTGTTCGAATCGGTAGAGGAATATGACGACCGGGCTTGTTTGTGATGGAGCATTTACTGTGCGTAGACAGCCGAAGGTTGTTAATGCTGGGCTGTCGAGTGAATCCGGATCAGCGGAGTGTTGGATATGTACGAATGTCTGTGAATTTGATTAGGCGAAGAGACCCAAAACTGACAGATAATTTGTTCGTGTTGTTGTTGTTGTTGTGATGCTGGGTTGCTTCAATATGGATTGCGATGGTGGGAGATGGTCTCGTCTTGCCGTGGTGACGCGATGGAGGTTTGTGGTGATGGGAGTCGGAACTCAAATCCTTTTGGGAAAGGATGTTGATGTCGGATGGGAAGCTGTATTGGAGTTTGATGGGAAGGCATACTGGAATCGGGTGGGAAGGTACTATGACATCAATCTTGGGGCCATATCAAAGCTCATCCCACTGCGCAATCAAAAACGCGTTTGTTACTCCCATAGTATTACGACACAATCAATAAGTACCATGTAAGCCTTCTATCATTTAAGCACTAAACAATCCTCAGAGGATTCATTGTTTTGTTTGGGAGCAGCTCTTTTATACATGAGACCTTTCCCGGTGGTGGGTTGGTACCTATTGTTTGGGGCACTAAGGTAGATTGGATATTGAGAATAGAGGTAAAAAACCACCGCAACCTGCAAAGATAGTGATTATCAATTCTTAGACTATCTTTACGTTACCGCATCTCCCAGATTATGTTCCTTTTTCGCATTAATTTTCTGCTTTCCGATGAACTCATCATCTCTACCTAGCTTGCTGCTGTGTCGTGGTCCACATTCCACGTCCATCTGAAGAAGTTGACTGTCTCACAAGAATGCACAACCGAGATTGTGATTGTTGAAAATGGTATCTCGGCATAGCCCTTAATCCTTGAGGAGAGCTTGTAGCTCGATTTTCAGTTGATCCTGCTCTTTGATCAAGGTTCTGTGGTCGTCTTGAAGCTTCCTGACAATGTCCATGTCGGCGATGAGCTTTTTGACGTCGGCATTCAGCACCCTCATGTCAGTACAGAGCATGCCCAGGTCGTCGATGGCAGCTTGAGTGGCAGGATCAGTGAATGCGGCGGCGATGTTGGCCTTTATCCTCTCATTCCTCTGAGCGATCTCTTCGCCTCTTGCAGCTTGCGCGACACGCTGCTCGCGGACCTTGGCCATCAAGCTCTCAATGTTTGCCAGGCTCTTAGTGATCTCCGCCCTGCTTAGGTTAATCTCGACATTCTTCAGAGCAATCTTCGTAGCGTGGTGTGCATTGGTGGCCTTCGCGGCTTTCTCTTCGCCAGAGACAATGTGATCCCTCTGCGGCATCTTGGGTTCTTCGTGGGTGTCGTTCAGGACTCGGCCACTGTGAGGTGGATACAAAAGATTAGTTGCTACTACTGAATAAGATTACAAACAATGTGCTGAAAGGAACACTTACCGGTATTATGGTAGCCTTAGATGGTCGCCACGCCTCTCCTTGTTTGGGTTTGAGCTCGAATGCTTCAGTTGTATCTGGCACTAGTGACGGCTCTTAGTAAACTGGAAAAGCATGTTAATCTTGCTCAAAAGCAATGCGAAACTTACAACCGAGCTATTGTGCTGGTGGTTTTAGGCGCACATGGCGGTATCTTGATCAAGATTTCTGCGTTTGGTTGTGATGTTGGGAAAGGTCGGGAAACATGGCGAAGGGAGAGGTCGAGCTTTATAATGAGGACAACATGTCAGTGGAACAATAGCGCGCACTGCCATATTAACATTGAATGCTGAATGTGGAATGCGACGGGACGAATCATTCAACTACAGGCCATTCAAGTTCCCCTAAGCACATGCCGTAATTGCATTGAACCCTTATCAATGCAGGAAGGAACCCATTGTTGTCTCTGGAGTTGCTTCGTCTCATATCCCCGGCCTGGACTGCACAAAATACGGGTATCTCATTAATGCTATTCTATCGAGTCCTTGCAAAATATGCTTGGCGTCGTTCTTTCCTCATTTACTTGGGTCTTTCCTGCCATTGTGCTTTTCGTCTGGATTTTGGGATGTTCGGACGTATTACAAAGAGAGCTGAAGGCCTCATAAAGGCTGTGAGATGTTGGTGCCTGTGGTATTAAACTTAGGAAGGTGCGTCGACTTCTCAATGGGCTCACTCCTTTCAAGATGACATCTGATGGTTGCCAAAGCTTTTAAGTGTCAAAGCTTGCTGTACAGACGTCTGGATTCCAACCGTCTCAATCCCAATGCCATCTAAATGGATCAAGTTAGGAGTATAGAAATCTACACTTCACGTTGCCAACGCAAAATCATGAGACGGCTTACGTATTGATTATTACAAAGCAAATTCATGGTGGAGGATGTGCAGGCAGTACGAATTCACAAATACGGGAAGTGGCGACTGAGTGATATTGATTTGATAATGAGGCGCCTGGACTTCTCTCAGAGAAGGCTACGAGGACAAAGTGAACAAGTGCGTCTGCCTTAACACCAATATGGGCAGATACGTCTTTACTGTCCATAACGCTGCAGGAAAAACAAAGGACGGCCCTGATTTAAAATTGTGCCTCTGGGGGCACTCCTTTGGTGCCTTATTCTTCTCAAGTCTGAGTAATCAGCTGATCTCTCCCCAGGAGTATCATACAATATTTATATCTTCAGGGTAGCAACGAGGGCTTCTTTCCAACTAATGGAATTGGAAACAATCCGTGACTGATCTTCATCTCTCAAGCAAAAGTTTATTTGTACAAATTATCCGTTGTAACATCACCAATGTTATTATTATCCCCAGACTGTTACGTGCATTGATTCGTGGTTGTGAGTTCAAGAGACTACAATTATGACCAGCATGCTCAACAAGCAGACGATCCAGTCAAATCGTAATGGTTGGTATGGCAAGGAGACTTGAACTGGCCTGTGTCATCGGCACCGCGTGGAGACATAAAGTAGAGAGCAGAAGTGAAGGAGTATAATACGACGATACTGCAGGGGTGTGAATCGTTTTCCATGTATTGTTTGTAGGTATGTTCCAGCACTGAAAAGCGAGTACAGAACCACACAAGATTCAGTATTGCGGAGCTTGATGCAATGAAGTAAAAAGTTGACTTAGCTGTACATTAAATTTGCGGTTGGAGGCGTACTATACCTGTAAATATACATTTTTCGCAAAAAGTGATGAGTAAAGTGACGATGACTACTAGTGTTTGAGCATCATGGTGAGGGTGAGGGCAGATATGAGAGGCACGTATGGTGGTGGTGGGAAGCTGATCTGGCTCTACGGGCAACATAGCCTCCGCGGTTTTAGGAGATACTCAATTTACCATCAATGCCAAGTTCATTGCGGTGTAGTTCGTCTTGTTGTGACAACAAAGGGATGTAAGTCTCGATGAAATGCCTCTTGTTGAAGCAACGAGTGAAAACTGGGGTGACGTCTCAGGTAGAGTCAACTTCAACTACGCCAGTTTCTTTCCTAGCATTCCCCAAAATTTGAAGAGCCAAAATAGTTTCGCGTAGGCATTCGCACCAATGTTCCCACTCTCTTTCCCATTCTGCCGACAGTGGTCCCAAAAGATTCTCCATTCATTCCCCGCTCACATTACCCCATTGAGGAAATTGATGTGACCCTGGAGATCGAAAATGGATAGTTACGGAGTTTCTGATGTTCTATTTCCATTTCTGATTCTTGACACTTGCTTCAGATGCAAATTCCAAAAGTTGCGTCTGGGTGACAGTTCTAACTGCTGGCAGATTCAATAATGACTGATATTGCAGTACAGAATTAAAAAGAGGAAAGTTACCCCTTGACACGGTCCCGACGGGATATGGCCTCCGCCCGATCCGGAACTCAACAGGAGATTTCAAACACAAACCCTTGCTTTCAGGTATACGAATACTGACACATATGCAGTGCAGACTGAAATCCTAGATACATAAAAATGAATATAGGCATCTATCCCTGAATCACTGGCAATGAGATGTGAGAATACGTACCTCCTCTGTTCTTCCGTCCTTGACATTCCAAATAACGGGCGACCTACCTGAGGTAAGGATGACATTTCTCATCCTACCCCAATACACATTTTTTTTTTTTACCATCTCAATGTCACATCTTTTGCGAGTAACATTTTGTGTGTCTCTTTTATTTCAAGTTGAAGAACTGGTTACGTTCTTTCTCAGTGCAAATTGCATCAATAATCACATCGAGATAGACATCCAAGCTATCACCAGCTGGTCCTCGTCTCTCCTCGGATCTCAACCTCACAACACATTCTAAGAGTCAGGCGGAACCCTCTTCAAAAAAGCGATGGCAGACAACTCCCCAAAGAAGCCATCTATTGAATTGCCAAGCTCACAACCCGACGAAAGCGACAAGTACCACGAGAAGACGCCCATAGCTCTCGACCGGGCGAATGAACAAGACTACCTGTTATGTCGTTAGCACAAAACTGGCATTAGCGGTAGGCAACACTGCGCTAGCCTGCTTCCTTTTCCTGCTTGACATTATGGTTATAAATACGGTGAGTACTGTATATAATTAGTCATTTTTGAGATCAATGTACAACTATCTCAAACGTTGCTTTCTGCCAGGCCATTCCTCGCATTACAGACGAATTTCACTCGCTAGCCAATGCTAGGTAGTACGCCGGTGCCTATCAGTTCGGCATATAAGACAATCTCTGATTTGCCTTGCTTAACACAACCCGAGCGCTTACTACTACGTGTTGCAATACCGCGCCCCAACTTTTGATTAGCAAAGTATACACCCATTTCAAAACTAAAGTAAGTTTGCTCTAGAACAACACGTTGTGATACCTTCAGCCTTTCGCTTATCGTCGCACAAATAGTGGACATTCTTATTTTTTTTTCGCCGTATTCGAAATCGGTTCCGTCGTATACGGTTCTGCGAAATCCTCAGCAATCCTCATCGTCGGTCGTAGTATTACCGGCTTAGGAGCCGCAGGACTTATCACCGGTGTCATTACAATAGTTTCTAGCTACGCTCCGTTTGAAAAACGACCTGGTTGGTGCAGACTATCACCCAAGTGTGCAAGATTGCTTACACCGTGCTCGTCTATCTAGCTCTACTTGGCGTAAATATGGGAGGTAAGTGTTGTCTTGCGACGATCCATCCCCAGGCTTTTTGAAGGTTAGTTACTAACGTTCCAAATCCGTGCAGCAATTGGGACTTGTTCTAGGACCATTGATCGGCGGTGCGTTCACAACATACAGTACGTGGCGATGGTATAAGTAGACAACGTTCACCGATCTATCTTCTCTAACATACTATAATAATACAACACAACTAGCCTTCTAAGTTAACGTGCCCGTCGGTTCCATAGTAGTCTCGCTATTGCTCTTTGTTCGTATCCCCGAACAAACACCAAAGACAAGCCCTCTGACCGTCCTTCCGCGACTGCATCATCACCTGGACCTAATCGGCTTCGCGATCTTCGCCCCGGCCGTAATCCAACTGTTACTCGCCCTGGAATACGGGGGAAACCCATTCTCCTGGCGGTCTTCCCAAGTAATTGGTCTCTTCATTGGCTCAGAAGAGACCTTTCTCGTATGGCTTGCTTAAAACTGGTACAGGGGCAATTCGGCGCTTCTCCCCGCGTCAATGATACAGAGATGGGCTGTTTGGTCGGCTGCTTTATTCAATGCGTTCCAGATGGTGGGGATCTTTGGCACTTTTTACTATTTGCCGGTCTCCTTCCAGGCTGTCTATGACACATCTGCCATCCTCAGTGGGGTATATGTGATACCTTTGATTGTCCCTCAGCTCTTGACTGCTGGGATTACGGGGATCGTCCGTACGTTTACGTCACATAGGTAATTCTAATGAGACTGTTGAATAGCTAAAGAGTGATATGTATAGTGCCAAAGACGGGATACGTTTGGCCCATCGCGTTTTTTTCGCTGGTACTCTCCTCTGTAGTGATCGGGCTCATGTCGACGCTTCGAGCTGATAGCTCGGTTGGACAATGGGTTGGATTCCAGCTTCTTGCTGGGATAGGGTCAAGCGCCGAGCTGCAAGTGATACATCTCCTCTTCCAGGTATTTCTTCGGATCCGTACTAAGGCATCTCAACAGGGCTTGATCACTATCCAGGGCGCAACAAGTGGCAAAGAGCTCTCGCAGGGCATGGCTTTCATGGTGTTTACTCACTCACTATCTCTCGCAATCGCCTTATCTCTGTGCAACTTGGTGTTAGTTGCAAGTCTGAAGCGAGAAATCCGCATGAATGCTCCTAACGTCAACCCTATAGCGATCATCCAGGCTGGAGCAACGCATTTCCGCGCTGTAGTGGGTTCTGAAGAGCTAAAGGACGTTATTAGAGCCCACGCAATAAGCGTTGGTCATGTCTTCTACTTGATTACTGTTTTAACATATGTTAGTGGTCTTTTCATTTGGGGCATGGGCCGACAGGATATACGAAAGCGGGCGGAAAACCCGCCAGTAGTGGAAAGCAACGGAAAGAGGCTTGATAAGTAGAATGGGATATTGGTGACTCTATATGCGCAGTTATGGGCTAAGTAACAATATGGAGTAATCTATCGAGCTCTGTAGACATGAACAGACATCGATAACAAGCTATTCAACGTCCGCGTTCGTTATTAGTCCAAACAAGTATGATAGCGCTTCGGAATAGACGAGTTCTATGCTATCGTTCAACTTCAAAGTGCAAAAGGCCGATCTACGTTCGCTTTGCACCCCAGTAGGAGTAGCTCCATACAGCAAGGTGGCGAAATGACCCAACGAGCATCGAACCTATCCCTACATACATGGGGGCGAGATCTGATTTGCTCAACAGCCTCGCTTTTAAGCCCCTGTCCCTTCACTTGCTTCGACCCACGGTATACATAAGTCCATCTGTGCCGCATCGAACCCCAACATCAGAACTTATTTCATGGTCAATTAGTGAAAAGTTGGGTGCGATTCATATCGATGATCCGATGCGTAGATTGCTGTATGTAGGACGAAGAAGGATATTAAGGGGCATAAATTATTTGCGATCCGCACATGGCCCTGCATAACATGTTGCTTAGCTACTTGACCATTTTCCTTCCCGAGGCTCCATAACCCTCTTTCTGGGGCTCAAATACCAACTGCTCGACATTAAAAGGAGGATCGAAATAGTGATGAATACATATTCGGTCTCGCTGGGGGCGGTGGCGACTTTGTTCGCCGCAGCCGTCGCAGTTCTCTCCCTCTCTTCTTCGTCTAGACTGACACCGCCTGCCTACAAGCCGGTCGCCACGGTGCGCAACGGGACTTACGTTTGCGCGTATAGCTCTATATACAATCAAGACTAAAAACTGCGAAAACCTAACCTGTCCCGAAAAGCGAGTTACCGAGCGACTCAAATTGAAATACCCGCAACTGCACGGATGTTTTACCGCGCGAAGGGACGTGCACCTCGGCACATTGCTAATCCGAGTAATACTCTGTACTGGAATCAGTATCAGATGAAGATGCATCTTCCTGAATCATCACCAGTGGTGAAATGATAAGCTGAAAAAACCTCCCTCGAAACTCCTGTTCATTCTCTTCGGTGTTCCCTTCGACTTGCTTGAACGCTAGTTCCACACAATTACGAACGACTGCAAGGTAGTCTCCGAGCAATGCGTCCGACTCAGCCGTTGTTTACGCATCTACGTGATGGAGAATATATTTCCGATAGTCCTCGTCTATACCCCTAGGGCTTGCTTCGATGTGTTCCCATATACCAAGCTGCAGAAGAATCAGGGCAAGATTCAACAACCATCTTTTCTGTGTCATGGCTACCATGGCATCAAGGGATGATCTAGAGTTATCGCGATCAATTTGCACCTTGAGGAATGGTTTTGGGTCAGACTCCTTATAGTCTGTCCCAACGTAGAGGATGACGTCCTTCTCACTCCAGTGGCATGATAAAGATGACAACTGGATACGTATGACAGCCTGGGCAATGAGCAGAGCCATGTTTACCCGCCACAAAAAGTTGGGATAGAACGAATATCGTCTGCTAGTGAAGAACTTTGTGAGCATAACAGGTACGTCAGAGGATATTGGGCGATGACTAGACTCTAGAAAGTAGACATTATGCCACTCGTTGAGCGCGCCAAACATGCGCATCGCCAGCAAGTCGGAGTCGTCTTCGCGTGACAAGTACTCCGAAGTCAGGTATTCGGGACACACCAGAACCTGGTTTGTTGTCTTACGGAGGTGAGAGCGTAGTGATCGAGGAAGCTTTTAGGTAGTGCTGTAAACGTTTATGAATACGGAATTATAAAAGGATAAGATTTTAATTATTTACCGGATTGAAAAAGGGATAACTACTGTATATATATACGTTTAAACCTTTATTAAATGTTTTAAAGAACACGGCAGACTTTTTTATATAAAAAGCCGAATAAATAGGTTTATTTTTTAATATATTTTTCAAATAAAGCTTAATAAAAAATTATTTACTTTAAAAAGCTTATTAATAAAGCTTTATAGCTTAAGCGCAATATATTTTCGTAATATTTTTATTAATATTAAAAAATAGGGTTTATTTTTTTAAATTATTATTTAACGTGTTTTTTTAGTAATTAATATATATTTTTAATGTTTTTAGAATTTTATGCTTTAATTAAACGAAATAAACAGCGTTATTATTATAAATTATTAAAATTTTGTAATTAAACGTATGAATAGTTATTTTTTACGCTTTAATTAGTTTAGGATAACTGTTGGCCTATTTGGAGTAAGTTTTTGGCCTTGAGTTAACTGCTTAAAAACAAGTACGGACCTCGGAGGTAATATATAAAGTACGTTGCGGTAATAATTATTGTAACGACCAGTGTCAACAATAAGTCTTAACCGGTAGTAAAGGGTTTAGTTCGTTAAGAAACTTCGTTATGTTACTAAATAATAAAATAACAATAGTTGTTAGGAAATGCTTTTTATTTAGTTTTAAAAAAAAACTGAATACTTAGATTAATAGATAAGCAAAAGAATGATTAAATATATAAGAGATATTTATATGATTTTTTTCCTCTTTTATGTTAATAGGTTTATTGCGATCTTAGTAAGCCTAGATTACTGCGATTTTGGTAAGCCTAGATTACTGCGATCTTAATAAGCTTATTACGTAATATGCTTTTCCCGAATATATGTTTTTTATCCGTTTTTTGGCTAATGTTACTAGGTTTGAATAATGGGCTAGTAGCTTTGTTAGTTCGTAATATTATCCCCTTTTTTTTATTATTATTGTTTTTAATAATAAGTAATATAAACGCTTTGCCGGTTGCGTTTCCGTTTTTTTTTTTTTTTAAATGTTAGTAAAATAATTGTTTAACTTATTATATTAGACCGTATTGCAAAAACGTTACGCGTTATAAAAACCAAATAACGTTTAGTTTTTGCGATTTTAATTAATTAGGTCGGGTTTAAAGTTATATTTTGCTTTCAGTATTTCGAACGTTCTTTATTATACAATATAATAAATAAAACGTTTAGGTATAAAAAGTGTGTTTGTGCCGGCTGCTTATATAATAATTCCGGTGTTTTGTTATTTTTTATACGGAACGTATTTTTAAAATATAATCGTTTCGATTATAAAAAAAAAAAAACCGAATATAAATTTTTTCGTTAGCAAGAAAAATTGCAAAAAATATAAAATAACGTTAATAAAGCTTTAAAAAAACTTTTTCGGTTAAAAACTTAAAAACGTTTTTTTCGAAAATATATAGCCGATTTAATTAATCGTAGTCTGTAATTTTTAAATAAGTTAAACAAATTAGAACGTTTAAAAAAAGAGCAAAAAAAGATCGTTATTAAATAGTTTAAAGTCAGTTCTGCGTTTTTTGTTCCGGACTTCGATTAGTCGTTTTTAGACTTTTTTTAAAAAGTCGACCTTTTTTTTTTAGCTTTAGTCGGTTAGGATGCCGGCGGTAAAATTGGTTAATAATTTTCGGGATATCCGTCAAATATTTTTTAAGTTCTTAAATAGTTTTATCGTAAATATAGTCTTTTTATTTAACTAAGTACTAAAATCTTTTTTTATTTAACGTAAATTTAGAATTTTTTCCGGATAGTATAGATTTAAATTTAGTTCCGTTTTAAATTATATTTCGAGTTTAGCGTTTTTAAATGCTAATTTAAACAATAAAATATAAAACATTAGTTTTTGCCTTATTTTAGGCGGTAATAATAGTCGGTAATTAAGTCTAAACAAGATTTTTTCGATTTTAAATAGTCTGATTTTTTTAAAATCGAGTTTTTCGTTAAAGCGTTTTGTTTTAATATTTTGTTTTAATAAATATATTTTATCCCTTTTTTTTAAAGTTAGCTTTAATAACCGTTTATTATCGTAATATATTTTTATACGTTTTTGAAGGAATGTTAAGTTTTGTTATAGCCGTTTTTATAAGCTGATAAAGCTTTTTACGTATATTTTTGCTGTTAAAGCAATGACTTTTTTTTGTTATAGTTTTTAACTATTTAAGTTAAAACTATAATTTGCTATAAATAATAATATTTTTATGTTTTAATTATTTAAGGAGTTATAGGTAAATTTTATTATTAGTAGTTTAATAACCTAATTATTTTATTGGTTATTGATATAATATCGTAAATATGTTTTTAATATTTAGTTTAAACGTTTTGTTTGATTATTTATTTACAGGTAATATGCCGTAAATATTTTGCTTATAAATTTTAGGGCTTTTATAAATAACTGTTAATATTTTAAAGCTATTTTCCGATTTTTATTAGTAATTTATTTGTTTAGAATGCCGTAAAGGCTAATTTATTTTTTTTATAGTATATATTTTAGTACTTTTGCCGAATTTACTTTACGGTAAAGTATAAATTGTATTAATTTTATAAGTTTGTCGATTATAATAAAAATACTGTCGTAAGTTATTTTTATTAACAGATTTTTTAATTTTAGTAGCTTGATAATAAAGTTAAAAAATACGATTTTTTTTATTTAATTAGATATTTTAATTAGTTATAGTTTGTTGTATAGTTTGTATCGGTTAGGCTTTGATCGTATATATAAGTCGTATTTTTTTATAATTTTTTTGACTATTTGCTGTGCTTTAAAAAAGTTATAGTTTTGTTTAAAGCGTGTAAAAGTTTTGAATTTTTTTTAGTGTCCTTTAAATAAATATGCGTAAACTTGTTTTACTAATTTTTTTAAAATTTTTTTAAAAACGTATAACTTTTTGTTATATTTTGCTTTTATTTTTTATTTTATTTAATATTATCGTAATCCTTTAATAAACTTTGTTTTTAGTAAATATTCTATCCCGTATTGTTTTCGGTCGTCGATTTTATATTATTAAAGCAAGTAATCGTTCTATATTATTACGATTATAAGGTATCTTTTTTTGGTTTTATAAAGCAGTATTTAATTATTTTCTAGTATTTTTTGCTAAAGTATTAGGTTTTGGCTTAAAATATTTGCTTTAGTGTTTTTTTTGCTTACTATATAAATAATATAGAAATTGAACTTAAATAAAAATTCTGCTTATTATATTTATTGTTTGTTTAACTGTTTTATTGTTATAAAAGTCGTAAGATTTTTATAATCTGAATAAACTTTTATTAGTTTTACCGTATTATTAAAATAGGGTTTTTATTTTTAAAAAGCTTTAATAATTGCTATTAACTTTTTGTTATAAATCTAGTAATTAAGTTATAGTTTTGATAGCTTTTTCGAAAAAAATGCTTTTAGGTATAGTTTGCCTTTGTTGTTTTATTAAAATAAATGTTTTCTTAAAACGTAATTAAAGGCGTCTGCTTCGACCTCAAATAGTTTTATAGGGTTTGGTAGCCATAATATTAACTTGCTAATAATTAGTTCTTTAATTTTATTAAATGCTTTTTGCTTAACCTCGGTTTATTAAAATAAGAGGTTTTTTTTTGTTAAGTCTGTAAAAAGGCCAGTATATTTTTTAAAATCTTTAACGTATGTTTTTATATAATTTGTAAATTTTATGAATAATCGCACGTTTATTACATTTTGGAAAGTTGACTATTTTTTTATTACTATAATTTTTAAGTTTTATATTTAAAGTTGTTTAAAGTTTATTATAAAGCTTAGAAAATTAACTTTTTGTGTATAAAATTTGCTTTTTTATAAGTTAACGAAGAATTTTATATTTAAAAAAATTTAGAGAATTTATTATATATGTTTTTTATATTTTTTTAAAATCTTGGAATAAATTAAAATGTTATTAAGGTATATTATTATAAAGTTATCGAAAAACTTTTGTAATATATCCGTGATTATTTTTTAAAATATTATTAAAGTATTAATAAGTCCGAATAACATAACTAAACATTTAAAATATCCGATTAAAATCCTAAATACTATTTTTTATTCTTTGCCTTTTGCAATTTGTATTAAATTATATATATTTAGTAAGTCTAACGCCGTAAACTATTGTGCGCTATATAATCGATTTTTAAAGTTTTTAATTAATAGTAAAAAATATCAGTTTTTACGTATAATAGTATTAAAGTACCGGAAATTATAGCATATTTTTTATCGTAATGTTTTCTTTTTCGCAGGTTTTTTAGGCACTATAATTAATAATATTTTTGCTAATAAATTTGATAGTCGTATTTTTTTTAAGGCTAAATTTTTTTATATTTATTTTTCAAGGATTTTTAGCTATTACTAGTTTATACTATATATTAAAAAAAATTTGGTTTTTATTTATTAAATAATAGTATTTTATAATTTTATTTACTATATTTTAGTAATCTTGTTTTAATTTAGTGTTAGTTGCTGAATAATTAGCTAAATTTATAGTATTTTTTTAATATGTTTTTAAATAAATTGTTATCTCTATTTTTAGGTTTTAGCTATATAGGCTTTTTTTATATAAAATATAAAATAAGTATTTATTTCGATTTGCGTAAAGTCGTTGGTATTAACTTTTTAAAAACTAAATTTTTTTTGGTATATTTTATTAAAAACGGCTAGTTTTTTAATTAATTCGGGGATTGCTTTTTTATAATTAAAGTATTTTTAATATAATATCGTGATCTAATATATTTATAATGTCGAGCGTAAGTCGTTTATTCCGTTTTTAAATGTTTAATAAAAGTTTTATAGTTTTTCGCTAGATTATTTTTTGGTTATAATTAATTAAACTTTTATTTACGGTCGTAAATCGATAAGGTTTTTTTTTTAGGTCTATAGTATTTATAGTTTATTAATTATATTAAATAATATATAGTTTTTTTTAATTTTTGTATTAATTATAGCTTTAAGTTTATGCTTGCCGTAATAAACGGTTATAACAATATATATATTAAATTTTGCGTTTATTTTATATAAAAATCTTTTTAGTTTTTAAACTAGTTATCCATTTTTTATAGCTTTTTTTATTGTTTTTTGCTTGTTTTTAAAAAAAAAATTTTTTTTTTAAGTTTTAATTAAGGCTTTTTTTTATAGGTTATTAAATGTTTTAAAGTTTCGTTCTTTTTATAGTAATTTTTTTATATATTAATTAACGTAAATTATTTTTAGGTTATTTTTTAACTTATTATCGTTTATAATTATTTTGTTTTATATCAGAGATTGCTATAAATATATATTTATATTTAAGTTTATATTAGTTATAAATTTTATTTATTAATTATTTTATCGTTTTTATCGGTTTTTTATTTAAGTTTTATATTTTCGTTCGGAGTGCACTATATATTTATAGTTCGTGCATCGGTATTATTTTTTTTATACAATAAAGCATTTTACTATTGTTTTTAGTTACAAAATCGTGTAGCCGTGTTTACTATTTATTATAAAGACTATTTTACCGATTTTATTATTAAAGTATACATAAAAAATCGGTTAATTAAATTTTCGTTTTAAAAACTAGTTATATTTAAGTTTACTTTAAAAATACGTTAAATAGTCGTTATAAATATAAAAAATCTATAAAATAAGGCGGTAATCTCTATATTTAAAATTAATTAATTTTAAACCTTTGTTTTAAAATAATATTTTTTTTTTCGCTCGTTAAATGCTATAATAATTGTTTTTATTAAGTCGTCGTTATAAAAAAATAGGCTTTTTTTTATTAATATAAACCATTTTTTTTAAGGTTTTTTAAATCTAGTTAATTTATCGTTCGAATACTAATAGTTAATCCGCATACTTTTTTAGGTTTTTATAAATAACGATTTTTTTTTTATAATTAGGTTTTTATTAAAAAATCTAGCTGTTTATAAGTTTTTTACTAAGTTTTAGTTATAACTTCCGTTATAAAAATAATAGTCTTTTCGATTTTATTAATATTATCCTAAATTTTTTTTTATGTTTTATAAATTCGAATAAAAGCTCGTTTAATATAAAGCTTATTTAAGTTTTATCGTATAGTTTTTACTGCTATATTTTTAAGCTGTTTTTTTTAAAATTTATAATAACAGTTTTTATATCTATACTATAAAACATATTCCGGGCATTTTTTACTTTTTAGCTAACCGAAATCTTTATTTTTTAATTAAGTTTTAAATATTTTAACGATCTTTTTTCTTTTTAAAATATTATTAATTATTAGGTTTCTTTTATAAATATTTTATTTTAGCTTTACTATATATAGAGGTTGCTTTTTAAACATCGCTAAAATGCAAATATTTCAAGGTTCCATTATAGCGGTCTGCCGTTTGAATATTTTTTTAAATTCTTTTTTAAAACTTTTACATTCGTTAAAATAGTGTTTTTTTTTTAATAGTTATAACAAATAACGTTACGTTTGTTTTTTTTGCTTTTTTTTTTTTATTATATTATATAGCGTTTAAATTTATCGGACTTAACCATATTTTAAATAAAATAAAAAATATGTTCCTTTTTCGTTTTTTATTAAAAAAAAACTTATTAATCGTTTACGTAATGTTTTTACGTTTTTATTAACGTTTATATTTTTTTATATTAATACGAACTATTTTTGCTATATATTTTAAAAAATTATTACTAGTTTTTATTTTATAAAGTTCGTTTTTAATAAACTTTTTTAATCTTTAATAAAATAAGAAAATTTTGGATTTATTATTTATATTTAATCTCGCAATTATTCTTTAAAAATTTGCTATATAAATAAATACTGCTTTTTTTTACACTATTTTTATTAATTCTAACTAAGCTTGTTTCTTTTTTTTTAAATCGAGGAAAAATAATTTAATTTATTCTTCAAAGCTTTTAAAAAAATTGAATATTAATATAGTTTCCAATTTTTACTCTAATTATAGCTTAGTTATTACTTTAGCTAAATATGGCTTAAACTATACGAAAGTTTTGCTTTTTAAAAAGGACGCTATATACGTAATTTTTTCTATATTATTAACAAAGCTTTAGGTATAGTATTTTTAATAAGCTTTAATTTATATTAAAAAGTTTCGGAGATTTTTTAAAATACTATCGAAATATCCTAGTTTGCTGAGCTTTAAGTTATGACTATTAACTAAAGTTTTGATAATGTTTTTAGCTGCCTAAAAAATAGCAAGTTAATTTTATATTTCCCGGATTTTTGCTTTATAAACGTTTTATATTTTAAAAGTTTTAGCTTTATAAATATTTTAAGCAATAAAGCGTTAATTATACTCTTATTTGTTAAGTTTTTAAAGCTTTTAAATATCGTTAATATTATTATTGATAGCGTTTTTAAATAGTTTTCATTTAGTTTATAGTATTGCGATCTTTTTAAATATCACATTATATATAGTTTTATTAACGTCGAAATTATCGTTTTGCTCTATTTTTTCGGCAAGCGAACGCTATTAAATAAACGTAAGGCTAAAAAATCTTCGTGCAAATATATTATCGATATATTGCTTAATTCGTAACGTAACTAAATAAAATTTATTAAAATATAATAACTAATACTAATAATAAGTCTTAACCGGTAATAAAAGGTTTAGTTTATTAAAAAACTTTATTATATTATTAAGTAATAAAATAATAATAGTCGTTAAGAAATGCTTTTTACTTAGTTTTAAAAAAAACTAAATATTTAAATTAATAAATAAGCAAAAAAATAACTAAATATATAGGAGATATTTATATGATTTTTTTCTTCCTTTATGCTAATAGGCTTACTGCGATCTTGGTAAGCCTAGATCACTACGATTTTAGTAAGCCTAGATCACTGCGATCTTAGTAAGCCTATTACGTAATATGCTTCTTCCGAGCATATGTCTTTTATCCGTTTTTTGGCTGATGCCGCTAAGTCTGAACAATGGGCCAGTGGCCTTGTTGGTTCGTAACAATTATAATATACGCGTAAGCACTTTTTAGTTATATAAATAAATTTTTTTCGAAGCTTTTAACATTTTTTTTCTTTTTTTTTTAGCATTAAATTTGTTCAATACGTTATTTTTCTATTTAAAAAAGCATTAATATAATATCGAAAGTTTTTAATTAATATTATAATAAATAAACTATTAAGTTTTTCGTTTTTCTTATTATTATAAATATTTTTGCGTATTATTTTAATTATTTTTTTATATGTGTTATATATGTTAATATACGCGATTTAAATGTTTTAACGTATTGTTTATCGTTTTTATTACCGTATTAGCAGTAATTTTAGCTTTAATTTAAAAAACGAGCTCGTTTGCGTAAATATTATACTATTTTTAAAATTATTTTATCGTTTTATTAATGTTTATTAATTTAAATATAGTTTAATTTAATTATTTTTATCGGTTATTGTTTTATTTATTGCTTTATAAATATTTTCGGTTTTAATAGGCTTTTTTAGTATTAATTAATATTTAATAGCGCCGTTTTTTTTGTTTTTGCTTATAATATTCCGGCTATTACTCGTATAGTGTTTTTTTGCCGTTTTTTTACGCTTTTATAGCTTTTTTTAAAATACGTTTTTATGTTTTTAAAAGTTTATAATTATATTACAAGCTATATTAATATAAATATAAAAAAAAGAAAAAAAGTTTTAAGTTTTTTAATACTATAAATAACCCGTTTTTTATAAATATATTTAATGTTTTTTAACGAATAATATTATTAACGTTATGTTTTTAAATTAGCGATAATGACTTTAATAATAGCGGCGCTAATATTAAAAAAAAAAAAAAAAAAAAAAACAAAAAAAATATATTTTAGCTTTTATAGGCCTACGTTTTATTATGTTTGCCGTAAATACTTTCGAGTACTATATATATATTTAAAAGTTTATATATTATTTAAAACTATTTTAAATTTTATATAGTATTTTATTTTTTTTTATATACGTTTTATTTTTAAAAATATGTTTTTTAGTTTATATGTTTTTTTTATTTAAAATATCGATAAGAACTAACGTTATATTGGCTATTTTAGCAAGTATTTATATTTTACGATATACGTACGTTTTATATTCTTTTTTTTTATATTTATATATTAATAAAATATAGTTTGTTTTATTTTTTTTTAGTAATAAAAGATTTTTTTATTAAGTTTTAAAAGGTTTTAGCCGATTTATTTTTTTTAACGTTAATTTTGTATGTTTTTTGTAAATATTATATATATATTTTAAAGCTTAAGTATTAATAAGTATATAGCGTTGCTTACGTATTATTTGCGCTATTTTTTTCGATCGTTATAAAGAAAAAAAAAATTTCGTTATTTAATATAAACGTTACGACAAGTTTTCGGCCGTTTTTTTAACTTTTATTAATAGCGCTTTTAGCGTTTAAATACGTATATATAGTATTCGTTTGTATTTTAGGGTTAATATTTTGTTTTGTTTTGGTTTAGCGGTTTTTAAGCTTGCTAATATATAAGTTTATAGCTTTTAAACTTATATAATAAAAGTTTTTTACGTTAGGTTTGGCGTTTTTTTCCGTTTGTTTAATTATTATTTATGCTGTAATATGTTTACGTATTTTACTAAACTTTTTCTAACTTTATATTTTTATATTTATATATTTAATTATAATTTTTTAAATATTTTAGACTTATTTTTATACGTTAATAAGTTTTTTTGTATATTTATTTCTATATTTAAATTGTTATAAATATATTAATTTAATTGCTATATTCTTTTTTTAAAACTTTGCGTTATAAGTTTTTAAAACAGTTTAAAAAACTTTATACAAATTTAACAAAGTTTTAAAATATTCGAATTAAAACCGAAAAAAGTTTTTTATCAATTTATTTACTAATATTTAATTAATAAGAAAATATTATACCTTAAAGCTACCTTTTTAATGCTTTTAGCGTATTTATATATTATAAATATCGATATATCTAAATTAAGTACTTATTCTTTCGTTTTTTTTATAATAAGACAAATAGTTTATTTGTTATTATTAAATACTGTATACGCTTTTCCGAAATCGAGTTAAACGTTACGGAATAGTTTCTTTAGCGCTATTATTTTTTTTATAGTATATTAAAAAACTATTATTTTAGCTTTAATTATTAAAGTTATTACCGTGTTTTATCGAGCTAACTTTTAAATAATAAAACTTTTAAATAATATAATAATTTATTTATAAATTAATTTCCGAATTAGCTTATTATTTATAAACAATACGTTTTTAATAATTAATAAAAACTTATGCTTTTTTATTTTATATTCTATACTAAACTCTTAAATGTTTAATCGAATATAAATATTTAATTATTTTATTCGCCGTCTGGATATATTTCCGACTTAGGTTATATAAATATTTAAAAAACATTAACGTAATATAAACTACGTTTAGCTATATTATTATAGCCGTATATAAAATCGATCCGATACGTTTTTAAAATATGTGTATTTTAGCTTTAAAAACTGTTTCCGTATTTTTTTCAAATTCGGAAATAAATAAAAAAGTTTTAAAAATAAAAAAATCGTTTACTAAGCCGTATTTAATTACAACGCGCTTAATATACAAATTATAAAGCAGCATTATAGTACGCTCTGTTTTATTTTTTATTATTTTAATTTTTAAAAATTATTTTACGTTTTTTTTAAGCTTAATTTTCTACGTAAAGTTTAATACGTTTATAATCGCCTGACTTTTTTTTTTCGTGCTTTTTTTTATAATATATAAAATAATCGTCGATATAAAACATTATAAAAACTTTTTTTTGCGCGTTATGAAAAAGACACAGGTTTTTTTTTAAAGCTTTTAGTTTTAAAGACTTTAAAATATTTAAAAACTTTTTATACTATAATAGTAATAAGTTTTTAAGCCTATAAATAGTTTTTTTAACCTAAAAAACAATATCCGGGCTTTTTAAACCTTTTTAAAAGCTCGGCAATAGCTATTTTATAGCCCGTTTTATTTATATTTAAAAATACGTTTCTTAATATTAAATTATTTACATTTTATATTAAACTTTATAATAAACGTTATTATAATCCTAAATGTTTTTGCGGCAAACGTAGCCGCATAAATCAATTATATTATATTAATTTTTTAAAGATTTTTCTTAATTATAAATTTTAATTTATAAATTTCGAAATATTTATTTATATTATATTTATAGTTAAATATTTATTTTAAAGGCATAAAGCAGTATTTTACCTAAGTACGAAAAATAATAATTAATATTCGTTTTTTCGTAAAAGTTTTTATCTCGTTTTATATATTAGCTATAAAATATTTCCTTAAGTAATAATTTTTTAACTAGGTCCAAGTTTTCGGCTAAGTTCCTTTAATGTCTTTTTTATATAACCGCTTATTAAAATAATATCTTAAAAGCTTGTTAGCGCTTTTACCGTTTAATACGGTAATAAGCCTGTTTTTTATTATTATTATAAATACTATATATAGTGTTTTATGCTTTTTTTTATTTAAATATAGCAAGTTTTTTTAATTAAAAAAAATATATATATAAATATTTAAAGCTTTAAACTATTTAGAAATAATTTACTCCTTATAAAAAATACGGTATACGTTATTTTACTGCTTTTTATATTTTAATATATTAGTGCTAGTCTTTTTATTCAACGGCTTCGTTTTAATTTTTCCGTTAATCTTTATTAATAAGCCTTAGTTTTTAAGCTTATTTACGTTTTAATCTGTTTTTAAAAATCCCGATTTATTTTTTTACGTCATTATTTGCTGTTTTTGTAACTTTTAAAAGTTTTGCTTAAATTAGCCTGTTATTACTTTAGTATACTAAGTAGTTCGTTTCGTTAAAAGTTTACAGTCTTTTTTATATTATTTAATAACGTAATTATAATTTTATTTTTAATTATTTTATAATTTAATAATATAAGTTCCTTAAAACGTATAAGCTTTTTTAACGTTTTTTTAATGCTTTTTCCAGGTTTAAATAATTGTTTTTATAATTTTATTGTTTATTTTTTACTTTTAAAGTCTTTAGTTTTTATCTAGATTTTTTTTTGTTTAATTTGTTTTTTTTTTACTTTGTTTTTTTTAAAATATTTAAAACTAAGTTAAAAAGCTTTTTTAAGCTTTAAAATATAATAAGTCTTAAATATTAAATAATCGGAGGATTAATTTTTTTTTTCTAACTTTTTATATTTACCCCCGATTTATTAAAGCTTATAAAAATATTTGGAGTAATAGTTACAGCCGGATTAACGTTTTCGAATATATCGAAAATTTCAATTGCGTTTTTTTAAACGTATTTAACGTTTTATTAAATATAGTTTTTAAGTTTTATAATTTCGATCCGCTGCTTTTTAAGCTTATTATCTTTATAAAACCGGTTTTTATTAAACTTAATGTCCTGTATAATAATTATTTCGTTTAAATTTAACAGCTATACGCAATATAAATTAAAAATAATATAGTTTATTAAATATTTTATAAAATACGTAATTATATTTTATATATTTGCTTATTATTTAAGTTTTTAGTTTTTTTACGTAAAACGTAATATAAATATTTATAAATATATAAGCCGTTTTATAAAAGCTTTAAATCGTTTATAAAACTCATTTTAATATTTAGGCTATATTATTTAAAATACGCTATAAACTATTTATATAGCTTTTTAATAAAAAATAACTAGTTATTTAAAGCGTATAATAATATATTATAAATTTATATTACTATTCGAACGATTTTCAGCTATAAGTTTTTAAGCAAGCCGGCTTTAAAGCGTATTTTAATTTTTATATTAATAATAGTTTATTTCAAACGTTTAATGTTTTTATTAAGTTTATAAGTTATTATTAAAGTTTTTTCGAACGAAATATTTTTTGTTTTAGCTTAAATAACAAAATAGGTTTTTTTTTTTTTAAATTATAAACTGCCGCTTTATTATTATTAAAAAAAATAGCGATTATAAAACGGAATTTGCAGCGTATTTAAGCTTTAAACTTTTTAATTGTTTTAAAAACGCAATTTTAAATTTTATAACAAAGCGTATATATATATAATATTTTTAAATATTTATTTTTTATTAATAATAATTACTTTAAACGGTTAAAGCTTATTAAAAAGTTAAAAAAATCTTATAAAATATAGTAAAAAAGTCGACTTAAATAATACTCCTTCGGTTTTTTTAATATAATATTTTTTATATCTATTTTTATATAAACTTAATAATTTTTTTATAAAGTTTTTATAAACTTAATACTTTCTACGTAAATAGTTGCTTATTTAATTATTATAAAGTTTTAATACCTTTTTTTAGTATGCTATTTTTTTAAAGTATTATAACGGTTTAATTAAAAGTTTTTTAATAGGCTATATTTTTTTTTATGCTCGAACGAGCTTAAAACTAAGCTGTTTAAGTTTATTAAAATTTTACGAAGTTATATAATAAAAATTAAGTCGCTTTCGCAAATAAAATAAAATGTAATAAACTTATATTCGAAAAAGATTATCTTAACTACTTTAATAAACTGCTTAATAATTTTACTGTTATTAAAATTACCGATACGAAAAATATAATCTTTTTTATATAATTATATTTTTATTTTATAAAATATAAAAACTTTTAAAATAATATTAACGTAAAAGCTTTTAATATAAGCTATATTAATTAAGGTTAAGTTAATAGTTTTCGGTTTTTTTTCAAGTTAAAAGCTTTTTTAAATATACGTATATTTTAGAACTTAATCGGAAAAAAACTTGTATTATATAATATTTAATTTTTATTAAAGGATTTTTTAATAAAGCTTAGTTTTAAAAAAACTAAGTTATTAATAATATATATAATATTATAATTATTAAATACAGTATTTTTTAAAAACGGACTATAGCAATATTTAAAAGTAATAAAAATATAAAAAGCCTTTTTTAAAATAAAAGGATTAATTATTATTACGGCTATATTAATATTTTAATTGTTTTATAAGTTTTAAAACAAGCTTTAATTATTTAATCGCTTATAAAAACTTCGGTTAAATAATTTACTACGTTTTTTACTCTTGTTATTAAATAGAGTTATATTTTTATCCCTAGTTTTAAGTACCAAGTTTTTAAACTTTGTTTTTTTAATAGTAATACGAAATGCTTTTTATTTTAAGTTTTCGTACTAAGACTTAATTTTTTAGCATTTTTAAGCACTCGAAATACGTTTTAAATTATTAAGCAAAACTTTCGTTATTATATAACAAAATAATTAACACATTTATAGTACTTAAATATAGTTATAATAAAGTTTATTTTTTTTATAAAAGCAGTTTTAAAGCTATTGTTTTTTATTTTAATTAGCGTTTAAGTTTTATAAATTTTAAAGCGGTTAATATTCGAAAAAAGTAAAAAAAACGTTTTTACTTTTAAAAATAACGGCTAATAAAAAAATATTAT
Source organism: Xylariaceae sp. FL1272 (assembly GCA_022432385.1). Lineage (NCBI taxonomy): Eukaryota > Fungi > Ascomycota > Sordariomycetes > Xylariales > Xylariaceae > Xylariaceae sp. FL1272. Next base: position 77,770 of record JAJJXC010000044.1, read on the forward strand.
ATTTATTTTTAAATTAGGTATTTAAAATAGTAAGCTTTTTTAAACATATATTAAAATCGTTAAACGTTTAAACTTTTTTATTAAACTCGATTTGCTAATTTATACGTTAATTAATAATAAAGAAAACCTAATAAAAAACAATATACGTAATTAATTAAAAAAAGTCTTTAACGTTTATTTCTTTTTTAATATCGGGAATACCGAACGTTTTTACGTTTTAATAAACTATTTTTTAATACGTAATCTATAATTATATAAATGTTTTTTTAGTTTTAATATTTTAGAAAGCTTTGCGATATTGTTTTCGTATTTGGTTATATTTTTTAAATTAATTAAAATTATATTGCTTTTTTAAAAATCGTATAATATTTTACCTACTACGTAGCTTATTTGTTTAAAAAATATAAAAATTAATCGTTTTTATATAGTTTAAATCCGTAATTTTATCAATTTAATTAAATACCGTAATATAGTTTCAGCTTTTAATAGTTTATTTATTAATTGTAAGTTTATAATATTAAAGCTAATTATTATAAGCTTTATTTTTTTTATATTTAAAAAACGCCGTATTAAGTTAAAGCTTTTTTTTTTAAATACTTTTACGCGTTTTTTAAACTCGTATTAAAAAAACTTATTTTTGGTATAAACTAAAATACTTTTAATTAGTTCTATACCTAAATCGGTTTTTAAAGTGTTAAACTAATTTTAAACGTTAAAATTAGTTACTAAGTTTTAAAAAGCACGATATTAAATAAGCTAATTCGTTAAAATTTTTAAATAAAATTTATTAAAATCGATAACTATTTTAGATTAAACAGTAAATATAATAGGCTAAAAAGTACAAATTTCCGTAAAAAATATTTATAAAAATTTAAAGCTTAAAAAATAAATAATTTTATAATACGTTTAATAGTACCGGATTTTATTTATAAACCGGGTTTATAACTTTTATAAAAATAAAAACGTAATAATTAAAAAAACTTTTAAGTAGTGCTATAAACGCTTATAAATACGGAATTATAAAAAAATAAGATTTTAACTATTTACCGGATTAAAAAAAGGATAACTACTATATATATATATATACGTTTAAACCTTTATTAGGTACTTTAGGGAGCATAGCAGACTTTTTTATGTGGGAAGCCGAATAAGTGGGTCTACTTCCTGACATGTTGAGAATCCTGTCGAGCTAGTCACCATGATTGAAGCATCTTTCTTATCGTGATCGACGAGTCGGCCAACCAGGAACCGGCGTCTCTTTGATGGAGGCCGGGTAGGAGTCACTGCCGGATCTGGAATAAGCTTTCGCTTCGTAGATGATGCGTTCTGGACAGATTCGTCTAGGTTTGGTTGCCTATTACTACTCGAATGCACGCGCAGCCAAACTCGGTTGTTGCTGCGGACTCTTGATTGTATGGCTAACCGTGTTCCGTAGCGAGCGGCGTCATCAGCGGAGAGAGCGATGTAAATTGTATGATCGCGGTGACTTTCATCCGGACAAACCCGACTTAGACACTGAAACAAAGTCGATGCCATAACGGCCTCGGTCTCAAAACGTTGAAGCATATCTTCTCTATCTGCTGGTCCCTTCTTGCCGATAAGGGGCTTCGCGCAAACGCTGAACGCGTCAATACCGGTCTTGACATGAGCTAATACGTCGCTGAACTCCTGGTCCGGGCTATTTGCCTCGGCACGCCTTTGCGACCTGGATCTAAGACTTCTTGTCTTCTATGTATCCCTTCAGTACGACGTTCCGATAGAAAGATAGTGCTACTAAGCTCACTGGTTCCTTGAGCTTGTCTAGGATTGTTTCCAAATGGACGGGCACGTCCTTTAACAGGCGATGGATCCTTTCCATGTGCTCCATTAGCTTGGTGTAGAGGCCGAGGTGTGTACGCAAGTCTTCCAGGGTAGCGTTGAGTATGGCTTGCAGAAGCTTCCTGCCAATCACCGTAAAAGTAGTCTTTTGTTCGTCGATTTGTCGTTTCATAATATCGACGGACTCGTGCTGTACCCCTAATGATGCTGTCTTAGTCTCTCACAGTTTCTGAAGCACTGCGTATGACCTCTGTATGTCAGTGTCTATGGCCGTGATTCGAGTGGCCTTCTCCTTCTTCGCCACTGCGATGGTCTTTCCCACATCTGAACGAGGGCCACGTAGCTGTTTTCTTTCAGAAGGGCGGGATCCTCCGACGGAACTATGCTGCCCTGGCTTTCTTGGCGTGAATGAGTTGGCGATTTGATCGAACCTGGGACTTTTCCGTGAGCTAGACCAGCTGTCGGAAGGCTTATATGCTGGCTGAATGCTGTTGATCAAATCGAGTGACCATTCAGCTGCGAAGTTGTAGACATTTCCGTAATGTATTGATTGCTTAGCGAACAGTCGCGCGTGATCGTGGGCTTCAATCCCGGCGATGCTGAGGGACATGTTGGGCTAGTCTCAATCCTAGTACTGAGATTGATGTAAAACAATCGCCTGTTGCTCGAAGGTCGGCACTACTTAGAATAAATGTACTAAATGTCTTATTGAGACCGATATGGGGGAGGTGTAGCACGGTATGTATCTGGATAGGAGTTCGTGAAAATGATAACGATGGAAAGGAGGTCAAGAGTAGATCGCGAATTCAATTGCTGGATTCCGGAGCGGCCCCCACCGATCGCAAAAAAACAATTATTTGCATTTCCATGCAGATCAGGACTGCTAAACTTGAAACATCATAAGATTAGGGTACTCGTTCCTTTCATGATACCCCGCTCCGCTCCCACACCACGCTTCTGACAGCTGCATGCATGTTTGCTGCACATTGGGGTATGATTTGTTCGGTCAATACACATAATGCACCATTATCGCCTACTTTATGTCTTTTACGCAATGGATATTACATGCAGCTTGCAGCTGCTGTAAACAGCCCCTAATCATCTAGCGGATGCGATAGGACCACGTTTTTGGGGGTTCTTACCTCGCAGGTAGCCGGAACAGGCCCTTGGGGCGTGTTGGTCGCGACTCCTGCTCCATCGACACATCAGGCTCTATGCCGCCAGGATATTCTCTCTTCCATAACTGCTACACACTTGCTCGCCCGTGTTTCCACCTCGATACTCTCTTTTCCATTCTGATTTTGTTCACTCGTGAAGAGACAGGCAATTTGAAGTCTAATAATCAAAATTCGTGGCCAACATGGTATGCCTGCTCGTCGCCACCGATATTTTCCCCCTTTTTGACATGTCATTAGGAAGCCGTAGGCACAATTGGGGCCGTAGCGGGTCTCGTCGAGCAGTCCTTCAAACTTCTAGGACGCATTCAAACAGCCCTAGAACACAACAAACAGTACTAGATGCATCTCACCACCATCCTCGTCGATATCGAAGGCACGATGTCTATCATACGACAAGTCAACGACAGCGCGCTGTAACAGCCCGACACGGTGGAATACAACCTTGCAGAAAATTCTGAACATTGCCACAAAACTGGAAGACTTGGTGACGAAGCAAGTGAACAAGACGGGGAGTGGCAGCGGCTTCCGACTCTTCGCCCACAGCATGGCCAGAGGTCCCAGGGAGCAGCAAGAACTCGACGAGCTGACTGGGAACCTCACACTACACAAGAACACGCTCTGTCTCTTCATCGTTGCGAACCTCTTGCCTGCTGGGAAAGCGATCAATATCAAGGACGTCAAGATGGACCAGGCTGCTCTCCTAAACAGTGGGCCCATCATTAGGACACCGGGGGATAAAGATTATGACCATGTTCGTATAACCAACGTGACGATGAGCGGTATCTCGGTCTTGAATACTACGGCGACGACACCCGAGGAGCGTGGGAAGTTTCTCGATCGACATGATGCGCGAGTCCGCAAGATGCAGGACGAAGAGACTCAGCGTGCTAAGACAGCAGAGCTACTCAAGTTTGCTGCCGATATGGGAGTGGATGCTATTTTGAAGGAGAAGATTGTTCAGAGTATTTTAGGTCCCTGAAAGGAACCAAAAGAAACTGTTATCAAGGCCATTGCTATCACTCTTACGTTGACTTGTGAAATATTATGAGGCTTTCCATGTCAGCTGCGACTATTCGGCTCTATGATCTTATCCGTATTTGTCACTCATATCGCCTTGTCTTGGGTTAGAGGGAATTTGCGGGAACTAGTACCTGTCTTATTATGTCTCAGTTCGCGCCGAGGAAACTTGCCTCTGCGGCCGATGTTTTACAACATTATCGTTGAAAGTATTCATTTATAGACGATGTCGTATACTTCTTGAAAGTGGACATGTCCAGCGCATCGGCTTAGCTTCTAATAACGACTTTGTGTCGTAGGTAAACATGGAGATTCGTCATATCCTACTGTGAAGAAGGCTGTGAGCTTTCGCAGTCTATGGAGCGAGATGGTGCCAGAGCTCAGATGATCTGGACAAGGGTCTTTAACGGGCGCCAAGACTACCAAAGCAGTGCTTTCGGAATGGAAGAGGCTCGGGTTATGACGCAACTGCATATGAAGCGGAAGAAATCGGGTCACATAGATTCAGCTGTATACTTGCATGCCGGGGGACGGGATGCAGAAGGTAAGATGACCACCCCTCTCACGGGCCACCCCCTCACGGGCCACCGCGTACTGCGTTACCTTTGCGACTTATACGGTATATAACCTTGTTTACTATAATATAACTATATATTATAACTTAATTTATTTTATACTATTATTTTCGTCTTTTTTAACGATGTTTTTTATAAATTAAAAAGCCTGTTTTAAAGTAGTTATTTATAAAGCGTATATTAAAAATAGTATTTATTACGTATTTATTAAATAAGTTGTTTTTAAAACTATTTTATAACGCTGTTTTTAAACTTAGTTTCTTAATAGAAATGAATATTGAAACTTATAGTATTTATTATTATTTACAAAAATTATATTATTAATTTAAACTGTGACGTGGTAACCACCTGGTAGCCCTAATCACCACGTCGCTGCCAAGCCCTACCACTTGGCAGCCCCACCTGGCAACGCAACTATTAGCCACCACCCAAATTGGCTGGCGTACCATTGTAGTTTTCCCTTCTTCACCTTGTTGATTTCATAGCTTAGGTAGTAATACTACGGTCCTTCCACCCGTATGCTTCGTCTGCTAAGCCTATTGTTACATAAACTAGGTTTTATGTTATTAGTATTAAAATTTTATATTATAGTTTAATATATATTAAAGGTTTTAAAAATTATAATATTTTAAGAAAAATTTAATAAAATAGTTTTCATAGCGTAATTTTATATTTAAAATATTAAAGCTAAAATAATTAATTATATTCACGTTTTAAATGTAACGGCGATTAATATTAACTTTTTTTATAATTAATTCGATTTTTTAAAAATAGCGAAAATATTATAAAACTATTTTTATAGTATAAATAATATAAGCTTCGGCTAAAAAGAAATGACTGTTTTATTATTATTAAAAAACGGTTATTAAGCTTTAAATTATTGTATTAAAAAAAATAAATAAATTATTATATTAAAATATGTATTCTTTTTAAAATAGTTTTTTTACCGTTAATTATTTTTAAAAGAATTAATGTATAATAATAATAATTTCTTAATTAAAATACGGCTTATCTGAATATTTAACGCTTTAAAACGTTATTTAAAAATAAATCAATACTTTTACAGTAATAAACTAGTTAATAATTATTTTTATATTATATATTAAAGTTTTTTATAGTAGTAAATAAATAGTTCTTATTATTAATAATTATAAATTATATATTAATAATAATTTTATATAAAAATATTTATATAATAAAATATAGTTCGTTTTTTATAAGTTTTATTTAAACTATATTATATAATTATTAAACGTAAAAAGTTTTAAGCTATTTAAAAAAAGGTTTTAAAAATATTTTCATAATAATATTAACAGTTAATTAATAATAAAGCTAAAAAAAAATTTAAAAACTTTTTATAACGTAAAAATCGATTTTCTATTTTTTTTAAATTATTATAAAAGCTTATAAAATAATTAAAATATAACCGCGCGATTATTAATAAAGCTTAAAATTACGTTTTATTTTTTTAAACAAAAAATTTATTTTAAATGTTAAAAATAAAAAGTTTTCGTTATTTTTTTAGTTAAAAATATTTAATTTTATAGCTTTTACTTTTTTAATTATTATTAAAACCCTTGAAAAAACTAAGATTATTTTTATAATAGTCAAGAAATAACTTTTTAACTTAAATTATTATTAGATTTAATATTGGGACCACTTTTTATACGGACGTAGTATAGATACGGGTATATATAAATTATAAAGGATAATTATTAATTAATAATAAAAAACGCAAAAGCGGTCTTTATAAATAACTATAAATTAAAATTTAATAAAACGGTACTTTACGTGGCTAATAGCTGTTTTATAGTTAACAGCTTTTATTAATATAAGTAATAACCTTATATATTAAAGCTAATATATCGACGTACGTATATACGTACTAATATTAACAGCTTTTTTATTTTTAACACATAAAGCTATCGCCGACTACTTAATGTTATAATATATAGCTTTATACTAATATACTGCTTTATATCCCGTATATATATATAATATAATATTAATATATTTTTACTAATTTTTTTGTTTTTATATTCATATTTTACGGTATATTATAGCATTTTAAACGTAAAAGTTTTAATAACGCTATTTTCGTTATTATTTTTTAAAATCAAACTAACGTTAAAAATATTATATTCGATTTTAAATTTTATTTATTTAGTTAATTTTTTACGTTTAACCGACTTTTTAATTTTAATAACTATTTTATTATTATTAACAAATTTTTTAAAAGCTTTATTAAACGCCGTTTTTATTATAGCGTTAACAAAATTATTATTGCCGTTAATTTATCGTATTTTAATAATCTCGTTTTGTTTATATAATTTTTATAAAGCTATAATATTTATTATAAAACGTTTTTTAGCAATAATGCCGAACTTAGTAATAGTTTCGTATAAAAAATACAAATTAATATATATAATAATAAAAACGTTTATTATATTAATATCTTTATATACGTAATTTATTGCTTTTATTACTTAGTTAATTATAACGGCGATATAGTAGCCTATATTAAAACTATAAACTATACCGTATATTTTAAAAACAAAAACTAATTTTATTATTTGTTTATATTTAATTAAAAACTAATATATAATATTACTAGTAATTTCAGTAATAAAATACTATATATAATATATAATAAAACATTTATTTATTAAAATAATAATATAGCCTATTCAAAAACTTAAATCTATATTATTTGCAAATAAAACGTTTATATAAATAAAAATCTTTAAAATATTTAAATTAAAATCGATATAAATTAAACTACGTATTATATTTTTTATTTACTATTATAATCGGGCGTTTAAAACTTTATAATTGCTTTTTTTAAAAGCTGTAGTCTATACGGCGTAAAAAAAATCAAAGCTTATTTCAAGTCAGTATATACTTATTAAATACGCTTTTTAAATACGCTATTTAACGTATTTTTTATAGCAGTCGTTATTATTAATAATAATAAAAGCTAACTTTTTGCTTTAATTTTTTTATTATATATAAATAATATTATTATTATAAAATATTACGTAATATTTATTAAAATTAAATGCTTAAAAAGTTATAAAAATAATATTCGGCTTTAAATTAAAACATAAAACATTTTATTTTTTTAAGCAAATAAAAATATTATTAACTAATAAATATCGTTAGTTTAAAAGCTAATAATCGCAAAGTTATTATTATTAACGTAATCGAAATCGGTAATAAAAAAGCATAAATTATATTTAAAAGTTATTATTTTTAAAATTTTAATATAATAGCTATAATAAATTATTTATTAAAATAATCCTGTTTTAATAATACCGTATAAAAGTTTTATAACTTTTATAATCAAACTTTTAAAATATCGAAATTTTAATTCTTTCGAAAAACGCGCGTAAATACGTTTAATAAACGCATTTTTTAACTATATATAAACTTATATAATATTTTATAATACTATTTATATTTTTAATGCTTTTATTAAAATAAAAACAAATACGTTTAATAAACGTTAAAATATACGCTAAATAGTTAAAAATTATATTAAAACTTTTTATTTTTTAACGTTGTTATATTTTTATATAATAAAACAGCTTTTTTTATAAAGCTTATCGTTTTTATTTACTTTAATTTCGTATATAACGCGTAATTTAAAAATATAAAAACCTGCGTAAACTTTTAGGTCGTATAGTATAATCTTTAAAATACTATTTTTAAGTAATTTTTCGAATTTAAAAATATTATTAGCTTTAAAAAAATTACTAACGGTTATAATAGTTTTTTCGTTGCGGTAATAACGTAATAGCTTAATTGCTGCCTTTTTTTTAACGGTAACTATAGTTTTAATATTATTACTAAAACGCTTTTAAACTATAAAAGCTTTTAAATCTATAAACTTTAATAATTTATAAAACTTAAAATTTTAACTTTATTTTTATTATTTTTAAAACGTTTTTATCCGCATTTTAAAATTATATAATATTAATTATATAATTAAAATAAATTTATTTATTCGGCTAGTTTAATTAAATATAAAAAATTATTATTATATAAGTTATAATTATACGTAATACGCTCGTTATCGAAAATATTTAATATTTTTTTTTTTAGTTTTTATAATAAAAAAGCTTTATATACGTAAATCGAAATTTTATAAAACCGTTAATATTAATAATTAAGTTATAACTATTAATATTTAACAGTTTATAAAGTTTGATTTATTTTTTGCTTTTTTTATATACGCGTATTTTATAACCGATAAAAAGCGCAAAAATATTTATAACGTCCGGACTGTTATATATATTTAAAGCATTACGGATTTATTTTATTATTTTAATAGTTTATAATATTTTTATAACTAGATTAAAAGCTTTTATATGCTATAATATAGTAAAAATAAGCAATAAGTCGTAATTTATATATAAATATACTTTAAAAACTAAAAAAATCAAAACTAAGCTATTAAAACTTATAATATTATTAACTATTTTTATAACTATTTATAATATAGCTTTAAGGCTATAAACTGTACGTAATTTAATATTAATAATTTTTTAAGCCCGTTTAAAAAGTTTATAAGCTTATTTAAACTTTTTAATATTTTAATAAATTTTAATTAATATTTTTTTAATTATAATGCTTATAATATAAACTTTGTTATAGAATTTTTATAACGTAAAATTAATTTTAGCGTTATATATAATAACGTTAAAAAAGCTTATATAAATATCGATTTAGACTTTTCGAAAAAATCTTTACGTATTTTTTACAGTTATAAACGGCAAAAATACTACGTTCTAAAATAAAGTTACGGCGTTAATAAAATAAAAAACGGCTTTACCGTTTAAGTATATTACGTCGATAAAAACTTTATAATTAAAGTTTATATCGTTTTTTAAAAAAAACTTAAATCGTTTAAACGTTATATTATAAAATTAACAAACGGTATATATTTTACTTATTTGTTTTAAAATTTTAAAATCGACGTTATCGTATTTTATTATAATTAATATATAATATAGTTTTATAGCGTAAAAATATTTAAAATAGTAATATAAATTACCTAGTTTATTTTCGGTTATATTAATAAATAACTTTTCAGTTTTATTTAAATAAAACTATAAATAACTTTATTTTTAAACGATTTTAGCAGTAAGATTGCCGTTTTTATATTATAAAAAATTGCGTATATTATCGAAATATATATGAAAACGGTCTATATTTTTAAAAACAAAAGAAATAAGGTTTTTAAAAGCATAACGTAAAAATTAATATTTCCGAAAACAGTAAATACTTTTAAAATACCGGTAAATACGATAACTTCGTTATTACCGAACTTTATTTTAATATTTTTTTTATTAAGCAATTTAGTTTTATTTTAAGGTTAATATTAAATAAAGCTTATATTTAAGTTTTATTAATAATAAAAACTTTGGCGGCGTTAGTATTAATTATAATGCTTTAATATTATTTTATATTATAGCGTATTAATATAAAATAAAATTAAAGTATATAAATTAATTCGTTATTATAAAAATTTTTATAAATTAAATAATATTTATAAATTTGTAATATTATATACGTAATTATATATATTTTAATAACGTAGTCGTTATTTTTTAATAATGTTTTAATTATTAAAATACGTTTATAATATTTATTAATAAACGCGTTATTATTATTAAATTCGATTTTATTAAAATATATATAATATTAAATTATAAACTTATTTGTTTTAATAAATATTTATTATTTATTAAAAATATATTTTTGCTTTTTTAAAATATATTTATATACGTAATAATTAAGTTTATAGCATATAAAATAAAAACGTATATAATTATTATAATAATTAAATAAGCCGTTTTAATAATTATTGCCGTATAATAAATAAACGCTATATAATATAAAAGTTTTTTATAATAAATTAATATATCGATTATAATAATTATTAAAATTATTGCCGTAATTGTTATAGTTTTTATAGTTATTAAAATTATTTCGTTTACGGCTTTTAAAATTTAGCGTATATTTACGGTTTACGTAATAAATATCGGCGTAGTTATTTTTAAAATTTTCGCCGTAATATGCAATTAGGTTATATTAAGTGTTTTATAAGTTAATCGCGTTTTATAGCAATAATTTTAAACGTAAAAAAAGCTTTTTTATAGTTATAAAAAGTACTTAAAAAATAAAAACAAATTTAGGTTTATTTTAGTATGCTTTTATAACTATGTTTTTAAATACGGCTTTATTTATATATTACGTACTAAATATACGTTAGCACGTTTATAATTTATTAAATAGCAATTAAAATATTTTTATAAGCTTTTTTTTAAAGTTATTACGCTAGATTTTATTAAATAAAGTTAAAATTTAATCGTTAAAATAGTAATTTTTATTTATTTTTATATTAAAGTATTTATCGATTATTATATATATCGATTTAAAGTTATTATAAAGTTTAATATTATAAATAAAGTATATTTAAGCTTTATTTATTAAAATATTTAAAACAAATGCCGTAAAATTGTTTATAAAATATATTTAATAAATACGTAATATTTAATTTTATTTTAATTTTATTTTTTAAAATATTATATACGTTATTTATATATAATAAAAACTTTTATTATTGTTTTATAAATTTATTTAAAAAATCGCCGTTTATTTTTATCGAAATAATTTTTAAAAATAAAAGTTATTAATATATACTAATTATAAGTTAATTTTAATTATTAATTGTTTTTAATAGTATTTAAATATATAAATCGTTTTAAAAATCGTATACGTAAATATATAAACCGATAGTAATATTTATAATTTTTTAGGTATATTTGCTATAAAGTTTTAAAAATAGTACTAAAATTTGCTAAACTATATGTTATTACCGGCTATATTAGTTTTACATATAATAAGGTTTAGGTATAACACGTTACGTACGTTTTAGTCTATATAGGTTACGTTTTACGTATTTTAAATAACCTTTTATACGCTACCGAGTCCGTTTTATATATTTTATGTAAATCGCGTTGTTTTGTTACTAATAGCGTACGCTTTGCTAGCTTTTAAAGTAAAAATATTATAAGCTTTAAAACTTATAATAAAAAGTTTTGTAAAAAAAATTATATTTATAATAAAAATCGTTTTTTTATTTTATAATACGTTATTTTTATTTTGTTATTTATTTATTAATAAATTAAACGATAATTTATTTACGTTTAATCGAATTAAATTTTCCGTTATAAAATAAATTTTTAAGTTTTTAAAATATAAAAGGTCAACGTTTTTATTATAAAGGTTTTAAACGTTTTATTTTTTTTTTAGCTTTTTTTTAGCCGCTTTTTTAATATCGAACTAATTGTTATATTTTTTTATTTAACGATATTTATATATAATAATGCCGAAAATAAATTTAAAAATCATAGGTTTAATAGCGGCTTTTTTTTCGATATTTATTTTCGTTTATAAATTAGTTTAAAATCTAATAATAACGTTAAAAAACACGGCAATAATGTTTCGTTTATTAAAATTAAAACAAACGCCGTTACGTCGAAGAAAGTTCTTAAAAACTTTAATAAGTCTTTTTAATTATAAAAATTAAAGCAAAATTTATTCACAAATCCGTTATTAATAAAACCGCTAATGCCATATTAATATAATAAAATAACTATAACTATATATAAATATTTTTAAATACTATTAATATTAATAATAATAAAGCTAATAAAACTAAAGTCGATAAAATTTACATAAACGTATAAAATCGCTAAATCGTTAAAAATATAAAAAATTTAAAAATTAATTAAAAACGTTTGTTTTTATTTATTATCTAATTATAATAAATTATTTATAATTTTTAAAAAGCTTTTACCGAAGTTATTATATAGCGTTATAGTAACAATATTACGTATTATATAATCGTTAACTATAATAAAAAATGCGTATTAAAAACGTTATATATATTACGTAAAAACGTAAAATCGAATATTTAATTTTAAAATTTTATTAAAAATTAAGTTTTATTATTTTTAAAAATTAATTTTAATTAATAAGTATTATTTTTAAAAAGCGTTTAAAGAAATTAATTAAATTATTATAAAATGAATAATATAGATTATAGATTTCGTTATCGGTAAAGGCTACCCGAAAGTAAAAAATTAAAAAAGTTTTGAATATACGTTTTAAAATAAAGTATATTAAATTTAAAGCAAGCTATTTATAACTTAAAAATTTTTTAAAATTTCTTAAATAAGCTATATAACATTTAGTAATAAAAATATAACTAGTAAAAAATTTAGAAAATATAATAGTAATAAAAATAAAAGGATATAATTAGCAAATTAGTTTAAAAATACGTAATTTTAAGTTTTAATTAATAAATCGGGCAGTTTAAACAGTTTGTTTATAACGAATAAAAAGCGCTAATAAAATATTTTAAAATATATAATATAACGTTTAAGTCTAACGGCGACGAAGTACTATAACTATAGTAGTAAATCGTAATCAGCTTATAAAAAAATAACTATAATCGCGCGTTATTTAAGTTCGTCCGATAAAACGAAAAATTTAAAGCATACAATTAGTTTTTATTAATAACAGTTTGTTTAAAAAAGTTTATTGCATTTAATACGGCAAAATAACTTATAACAAACTTTTTTTCTAATTAATCTGTATTTATAAAAAAAATAATAAATATTAATTAATATTAAGACTACTTTTTATACGGACGTAATATAGCTATAAGTATATATAGATTATAAAAAATAATTATTAATTAATAATAAAAAGCGCAAAAACGGTCTTTATAAATAGCTATAGACTAAGATCTAGTAAGACGGTACTTTATATAGCTAACAGCTATTTCGTAACTAATAGCTCTTACTAATATAGGTAATGACCTTATGTACTAAAGCCAGTATATTAACGTATATATGTACGCACTAACATTTAACTTAAAAAATATTAAATTATACAGTTTATAAAGCCTTAAATAAAAAAGCGTTGATTATTATTAAATTAAAAGCTAAAATAATTATTTTAAAACGAAAAAATTAATAAACAAACGATAATAAAACAAAGGGCAATCGTTATAATATTTTATAAAAAGTTTATACGGCTTATATACGTTAAAAAAATACGTAAACAAATAAAAACAATAATAGTTTATAAAATTAAAAACAAGGAATTTAATACATTAAAAATAAAACAAGATACTATTATGATTAACTTTAAAAATATCTTAGAAATAAAAAAGTATATTTATATTATTCAATTAGCAAAAAACGCTAATTCCGGTAATATATTATACTTACGGCAACTGATTTTAACACTACCCAAAGGTGGCCCGTGAGGGGGTGGCCCGTAAGGGGGGTTGTCATCTTAGTTGCCCGGAAGGAGAAACGGGCATCGGCGTTCTGCCTGTAAATGATGTAGATGCATGGCCTCCGAACAGCAGTCAGCGAGGTGTCAACCTGGCTTATCGATGTCGGCGGCTCTCACCGACGGAATTTATGCATTGTAAATGATACCGCATCTATATTAAACGTATTGCAGGGTCAAGTATCAACACAGCCAAGCAGCGAAGACTTCTTCCATGGAAACCCGAAGAGCATTCCTTCCACGACCATTCCTTCCACGACCATTCCTTCCACGACCATTCCTTCCATGACCATTCGGTCAGCTGTACGGATCTTGTTTTCGTGTTGTAGCCATGTCAGCAATTGATTCGTCTCTCCGCCCTTCGTCTTTTTGACTTGCACCTAATATCCCTTGATCTGACCTACGCTCATACATCCACACCCAAGCTTACACATACGCTATAAACAACATGAAGGTCCTTTCACCCACAAAAACTAACTTACAAACTATTCATACCGGCCAGAGAAAGGATGATACCTCAGAACTTGACAAGGTGGGGGAGGACAGACAGCGAAGCCGTGATCATGCTGAAACCAGCCAAATTTTTCAAATCGACGCACCACTAAACAATGCCAAGAGAGGGGTTGAGCGCCCTCGTGAAAACGAAGATACCGACTCCTTGCTTCCTAAACGATCGAAAGAGCTCCCACCCCTTCAGACAAGTGCCTCGGAGTTGAAGGGGCCACGACCGCCAAAAATCATATCAAAACTCTTCTACAAGACGCTTGATCTCCTGTACTTTGTCATCAAGGAAAAGTCTTGGCCCTTTTCTTTCAATCAACCCCTTCCAGACACCGAAGCCTCGGAGAAAAATATCGACAAACACTCTTCTCCACGGGACAGCGGCGTAGCAGAGCCTCCCATGACGCAAGCCGACGTAACGTCGCCTTCCAAACCAAGCCTCTCGCCATCGCAATCGGATCACAGTGATACGGACTACAAGCCAACTTACTGGGACGAATTGCGGCTCAAGTTACTCAAAGAGCATGATCGACTCACCTTATGGAAGGTTGGATCTTCCGACCGAGACTTGGACGGACTTCTGATAAGTAAAACGGAAGTGTACCGCGACCTAGGGAAGATCGTGCTTCAGACTTTGCTAGGAATAGCTGAAATGATCAAGGATTCTATAAGTTCGTATCCTTGTCTGATATGGACTATTCAGAATGGGCACTAAGACTATCATCTCGGATAGATACAGCGAAATCCGCTAAAGAGCCCGACACCGGAAATAACGCATCGCGTCTTCAGAACGCCATTCCCGAGATGGAGAAACTCATCGAAGAGCTACTCAAAAAGGCCAACGAGAATTTGGACGAGAAGAGTGGCATAACAGAGACTGGTTACAAGAAGCTTGTCACCCCGACAATATTCCTCGATAGACTCCATGAGGATATAGCAAAATTAGCAAGTCTAAGGCCACAAATTTGGATAGGTGCCGAAGATGCATGAGATGCTACATAGTGGTAGGGAAACTCGAGGCTGACTCACGTTTCTAGAGCGTTGAGGTCATGCTAGCCTTCATATGTGTTGGGTAATTATTTGTCATTCGAGGAGTGTCGACAGAAATTGGACGAACGATCTCCTGTACGTGATTTGTCCCCAGAACCGTTTTGTTGACTCTGGACCTTGGTGTGACTTGTCGCTACTAGTTGGGTCACCAAGTAAGCGTGCATCGCCTAGGGAGACTCTTTTCAGCTATCCAGTTACAATTCTATATAAAAAATCTGGTTTGAACCAGCTACTGATTCAATGTTTTACCCGGGGGCTCCCGCGGGCGATTGGCGTTACGCACTTCCAGGAAGTTGCCTGGCTGTTCAACTGTATCCTGCAGCTTTCCCGCTACGAAGCTGTTTCAACCTTGATGTCTAGCGGATAGGCGAGTTTCGCGACCGACCTCGATCCTAATAATCACGGCCTGCTGGGGTGTCCCGTCTGGCCACAATATGTGCTTAACGGCGACATGGGCAAGAATTACGTCTTCCTCGTCCGCTGGAATGATTAAAGGGCAGGATGAGTGGAGGTTTGAGTGTATCGAATGCCTGTACTCCGTAGTGCGCAGTCAGTTTAAGTTCTGATTGTGTGGAAGCTGGGAATGTCGTAGTATTAGGTATATATGGTTTTATTGTGGTTTAGTGGCAACTTAGGTTATCTGTAGGGTTAAGCTGGCTAAGGAAGTTCTTTGTTTGACGTTATTTTACAGCTACCTACTTTCACAACTTCTCGACTCTCGATGAGGTTCAATGTCCACAATAATACTATTAGATACGTCTCGTACTTACGTGCGAGAGTATACTGTATATATATCTACAGCATAAGCCATATAGACCTAATACGTAGGACCCTCCATCATTGTTTCGGCGGCGCTGACTCGATGGCGGAATTTCTCGGGGAATTCAAGCTTGTCATGGTCGCCAGACAGGTTCAACCGTAGCAGCTGTGCCGATACCTTAGATCGTTGCAGCGCCTCGTGAAAGGGATTCTCTTCTCTAAGAGCAGGTATGCGGTTGGCAAACTCGGCCGGTCTGCAGCCTCCTCCTTCGCGGAATGCCCTTCTTAGTCGTTGAACACGATCGGCATCCAACGTATGGGAATTTGGAAAATCGAGTACGTTAAGCGATACGCGCGCAGTACCCAGTAGCTTCAAGCGCCCATCATCCTTGATACGCCGTACCATTGCGAGCTGTTCGCACGAGACCATTGTCAATACAGCCACTATGGGGAAACACTACATCAAACACGCGCGTAGATACAGAATGGAACGCTGACCCTTGTTGCTTTGATAATTACTTCATATCTTTTTGACGGGCCACTCCGATCTACCCGGTCTGTCCTCTGCTCAAGAACGTTGGAAGCCTCGCGTTTTTCTTTTCTTTTTCGCAAGACACCTCCTCTGTTTCTCTTTCGCCATCTTGACAAAATGACCGACATCCCAGCAGACAAAGCCCCAAAACCGGGCCTCAACATCTACGGATGCCAAGCCGTCAATCCTGTTAAGCTCGTAATCGCAGCTGAGGAGTTGGGGTACGTTGTCCGTTGCGACAGAACACGATCTGAAACCCATGCTAACATCTTGTGCTGCCACAAGCATTCCCTATAACTATGTCAATCTGGACATGCCCAAAGGCGAGCCTCGAGCCGAATGGTTCACTAAAAACATCAACCCCAACGGTCGTGTGCCCGCCATCGTTCATGTCAAGGACGATGGCACCTCCGTAACTGTGTTCGAAAGCGCTGCTTGCTTGCTTTATATCGCCAGTAAATTCGACAAGAAGCACAAGTTTTCATACCCCGTTGGAACAGTGGAGTATTGGAGTCAGCTGTCCTGGGTAAGCTGTCCTCTCTCTCTTTTCCGGTCAGCATTCAGCTAATTTTGTATTCGCAGCTCTCCTGGCAGGTAGCGAGCTATGGCCCATCAATGGGGCAGTCAAATCATTTCAATCGGTATGCACCTGAGTCTGTGCCATATGGCTCCTGGCGCTATACCTCAGAAGCCCATCGGCTGAATCATGTTTTGAATGAGCGACTGGTAGGTGTCTTCTCGCTATCGCCGTATTGAAACAGCGCATGAGACATCCGAGAGTTGGGCTGACGAGAATGTTTGTATAGGCTGTATCCCCGTTCGTCGCCGGGGACCGTCTCACAGTTGCGGACTTCGCCATCTTCATATTCGCTCATTCTGCCAGGTGGTGTGGCATTGACATCAACGAGTATGCTCATGTCAAAGCCTGGGCTGGCAAGTTGGCACAGCGCCCGGCTATTCAGAGGGCCCTGCAAGTGCCTGTGCCTTATCAATGGAGCGACGAGGCAGTGTCTAATCCCAACTCTGAAGCTCAGGAGTGGTACAAGACGATGCGCAAATTTGGCGGCCAGGCGATCAAAGGGTGGACTGAGCAATGGACTGGAGCTGTCGCCTCTGTGCCTTCCGATCGTGCCAATCTTTCTTAAGGATTTCAGTCACCAGATCGCCCCATTTAGGGTGGTCAGGCTCCAGGGTGATGTCGCTCAATACATGACTCGCTGCAAGTCGACATAGTCAATCAATTTCAAAAGCTCACGTTTTGTTCCCAGTATCTTCGTTGGAGTCATACTGCGCCCCTTAAAGATTTCCACCGTCGAATTTATACTTACATACAGCCTAGAACAATATTTGCTTATCACTCATTTGTGTCCCGGCGTACGAATTAACGCAGCCTTGATTTGAAAACGAAACACGCGGCTTCGCGCTCATTGGTCCTCTTCTCTAAGCTTGCGAAGAAACATAGCAGCCGTTTTAGATTACCATCCTGCAAAAACAGAGTGGAACAAGTTCTGAGACCAAAACGCGCTCGAGGAGGAGAAAGCTACCGTCAGGATAGCGTGTCCGGAACGGCGACCCATGACAAGGTCCATACCAGCAGTTGCGGTCCATAACCACGCTCGCCCAGTGCAACTCGTTCGTCACATTTGGTACAAGGGCGCCGCTGTGCTTGCCTCATAGAGACGAAGCCGCATTGATTGCAAATGCCACTGTTGCTAATGTGGTAAACGTTTGTCAGTAACTGTTTCTTTCTGCGTGTTATCCAGGACGCGAGAGTGAGACACCAAACGGTGGGAGGAAGTCCTTGAGAATGGCATGAATGCAAATACGTACTGATACGCGAAACCACGCCAGCTTAATTTCTCGATAGGACGGCCTTCTGCGCTCAAATGCCGACCGTTGGAAAGAGGCAGTTTCCAAGTTACTGCCCAGTCGACGATAGAGTCCATCTCAGAACGGTTGTCCTGCGTCGTCTCGAAGTCAATACAGAGGCTCTTGAGCTGGGGAAATTTTGAGAATGCTTTTCCCCAAGCATCTTGATTGAAATCTGGGTTGCCGGTTGGATTGGACATCGCTTGGTGCATCAACGATACATTTGCTATGTTTTGAGAATTCCCTCGGAACGGATTAATACGGAGGGCTGCGTTTGACTCCCAATTCCACCAATCGGTCCTGCGAAGTGTAATTCGAAGATGCTCGAGACTAGAATATCGCAAGATGGGTCTTAATAAGTGGTCCTCCAACCAGAACTGTTGCACATAAAGCCGCATAAATCGTACGGCATCGTATTTTTTGGGCAGGCGTGCTACTCTGTAGGGGTAATCGAGAAACGCAGGCCCATTCATGCAATAGATGCGCATCTCAATCTGCTTCATAGGTAGCCGGCGGGTTTCCAAATAAGCTCGACGACAGGTGAATAGCAGAGTAACAGATGGCTTCATGGCTTGGGCATTGTCGAAGCGAAGCCAGTCGTAACCGTCTCGGACCTCCCGCAACTCCCATCTCCCACGCGTTCTGAACGATGCTTTGCCGAGCATTAGTGCATTTTCAAGAACAGCGGCAGAGGTCAGTAACACGTCAAGGAGGCTCACCGGTTGATGGAGCAAATGCCTTCTCAAGGCGAGACTCGAAATCATGATCCAGATATGGGGAGATGAAGTCGGGAGCAGGGGCCGGGTCATGTGAATGTCGAACTTGAAATGTTTCGATAGGCAGGGCGAAAGCGTTAGTGTCGAGGAACTCGGTTACGGCATACTCGAATATCATAGTTCTGATTTCAGCGGGGATGCGACCATTGAACAAAGGCGACGAGAGCTGAGGATCCACGGCTCCTGTCTCGAGCCGCTCAGAAAGAGATATCGTGCCAGAAGAAGAGCCATGGTCAGACATTGTAAACACTACCGAGAATTGCACACAATTGAAAAGGACTGTTCGGTGAGATTCTTATGCACCTAGAGGCCAGGAGTTGGAAAAGAAATGAGGTAAGTCGAAGATGTGACAGATTGCGTTGGGGGGGATATGGTGGGGGATACGTGTTTGCCTGGGGGATGCAGGCAACCGCATGACTGCAGTACAGATCCAATCGGCATGTGACGCTGATGTCAACTGCGTGATGAGAGTCAATCTTACAGCAACTTCATCGACTTCACGGTATCGATCCCTCACTCATCGTGCGAGGGATTGAATGTCTGTGTCCTGATGTGGGATTGCTAAGTCGCATTCAAACGATTACGACGATGCACTGCCGGTCGCCGTTGCGAATTAGTACGGGCCAAAAGGCACCAAGACACCAGCAATGGCGTAAAGCACCGGATTTGAAAAACACGCACATGGAGTTGTGCACCAAACGCACCGACGGGCTGGGTGCTGGACAAGTCGGTCATGCACCTCAACTTACAGGGCCAACCAGTCCAGACGGCGAGGCCCACCGGCGTGTTTTCTGGCAACATACCAACACCTACGTGAATCAGTCATTTTGAGCGGTGATGCGGCCATTTGATATTTATCTAGAGTCAAGGTACCTTGACGTTTTGATTCCACCCAGTCTTTGGTCAGACCTATCGTCTTGCCTATGTGAGTTGGTCATTGTACACAAGAGTGTGTTGAACAAGCCAAAATGGCCTGGCTCTTTTGCGCCGATACCTTCAAACAGACATGACCTCTTCAAAACGGCGAGTAACAGCAATTATGCATCAGATACGTCGTTTGTATATCAATCATCGAACATCAGAAACAGTTAGCCGTCATATGAAATTTGATGACGCTTTTGTATTGAGTACGAATTATCAAGGCGTTGTGAAAAGGTGCTGCTCGCGATAGTATGAAACGCAGTCCGACGATGATGCTAGGCGTGGGGTCATTGTGTGTGCATGGCCCAAAACAAACACCACACTCTTCGAGACGCCAGGAATCAATGGCCATGGGCCGCGCAAGTTGATGTTGTACAAAAAAAATGAAAATCAGAAGCACAGAATTAGTCTCCCAATTCGGATTCTGATTGTACTGTTCTGTAAGTTTCGATTTTTCGCGGTGAGATCAAAAGGGGCGACTTTGTCGATGCTATGCACCTGGGTGTTGGGGGGTGATCCGCGGGGCATCCGCTCGTGTCCACTACGAGCATACCAAGAAACCGATATAACGTCGGCCATCCGCCACATATCGACAGCCATATGTTGCGCGCGTATATAATGTGTCGGCTCATAATTAGAAATGGCGATTCTCCAACGTCTGAATTTTGATTACACTTTTCTACAAAATTGGATTTCTTGTCATGCGCTGAGAATGGGTGAGAATGGCGATCGTATGAGTCGCGAAGTGGGTTGCGGGAGGTGATTAGGCTCGTCGCCTCTGCATTTTTTGACACGAAGCATCGCAGTCGTATCTATTGCAAGTCCGCAGCTCATGATACCGTCTGCTCTTTTAGTAGTCGTTTTCTCATAGAAACCAGGAAGAAACATGCGTGTTGCCCATCACACCGATCATGATGCAACCTACGATGGATCTAGACTTGGGAGTACGAAGCGTCTTAACATTTCATCACATGATAATGCATGCGTTTTTAATATTGCTCAGCAATGTCTAAATTACTGCGGGCTCTATTACGACACACTGCAATAGGATCACATTCCACTTCCCTTGATCTCGTCTTGTCTGCGCTTCTGACCTCGCGATACCCATAGTATAGATGAATCACGACTACGAAGTCACTCACTAACATCACGCAGACCCACCAGTCATGTCACGATTCGAAAGAAACACGGAAGATATGGTCAACTCCGCACTATCATTTTTCGTTGTGTGCTTTATCTGTAAACCAGCCACGTATATCCTCCCACATGGACTTCCCCGTGTGTCGACCTTGAACTCGGTGCCCATTTCTGGGTAGAGTCGATCATAAGACAACTGGAACACTATTTTCGTGCCCATCACAGGAGTGCTGCATTAGCACTATCGACAAACACGCATTCCAACCGTGACCCGTCGTGTCGCCGTTTCTCTATCTACCCAGCCACGCCTCCACCGTGGTCTTGTCCCGTGTGCCGACCTTGAGCCCAGCCCTGTTTCCAGGTAGAACCGATCATATGGCAACTGATAACTCTTGAGATATCATCACGGAGTGCCGCAACCGAATGCCAACACTATCAGCGAACACGCATACCAACCGTAGCCCGTCGCGTTGCTGTTGTTCTACATACCCGGCCACGCCTCCCGTGGACTTTCCCGTGTGTCGACCTTGAACCCAGGCCTGTTTCCAGGTAGAGTTGATCTTTTGACAACTGGACCACTTCTGTGAGTGACCATCACGGAGTGCCGCAACCGAATGCCAGCACTATCAACAACACGCATTCCAACCGTAGCCCGTCGTGTCATTGTTTTTTTCCTGCTCCTCCAACTTGCCACCGGCATATGCATCTCGACCACCTGCTTCGCGCATTGCATGCCCTGCTCCTCCGACGTGCCTATTGCATCTGCATCGCTTCAAGTACGGCCATATCCTCCAAACCCGGTCTGGCCTGACCTCGCTTTTTTTTACTTTTTCTTGTCAACACAATTGTTGTGTGGTATTTGCCCCACCTACCAATTCTTTTCATCGCCTGCAACTTCGAGGTTGCTATTCTTTGAGTTGTAGTATATGTTGTTTTGTGTGTGTGTGTGTGTGTGTGTGTATGTTGTTGTCTCATCAGGCTCGACATCTCTTTTTGGGTGTGAGATTCTTGTTGATTGAGTATAGGTATGAACCGAGAGCCTGATGGG
This sequence comes from Xylariaceae sp. FL1272, assembly GCA_022432385.1. Lineage (NCBI taxonomy): Eukaryota > Fungi > Ascomycota > Sordariomycetes > Xylariales > Xylariaceae > Xylariaceae sp. FL1272. The sequence goes on from JAJJXC010000044.1 coordinate 100,326, forward strand.
AGAACTTGATCGGTGAGTTGCACTTGAATGTTGTGCTTGAACACTTTGTGGTTTGTGTTCGGGTTTGAGTGATGGGCACCGATCAAGTTCTCCGTGGATTCTTCTTTCCAATTGCTTTCTTTCTCTTTTCTTTTGGTTTTTCATGTTTCCATTTTTTTTCCTTTCCTTTTCCTACTTTTCTTCGTTTACCGACCTTGGAATTCTTGGGAGAGAGCTTGAGAGATCGAGAGAGAGGTCGTATCGTATGTTGAGTTTGAGTAGTTTCGTGCGACTATAGTGGAGATGTTGCTGCTCAGAGGAGTGTTGAGCTTGATATGTTCGTGGTTCGTGCACTTCGATTGGGAATGAAGGCTTGAAGGCATGACTGTCGCTGCTGCTGGTGCGGCTCCTCGGACCGGAGACTTGTGGGTTTGTGCTTTCGTCTTCAACTTGTCAAGTAAGAGACTTGATATAACCGCAGCTGCTGTGTATGCTGAACCTGAAGATCTCTTAGCCAAGTTCGAAGGAGAGTTACAAAGGTTCGTACCTGATGGTGGTATCTAACACCGCTAGAGTCCTGATCGGTTTGATCTCTCTCGTTTTTGGAGGTACCGGAGGGGGTAGGAAGGATCGGACGACATGGCCAACTTGCTGCTGCTGAGGCACTGTTAGTGAGGATCTTGTCAAGAATGGGCAAAGGAATCAACCAACCTGATAAGTGAAGATTTTGAGGCTTGGCCTAAGATTTTGGCGCGGCCAAAAGCAAGCAGTCCTGTTGTTGGAGTTGGTTGATCGGTGCCGACCATGTCGTCTCATCGCGGAGACAGGGGATTGTCGGAGACCAGAACAACGAGTATCATCTGGCTGAAGTGTATGCCGTAGTTTGGACTGCTGAGTGAAGTATGGTTATGATTTCAACTCCAGATGTCTGATACTATAGCTCCAGTAAGCTCGACGTTGCCATCCTGACATAAGTAACAAGTGACCTTGCTAACCACTCAATAGTCCCAACATGAAGACAACGACTCCAAGAACGATCCCTTTAGCCTCATACCAGGATGTCTTCATCGGCTCCCTGCTTCTCACCTCGATGCTGGGAAAGCTTATGCTCGCGCCACCATTCGGTGACGCTGTGCACAGTTTCTCTGCGCACGCTGTCCGCATTTACACGCCAGCTCTGCCGACCGTGCTGCTGCCACTTAAGGCGGAAGAAAGAGGTGGGCCGCCCGGGGTTCGTCTCTGGCTTGCCTTCTAAGGGGCCTCGGATCCCATATCTTCTTTTACGGGTTCTCAGACTTCGCAGTTCACAGTCGCCGACAAGAGCAACAAGCAAGCCACAGCACCGGGGATTTTTGAAGACGTGGGTCGCCAAAATGAAGACATAATGGTAGGCTCCGGGGAGCGTCCTTGAGGTCGTTGTCCTCTAGGCGAGTTTGACACGCAGCGATGTTGGGACTATTTAGTGGTTAGCAGGGTCGTTCTTGATGTAATATTAGGATGGCAAGGTCGAATGGCTAGCAGCCCCAGCTCCGCAGCACGAATGATTTTGTGGTGAGAAGGTTGTTGTGATAGGTGTTTTTTTAGGGTGCTGCTGATTTTTTGAGGGTGCTGGAGCTGGGGACTCCGACACAGCGCGACTGATGGGTGCTACAAATCAGCTGTTACAAGCTGAGCTTGTTTGTTGTGTTTGGTGAGATGAAGCTGTTTTGGTGATTCCAATGCCGAGCGTGAGAATTTGCTCAAGCCAGTACCAGTCGCGTCTCCTGTGCCGGTGCCCGCCATATACTTACTGAGCTTGTCGTCCGGTCCTCCGTATAGATCTCGTCTCCTCATCAGGCTTGAGCTAGAGCTGTGTGTTTTATGTGGATTTGGTTGTTCGTGTGTAGTCTCTTGGGCTCAATCACCGGTGTGAGAGCAAGCTCAAGTCTGATGAAGGTATATGCCGCCCACCTCGAGGCCTGATCAAGTAGTTTGTTGAACTGGTTTTTCGTTGCGCTTTCAGGGCCGAGGTGTCGAGTGGCTGGCTCTCCAGTGCTCAGTGTATTGTAAGTAGTATGATGTTGAGATTGAGTGAGTTGTTCCGGAGAAGCGTGTTGAGCACAGAAATTGAGCACTGGGGAGACGAGATCTCTTCCCTGTCCTCCTACTTCCTACCCTTCCGTCTCTCTTCGATCTCTCTTGCTCTCTTCCCTAGTCTTCCAAGTTAGTAAATCTCTGGTACTCCACTGGCCAGCGTAGCGTGAAGTTGCATGTTGTAAGTGCTACACGTTGGAGGCTGGCAGGTAAGCATAGGCACGGGCAGCACATCTCAAAGGCTTCTCGATTTTGACATGTGTTGTTCGCTAGGATAAATTTCCGCCGATATTCCTCGATGTCCTGTTGAAGTCTTGCGCCATGTTTTTGAGAAAATGGTGTACTGCGTAGAGATGTGTGGTGCCGTGCAGGGTCCGGGTGCAGAGTGCGAAATGAAGCCCGCCAAGATGTTGTGTTCTCTGGCACTATTGCTTGCACCCCGGACCCTTTGACCATGAGCTCTTGGGTTGAGTAGGCTTGAATTTGCAGAAATTTGAGCCCAAGAGTCATGATCATGCTTACATGCCTGCCAGTGGAGTACCCACAGCCCGAGATCTGACCCCTGGCTTTGAGCTGTTTGCTCATCCATGCTTGCCGCTGAGGAATGTGTGGTCCCAGTGCCAGATCTCGGCTGCCCGTTCGCGAGAAGTGATGCAATGAGATGATGGAAACACACCGGAGTCTTGTCGGCAGGCGGTGACGATGTTGAGAAGGTTTCATTACAAATGCCCGCGCATACTGTCAATGTGTGATGATTGTCGCCCCTGACATTGCCGAGACAGTACAGCGTTCCGGTGTCACCACCATGCCGTGCTCTGTGTGTTGTATCATCATCCCATGCTCATTTCTCCAACTGCTTCTGAGTTGATCCCTACGGGCTGATCGTGGGATTTATGCGAATTCTTCTGTAAAGATTGTCAGTGCGTCATATTCACATCAAGACTTGACAGTGACTTACCCAAAATGTGTGATCAGCCCGGCTTTCTCCCATGTCCTTCCAAGATCCGACGATGAGTTGCGATGTTTTTGTCATTCAATCGTCATCGCACTCATACAAAAAAGATGTCGTGTCGGTGTCTCGGCGAACTTTTCCAAGTCATTTTGTCCTCCAGCTTGGTTTCCTTAGAATTGTGATTCATCCGACGAAGGCCGTCCAAATTAGATTCAACCAACGTGGAATTCAGCCGAGAAGAGAGGAGTGTGCCAAGGCAAATGAACCCGTCGCGTGGATCTCCAAAGCAAGCAACAAGACCGCGTACAGTACAAATATATCAACAGGTGAAAAGACAGAATACTCAGACAGGCGAATCAGATGAGCTTGATAGCCGGCGTGAACAAGACCGGGCAAGCGTTGTCGATGATTGGCTGCTCGAAGGCTGACAAGAACGAAGTCAGACGAGACATTGTCGGTGAGTAGACACTCGATGGCCGGCGAGAACAAGACCGGACGAGACGTTGTCGTGAAGTACAGAGACTCGATGGCTGGCGAGAACAAGACCAGACGAGATATTGGCGTTGAGTGTAGCGTTCGAAGGGCGGCGAGAACAAGACCGGAAACGAACATTGTCGACATGTTGATATATATGATAGGGCGGGGAACAAAACCACTCTCACCCAGACAGGGGCGGGGACGAACCACTCACGCCCTTAAAAAAGAAAGAAGATAGAGAGACAGAAGAAGAAGCAGACAGAAGAAGAAACAGATACAAATAGCGACAAGCTCATGGTACGATCCATTCGAGCAAGTCATGCGCCAAGCAGAATCATCGTCTTCAACTGGAGGGCCATTCCAGGTGAATTCTCATCCGACACTATCGTTCTCACCCGACCCATGATAAGGGTTCGAAGGATCGCAGAAACTCACATCTCCCCATATAGCGTGCAGAGGCAAGTGGCGTGCAGAGGCTAGGATCCAATGTGATCAACATCCAAAATTATCATCCAGTCCTCTTCGTGCTTGCTCCAACAGACCGCACCAGAGATCCCCTCTCGAGGAACCGGATTGTATCAGAAGAGACGAAGCGAGGAAAGGTATGAAAAAAATTGGAAAATGAAATAGTGGGCGGCCATTCTCTGCATTTACTCGTGGTCAACAAGTGCAAGCACAAGTCTCCCGGCTTTCAGATCATCAGAGAATAGCGACAAAGCCAAAACCAACCAAAGTCAACACGTCTCGCACCTCCCCGTACGCATGCAAGAGGTAGGCAAAAGCCGAAGCGATCACCCACTACATGCAGAGGCTAGGATCAACAGTGCGACGGTCGTTCAGTGTCCTGCTTGCCTAATAAACCGGCCTTCCCATACGACACACCTTCCGCTTTCCCCGAATAAGTACTTGCAGACGAAGGGCGCGATGAGTCGAACCTGAGCAGGCGAAGCGACGCGAAGTCATCAGACAAAGAAATGTGTAAACCTGAACGCGAAAACAAAACATGGCTGTTTCCATCCACGGCACCGCAGTCGAAACTGCTTCGTATGGTGTGATTCCGTTGAAATGGAACATTGACTGAGTCTCATAAGTATCTTTGGAGAAGAGTGGCATAGCCAACTCATAGAATTTCTCCCTCTTCTTCTTCTTCTATCTTGCCCCCATGCCACCATAGGTGTGGAAAGCATTCACACTGCTGAGTTTGGATGCATCTGTTGATCCAATCGTCCATCGTGCCATCGAACGGCTGGAATTCAAGCCAGCGCATGCGGCCAATGACACAGGGCGGTCGTCCAGCAGACTTTTCCACGAGCTTCTGGACGAACTCATCGTTCTCGAAGCGAACAAGGTTCTTCCCGGTGAAGAGCGGGGCCTTCTTCTTCTGCTTCTGAGACCAGCTCGTGATCTTCGGGGTGACTGACTTGGCTCTGGCGAACAAGTCGGGCACCTCCTGTCTCTTCTCGAGCTTTGTGCCTGTGAAAGCCGAAACCACGGGACGTGTGACCTTGCGTCCAAGAGTCTTGCCGTTGAAACGGGGAGGACTCTTCCGCACTCCGTCCTTGTTCAGGTGGGGTTCTATCCACTGCATCTTCTCCGACATCTTTGTGTCGGGCTTGATTTCGTGGCTAGTGACTATCTGCCCCTCCGACGAGGTGAAGGGGCCGACATACCCAGCGTTGTGCTCTCTCTGTTGAGACAACCACTTGAACTCAGGGTGCAGCGCAGGGCCAGACGTTGAGGGACTCGAGGCAATGGGGCCGCCAGATTCGGCTTCCAAGTACATGACATCAGGAGGGGAGGGGGGGCGAGCCGGGGCAGCAGAGGCGGCAAGGGGGGCGGGAGTGTTGCTAGTCTTGGCTTCGACCTTCGCGGGCGTGAAGGGAGCGGGCATCGCAGGGGTGACGGGCTGCGGGAGGGCAACAGGCTGAGGGGGGACAGCTGGCGTGGTAGCAGCAGCAACGGTCGGAACAGGCTGAACAGGCGGGACTCCACGACCCTTGGCCTTCAGTATCTTCCGGGGCGGCTTCGTAGCTGGCGCAGAGGTAGCAGGCTGCGGGACAGTATCGAAGAGCTGAACTGACGAGACAGGATCATCCGAGAACCGAACCGACTTGCCAGCTGGCGCGGAAGTATCAGGCTGCGAGACGGTATCCAAGGGCTGAACAGGAGGCGGGCGAGGATCCATGAGCTGAATAGGAGGCGGGATAGGATCCATAAGCTGAACAGGCGGAACCGACTCGAGAGCTGGCGCAGGGATAGCAGGCCGCGGGATAGGAGACCGAAGAGACGGGGCCGAGCGAAAGTACAGAGCGGGCGGGATGAGAGACTTTGCTGACCGAGGAGGTTTTGGCGGCGACCAAGGCTTATACGAAAAATCGTTGAGGCCGTGACCCTATTCACGGGATCCTCGCGGATTTTCAACCTGTGGTTGCGCCAGGGAAGACTCCTCTCGGGCTGTCGGTGTCTGGGTGTCCTTCTTCTTGCGGTCTTGAGGGGGGGGCCAGTTGAACCGAACTGGTCTATCTTCGGTGTACCCTACGACAAGGCTGACACAAATCCACTTAAGGAAATAGCGCACGAAGGGTACAATGCGGTGGCGAATGACGTGAGCGAGGTCGAGACACGGTCTCTTGACAAACGAAACCCACATTGCGCCACCATCTTCGTCTTTTTGTCCAGCCCAGAGGAGCACGGCCAGGAATTGAGCTCCGAGGAGAACAAAACCAAAGGCGAAGAGAAGGCTGGCGAACGCACCGAAGAGGCAGGTCGCAAGAAAGATGACACTGCCGAAGAGAAAGGTAACCAGGGAGGAAAGGGCGGCGAACAAGACGAAAGGAAGGGTGATGGTGAGCCAAGTCATGAACGCCCAAACCATCTGGATGTATGGCCCCATCCAGGTGATCAGACTTGTCATTGACGAGGTGGTCTTCGTTACGACGAATAGGAGGAGGGAGGCGGAGAAGGGATGAGGGGTCTTCACGATGAGAGTGTAGACGATGTAGACGGCGATGAGGATGACGGTCGGGGCGGCAACGCCGGATCCCAGGTCCTCCTCGAGGAGATTGATGAGTCCAGCCTCGAGCATAGCCCAAAGCGTGAACAACATCGTCCCCAAAAGGACCAACGTGGGGTATTTGGGCTCGGGGTACGGCGACAAGGCCATTGTGACAATGTCGCGGGTGGCGGATGGAGAGGGAAAGGGAGGTGAGATGGGAATCGAGTGCTTACTGGCAGCGATCGTCAGACGATGTGTGTTAGCGAAGGTAGTTTGAACGGCTCTGCAAAAGGCAATATGCGTAATGCGTGCGGTGGAAACTGGGGAGGGAAAGGGAAGAGAAAGGTCAAGACCGAAAATTGGGTGGGCAGCTATTTAACCACGGACTGGGGCGGTGAGAGCAGTGAGCCCCCGAGTTAGGGGCATAAAGCACTGAAGGACGACAGCTAGGTATGTGATGGACCCACACAAGCTGTCAACATTGAAGCTGGTACACACAGTCTGTGGTGGGGGACTGGGAAAAAGCAGTGCAATGTATGGTACGGGACCCCTTGGGACACGGAAAGGGGTTCCCCCAGGGTCGACGGCAAGGTTACGGATATTGCTCTCAACAGCACGCAATCCGGAGACATAACATGAAACAAAGGTGCGAATACAGATTACGATGAGGAGAATCTAGCTACGTGATTTTCTAAATGTTTATATGATGACGCAGGTGCGTGGTGGTGGTGTGAAGATGCTGCCGCAGGACACGACGGCTGAGGCCAGAGCCTTCCAACCTCATACCCCCAGTACAGTGCACAGTGCCGTAAACAAGTACCAGCAAATGCGGCAGAAAAACCGCACTAGTCCACAATCTGTCACCAGCCATTGTTCACCTCCCTGACAGCTGGTGGTAGGGCGAGACTCGACACACGGCAGGTGACTGCTGGACTTGGTAGGCTTGGATTCGACTTGTGTGCTGGGGTTTCTCTCGTACCTCTGGCCAGGAGTGAGCTGTGATATTCGGGCGAAGATGACCGAACAGCATACACCGACCTCCTCAGATATTTGAGACTGATAAACTGAATATATGACCGCATGAATGTATCTCCGATTTATCTAACAGGAACCTCGAAGTGAATCATGCGAATAGCACTCTTAATATATCTCCACGGAGATCAGAGCTTGACGAACGCTCTCTTTGTCTGGCAGAAGTAAACAAGTGTGTTACGATACATGATATAGACATGAGATAATCGAGTCAGAAGAAGCAACAATGTGAAATAATTCAAAGCAGAAGACCGAAAGCTATCGATGGTCCATATCTCTTCAGTTTCTCTGACCAAACGTCACACTCTAGAGCTCATCGTTTTGTCTCTTCATGTCACACGGAGTGTTGAGCGATAGAGCATTTCCATAAAGAACAAACGTAACTAGAAACAGTGAGTAATGGTAACTCCTTCATAAAACTCTAAGGAGATATGAACACATCCGCTTTCGTCAAGTGTTAGGTGGAAGTTTGGGGCTCAGAATCTCTCAAACTGCTTTCCTACATGAGAATCACGACCCCATTTTTATGATAACCGAAAGAAAGTCAGGTACCGTTTACGGAACCCTTAGTATGCTTCGCCGAGGAGATGAGCGGCTAGATATCGCCCCACAATCTGATCTTGATGAAGCATAGACTAGGCCATCCACATATACCTATATCTGAAACGCCTGACATCTAGCACGAAAAGAAATGGGGGTAGTCCAGTGTCAGACACGAACTTGTCGATAACGAACGCGGACAGTTTAAATAACTTCTCTGAGTATGAGAACATTACACACATGTCTAGGTATAATATCGAACGATTAAGGCAAGAGAGACAGAGACACGAATCTAATGGCGAAGTAAATTCAACAAGGGTGAAGCAGGGGCTGCGATCTCGTCGTCGAAAAGACATCGCAGACAATTCCTCGGATCCAGTGCAAATATGATCTGACCGTGAACATGTTTCGATGATGTGTTGGGAGAACCGTTGGTGAGGTAGACGAAGATGCAAGGTCATAGGGAAGGTGAAATGAGTAGGGACAATCCAAGGACTAAATATCACCCCTTTGAGATCTCGAGGTATCCAAAGTCAAAAGGTATCGTCAGTCCAATATGAATCAGATGTCAACATTCTCAGCAATTAGAGGAGACAGGGAGAATCACCAAGTGGTCCGTAATTTAACAAAGTGAAGAAGGGTGATTCAGGGGCGACACCGGACTCGTTGAAAACGGACTGGAGAGAATTCCACCTCTCAGTGTGATGTCAACATAGACATATACCGGAAGAAGTCTAAAAAGAATAAGATGAAGACGAAGAACGACGCTCAAATATAGTAGACTTACAGTTCCAACAACGGAACAACGCAATGTTCCAATACAAGTGATATCCTGTTTCCACGAGCCAAGCCCAAGGCTCGTGCAAAGACAACCCAGCAACACCAAAGGTCATAAATCATGAAATCGTTACAAAGCCCATGATCATCATCCACCAAGTATCAGGGCCCAAGGCTGAAGGTTCACTTCTTCCCCCTTCCCACCAACTTCCTCATCAGCTCCGCAACAACATCACCCCATCTCTCCCCCTCCCCCTTCGTCACCATGGCCCCAATCCTCTCACTCAAAAACGCCACAAGGTTTTCACTCTTGAACTGCTCCCCATACACAACCCTGGCCTCGGTCCAAATCCCAATGCCCATATCACGCGCCTTCCCTTCGCCCTTCACCGCAATCTTCTGCAGCTTGAAGAGGACCTCTATCTTCGTCTCCAACTGCCCAATAAACACACTGGACTTAACCACAACGGCCTGATCAATGCTGAGGACTCTCGTAGGAAAGGTACAGTTCAAGTACCGCACCTCCCACTCAACGTGTTTCGCCAAATCCCAAGCGTTGCCAACAACGCGCAACACCTCACTGGCCTTGGCCTTCGGTCGAGATCGCGCACAGACCAGGTCTCTAACATGATCCACAATGGAACTAACGAAAAATGCCATTTCGGGCGATGCGTCCTCGCGTTCTCCATCACGATTGGTCTTCACGTAGTGGAGGTCAATCGGTGGAGCGGCCGTATCGTTGTCGCTGTAGCTTTGGAGGGCAAGGACGTCGAGCACTAGTTCAATTTCCCGACGATATGTCAAGCGCATGCGTGGCCCATCCATCCCGACGATTGCCCACCCGTGTTTCTTCTCTAGGGTGTCTACTCTCGCTGTATATACACATGTGTTAGACACAGGAGATTGTAAGGGGGAGAGGGAGGGAAGGGGGTACTGACCTTTGAGAGCATTGACATCTTTCGACGACCAACCTCTGCACTCTTCTCTGACTTTTTCTGCTGCCGCAATATCATTGACATAAGCCTGTTTCTGCTGCGTAGCTTGCTCAATGCCCGACTCTGTGTCTCGAAGTTGGTTTCGCAAAATTTCAATCATGCGCTTCTTCTCTTCAATACCCTTATCAACCTCCGATAGCTCGGCACGAGCAGCCTGAAGTTCGGCAGGATCGCAATCTTCCAGCTCTCTCGCAGCAGCTTCAAGATTCTCGCCCTCCACCGTCAAAGTCTCAAATTTTTCAGCCATTTTGGGTAGTACGGAATCAAGAAGCTCCTGTTGTTGACTCAGCAAGACATCATCTTCAGCCATGCCCTCCGAGATCTTGACTAGCCCCTCTTTAAGACCGTCCTGAAGCTTCATGCGCCACTCATACCACATAGCCTTGCTGAGAAGTCGCGCATGAGTCTTGACGTTCTTGAACTGGTTGTCCATCAATGTCTTGAATTCTGGTGTCGCCGAGATGTACTCTTTGAAAAGCGGGGGGTTTTCTTCAAATGTCTCTGTCTCGATCTCGCGGACGATGCGGCGACCTTCTGAGATGTACTTCTTCAGCTCGCGGCAAGAATGCTGGTAAAGTTCAAGCATCGGCACAGTGCATGCTCCTGCGACAACGCACCGCTCCAGTGAGAGATCCTCCTTGTCGGGAAGGAAGCCTTTCGATGTTGTGGGTGCTTCGGTGTGTCGTCTCTTCGTTGTCGTAAGCTCCATGAATCGGATGCTCGTCATGTTCAGGAAATCTTGTAGATGGATGTGCTCGGCGTCGTCATCAATCAGGCGTTCGGGCTTTTGAAGCGGTACGGGCTCGTCAAAACTGAATGTGTTGGTCGGCTGGTCTGACTCGACTTCCTTAAAGCGGCCTTTGGCTTGTGGAGAAGATGCAGTCGTTCGCTCTTTAGTCGGTGAGAGGTTTAGGGATGGTGTTGTACTGTTCGCATTGCTGAAGTCCAACTTCTTCCCGGTCGATCGAGTCAATCGACCTGTAGTCTCTTCCTTTGTAGGTGGTGCATGTAATCGCACGTTCTTGACAGGACTGCTTTGATGGTTCTTAAGCCTCTTGACACCATCTCTGTCGTAATCGTCGTCTTCGTCGTCAAGTTCAGCAGGTCGCTTCCCGAGAAGGCCACTCGCACTACCGACGTGCAAACTCTTTCGGCCCTTTAGGAAATTCTTCTTGGTCTTCTTGGGAGTCATGCTCGAAATCATGTCTTTTAGAGAAGCGGTGTTGTTCTCGTCCTCGCCATCTGCTTCTCTTTCCAGGATGCTACGGCTATTTTCTTTGTGGTGTTCGCTCTGACGTTCCTTTTCCACTTCATCTTCTATAAGTTGTGGATCCGCGAAGCTCACAGCTCTTGGGCCGCTCCGGGGCACGAAGATATCGGCAGAATCACCAATGGACCCTCTTCGCTCAAAAATGGCGGCTACTCTTGGCGAACCAAGTCCGGCTCGATCAGCGCCAATCCCAGAGAGGCGTCTTTGGGGTGTAAGCACAACTTGTGGCGTGGTAACGCCAGTTGAAGGGTGCGTTTGAAATATTGATAGTCTAGGATTGGTTTTAGCGGTTGAAGTGGGTGTTGCATTTGATCGAGTTGATCTGGTCGAATGTGCCGAGGCTGGTCGTGTGGGTGAAGCAGATCGTCTTTGAGAGGGTTGAGATACAGGAGTTTTCACCGGACTTGAGTCTTGGGGAGTACTCGGCGTGGGTGCTTTCTTTGGGCTTGGCGACTTGGAGACTGTCCGCGCTCGAGACGGCGATTGCTGTTTGGGTGTTTCTGAAGCTCGACGGTCGGTGCTACGACGGAGCCCTTTTCCTCGAAATGGGAGCATACCAGGGTTACCAGGCGCATGAGTACTTTTCGGCTCTGCCATGTCAGACAAGCGCCGCCTTGGGGACGATGTTGGCATGCCTTCACCATCAGGTATGTCGGCCTCTTGCTCCATAATATGCTTTGCTTGGACTTGGTCTTTGGCGGGTGAGGACTTAGCGGGTGAAGACACTCGAATGATTCCTCCGACTGCCGTTGTCATGTCCATTCCCATCGTCGCCTCGTCATCCTCTTCTTCAACTTCGTCATTAGTCTGAATAATGCGACCAAGTCCCATGGTCATATCCATCGTCGCCTCATCGTTTCCGGCCAAGGTATGGCGCCGACCCACAGACATTCTGCGCTTGGCAGCATTCGACTTATTCGTTGATAATAGACCACCCATCACTGAGGTGAACTCCATCGACATGTCTTCGTTAGCGTCTGAGTCAGCAAAGTCCTCTACATCCTGTTGACTGCCCCTGATGCCACCGATGGCTTTCGTGAGTTCCATCGTGGCATCGTCCACCGGGTCGCTCTCGAATTGAATTAGCGGCGCGTCAGGAGAATCTGCATGGGAGTTGCGCGAAGGCAGAATGCCCCCCAGAGCGTGAGTCACATCCATTGACATCTCTTCCTCCGGCAGCTCTTCATCTGTGTCATCATTCGCCTCAATGATACCGCCCATGGGCTTTGTCATCTCCATGTCGACGGGCTCTGTGATTTCAGGATTTTTATCTAGCTCACTTGCTGGCTCCACTGGATCTTGTTGTTGTCGAACCGGGCTTGCTGGTTTTGGTGCTGGTTTCTTGATCCATCCAAAGGAGGGAATGATTTCTTCTGCTTCGTCAATGTTCTGAGTCTCGGCTCGTTCAGTGGCCATTCTGAGTATATCATCCAGACTATCGTTTCCGTCATCTTCCATGAAAGCTGAGCGAGCAGTCATGGCAGATGCGACAGAAGTACCCGTCATTTCGTCGGCATCCATTTCCATAGTCACACCATCGGTGTCCGATTCGCTCCCAGAGTCAGAACCCATGTCTTCGTGTATCTCCGTCACACCTTCAGTCACATCAGAGTCTGAACTATAGACAGTGGACGCAAGAGTATGGTCATCATCCATAGTTGCGACACCAGAACTCCTACGTCGCTTTCTCTGGTGCAAGTCTCGCTGCGGTTCCGGGTATTCTGGAACAGGTTCCTCGACTTGTTCTGGGGGCGTCGAAGGCGGGTCACTGGCCAGTGGAGCAGGCGCAGGTGTCGGTGCTTGCGAAGCTCGTCTCGTAGAGTCTGTTGACGTGGTGGAATCTTGATTGTACTCGACTTCATGGAAGGTATGAAGAGTGGCTTCGGCAGCAAAGGAGACGCGGCGATTGGCCAAGGACTTTCTTCTGGCTTCGCGTCGGTCACTGATTTCCTTCTCCATTTGCTTCCTCTCCTCCTCCTCGCGCGCACGGGCGGCGGCTTGCTGGTCTTCCTCGGTGCGCAGTGCTATCTTAGTACCAGATGAAGAGGAGTCATCGTTCTGGAAAGGATTGGACAGCTTCTCGGCGCCTTGTACCGAGCCTGAGGGAGGGGATTTCCGTTTGGATTTATGCGGGGGAATCTCTGGTAGTAGTGGCATGGTGGGCTTCAATATGGATCTCGGTGGTGGCTTCAAAGGTGCAGCTAGAGACTTCAAACATGTGTCAGTAGATGCAGCTTGGTTGAATATAGATTGACTGAAGACACAAGAATAGTGGTGACAGCTGCGGTGGATTGGACTTACCACTCGTCTGTTTCCAGTGCCAGACCTAAGGACATCCAGACCACCGGGCCCCATGGACTTGCTGCGCGACTTCTTACGGCTCGCATTACCAGCCATGGAGCTCGCCAGGTCAACGGTGATGTTCTCTTTCTCCATCTTCTTTCTCACAGGAGAGTGGCCGGTTGACTTGCGTGGTCGGCGAGTTGGTGGAATAGTGGTGTTGCCGTTGCCAGCCATTGTGACAGAAAGCACGGCGATGCTGCTAGTATGGTGGTGTACACTGGTCGTGTTCTTCGTTCTTCTGTTCACTGCAAATCGACGTCGCTCTGGCGGGGACTTATACAGCTTGTCGCATTGCTAATACAGGGACAGCACAATGGCAAATGATCTGTGTGTTAGGTTTAGGGGAAGCTTGAGCAAATAGCAAAGAAGCCTCAATCATCTACAAAAGTGGCATGTGTCACTGTCTGTGGAATTGTGCGGTTTGAGCAAAATCAGTTGGAATTTGGGGTCGCGATGGATTGCAGATTGTAGATCGCGTCTCCGTCTCTAAAGTGCTTGGGCTTTGTTTACTTCACATGCGGATTGACCAAAATGTGGGACGGAGGCTACCTGGTAGATACCTAGGTACTATTGACATGCGTGCTGTGCTGTCACTGCAATGGAGCCACGTCCTGCTGCCCCGCCAAATGCTGCAGGACAGGTTGCAATCCCTGCAGCTCTGCTAGGTGATGGGACAGCCCAGAGGATGGGAGTGGAGACGCTGAAAACACCTAACACAGAGGGTAAAAGATGAGCCACAAACTAGCCACTGCAGCCAGAACCTACCCGGGAGCTTGAGAGCAGCAATCAGCGATAAGCCACAATCTGCCCGCCATTCCCACACAAGCGAGTTTTTGCCCACACAACCCGACGAATTTACACCACCTCCATTTTTTGACTGGTCTCCAATCCTCCGACGACAACCTCGATCAACCACCACCCTCGATTCCCGCCATCCCACTAACTTGCAGCTTTCACGACAAGCTTCGCAACCATGGCGACCGAATTGACCGTCCAGTCCGAGCGTGCTTTCCAGAAGCAGCCTCACATCTTCCAGAACAGCAAGACCAAGGCCAAGTCCACGCGCCCTGGCAAGGTAAGATAGACCTACCTTTCGCGACGAGCCCGCGCGACGACGACCAGCTCGAACTCGACTCACACATCTTTCTATGTTGTAGGGTGGCCGAAGATGGTACAAGGATGTCGGTCTGGGTTTCCGTACCCCCAAGACCGCCATTGAGGGCAGCTACATCGGTACGTGAAATCAATCACATCCACCGCCCCCAAACCTCGAATTCACTGTCGCGACCCGACACCGACACCAACCCAAGCGCACCACGATGATTCGAAATTTGGGAGGCAGCAGGACTAGAAACGAAACCATGGGGAATAGCATATACTGACTGGTCATGGTTCCGCCTTGCAGACAAGAAGTGCCCCTTCACAGGTCTCGTCTCCATCCGTGGCCGTATCCTGACCGGCACCGTTGTCTCGACCAAGATGCATCGTACCATCATCATCCGCCGCGAGTACCTCCACTTCATCCGCAAGTACGCCCGTTACGAGAAGCGCCACAAGAACATCGCTGCCCACGTCTCCCCCGCTTTCCGTGTCGAGGAGGGTGACCAGGTTACCGTCGGCCAGTGCCGACCTCTCAGCAAGACCGTACGTTACCTTTTCTCCCTTGCGACGAAATGAAGAACGGTAGGCTGATATATTTCTGCCATTTAGGTCCGATTCAACGTGCTCCGCGTGCTCCCCCGCACCGGCAAGGCGGTCAAGAAGTTCAGCAAGTTCTAAGTTTTACGGGAACTACTACTCTTACGGGCATCGATGGCGTTGTTGTTTCACGGTTTATTCATGATACAAAATCTTTCTCGGAACGGAAATGGTCCATAGGCACAGACGGCGGCACGGTGATGCTACGCCGGTAGTTCTGAAATAAACAAAAAGAGGATACCAAACACACCCGTATGCGAGAGAGCCTCGATGTACTCAATGAAGTAATGGAATGAACGACTGCGAACCAAATTCAGCGTATGGCTGTTTGTGAAATGACGAACGACGGGGGGATATGACGGTTATGCTGAGGCCTCTTGAAAACCTGAGAAGAGTTAGAGGCTGGCCATGTTATTAGGCTGCGAGAGCCGTAGAGGGAGCGCAATCGATGCAAAAACTGGCGAAGTTTTGCTCGTGTGCTTCATCTTGCTGGCAACAAGAAAGTCTGGTAACCCAGACGATGAATTCAGATATCCAAATTCCAGTCCCGACTCCCAACCCTCTTCACTGATCGTGTTTATCTGGATATGTCGTAAATCCTGACTAGGCTGAGGAACATGTAATACTGTCGATCAGGTACATGGCGAGGAATGGTGTCAGTTCAACCTGAGACTATTATCATCGAGAGAACATCTGGGATATCTCCCATTAATAACACTTCTACACGCAGAACACTTCAGCGATTTATTTTGAGACAATGCTTGCTAACTCGCGGTCGAAGGTGAATTTGAATTCGCGACATCCGCAAATTGTCACCCGTCGCGCTATCGATAAGCGCGAAGCTACAGCTTTCCCCAGGAAGCCGGTGGCCAATTCCTCATCATCCCAGCGTCGCATACCAACGCGCAGTAACTCATAACTAACATCTCAGGCCGAGGGTGTCCAGTTGAACCGCGATCACGATGGGGTGGTGGAATAATCTCTGGGCCTCCAACACGAGCGCCGACGATCCTCTTCGCAAGCTGGACCCGAAGCTCCGCGAATTCCTCGAGAAAGAATCTCCCATCAAATACAGCCAAACGCACAAAGACAACACCACAACATCGCAACCCTCTGCTACCCAATCCTATTCAAACCCACAAACTCCGACCTCATACACACCCTCCCCACCGCCCGCAGAAACCACAGATCCTTCACTTCCCAAGGAATCACAGTTCCAAGATGGACGATACGCACACCTCTGGAAAAACTACAAACCCCTCGCGCAGATCGAAGCCGAGACCAAGTCTGACCACGAGAAACTCATGGACGTGCTTGAGGGGTTCAAAGAGCGAAAAGCGCAGATCGGAAAAGCTGCGCTCGAGAACTGCGCGCTGGAACAGGTTGATTGGAGGGACTGTATGAACAATCCATCTTTTACCGATAGGATGACGATGTGTCGGGACCAGGTCAAGAAGTTTGAGAAGTGTTATATGACGCAGACCGTACGTCCTACCTTTCTCTGTTCCCTATGTCGGGTATTGGGGTGTGGGTTTAGGATGGGTCTGTGAGTATGAAGCTAACGTGCAATATGCAGAGACTCCTAAAAGCCCTAGGCTACCTCTCAACCCTCGACCGCTCCGCAGCCGTCGAAGAAGAAATCCAGATGCACGCCGACACCCTCTACCACCAGATGCTACACCAAGAATCCGAGATCGCTTTGGCTCGCGCCGAAGGCCGGCCCATACCCGACTTCAAACCAGTTGTCGCTCGTCCCATGGTCCCCACGACCGTCCCCGCTACGGACTTGAATCCAGAGCAACAAGAAGCACTCGCGAAACGACTAGAGAAGGTGCAGGACGAGGATAAGGTAGCCGAAACAGAGGCTTTCAAGGCAGAACTTAAAGCCAAGCAGGAGATTGCAAGTAGAGTCAAGAATCTGTGGACTGAGCAGGAGAGGGAAAGACAGGAGAGGAAGGAGAGGGGAGAGGAAACTTGGTGGGATAAGGCGGCGGGGGCTTTTGGTGGGAGTAAGGATAGTAAGAAGTGATGCGATTTGAGGTCGATGGTTAGATGCAGAAGTTTGTACTTTCTATGTGTATATCATGGCCCGGAGACTGGGTATACCAGCCCAATTGGAAGAATTAAAAGCGTGTTCACGACTGTATAGTGAGTGTGAGAGGCGTTGATGTTTGTGAAGGATTCATCTCGAAGGCTGACTCGGTGTTCTGCGCCACACTTGGATGTATACCAGCAGCTAGGGTGTAGAAGTATTGTCCACATGTAGTTCTTGTTGTGATGGATACACGTACCTAACAAGAAATTCCCATGTTTCATGAGTTGGATAAACATCGATGTTTCTCTGGAATCAGCTCTTTCCTATGACAGTATTCGATGTTTAGGTCTATATATTCCGCAAACGCCTCGCATACATAGCTAAAATCATAACAAACCAGGAAGACAGAGTCAAAGTCGAATCTCTATCTCGAACAATTCCTCATTTGATAATACCAACGATAGATACTTGTGATCAGGTAACGAGAACACGGAGTATCATTGCGTCTTCATGTCCCAATTGCAGGGTAGGAGGACACGACAGAACCGACGATGTTGTGCTATACAACGTCATCTGGCTGAGATGTTAGAAATAAATACAGTTAATAAACATTGCAATTTGTTTCATCTACCAGATTTATGTTAATTTATTGTGTCTTTTTCGCTGTAGAGGTGGATGGATAGTTTGGAGGTCATAATAGCGTTGAAACCGCATAACTTGTGACAATGAGATTCCGACAAAAACCCTTGCTTTGGGACGTGAAAAGAACTTCGAATTCCACAACGATCTGGAGAGGTCACTTCTAACTTGAAAGTTGCAATTGCTTGGATGATATCAGTTCTACAGAATGTCAATCTAGTTTACGAAACCACCTCATAAGGCGGTTGATCAAGACACGTCCATCCCCAGTCTCGCCAATACCACGACCAACCAAACCCATTCACCTCGCTCAGCTCACTTTTTCACAAGACGCAAAAAAAAAGCCAGCACCGAGTGCAGATATACACAATAATGACCCAAATGATCTACCCTTTCCAGCCGACACGACTATAAAGTCATACATGTATGTAGTCTGCAAGATTAGGTCATTCAGTCAGCCTCGTAAACCCGCCAAGAACCATCCACAAAAGCGGAGTGAAACACTAAACTTCAGCGACGCACCTAGAACCCTTCGAAAAACTATCGCCCAGCTTGCCAAGAAGCGCAGCCAAGAGATCGCCAAGAGATGGGGCGAAGGGCTGTTCAACGTCACTTCAACGACAACGACGTTTTTTCGCAACGGTATTTGAAGCGTTGTAATCAGGTCGCCCGATGGAATAAACTCAAGAATGCGATGTGACGTGATTGAGTAGAACAGGTACAAACTCAATGGGAAGAGAGAGAGGAGAGTCTTGTCTCGCTGGGAAGTCACTTCTATTGAACTACACATCCTCAAATCCTACTACCAGACTAAACCTAGAAGCAACAAGCAACAATCTAATCCAAGTCATCCTGCATCGCAGATTGACCTGAAAAACACAAACCAAGAAAAGCGCTGTTGAGAAAATATACGCTGAAATCCACCACGAATCAGTTCACCATTGCTCCAAGTCGCATCAGTCAACATCATTGTCATCGGTAGGTTGGTCATTAGCCTGATCACCATCCTGATGGGTATCCTGATCGGTCGTCGGCGGCTCCCGCCTGCTTTTCCCGCGAGGCGCATTGCGGGGTATGTAGGCGAAGTATTTGTGAATGGCACGACTGCCCCTTTCCGCCCAAGCGGCTAGAGGATCTCCTCGTCTCAATGGATATCCCGGTCGTCGTGGTACAAGTGGAAGTCGGTCATGCTCATCGTCATCATCCGGGCTGGGCTGTTCGACCGCCTCCTCCACTTCTCCCACCATAGTCTCGTCATCATCCGATTTGTTTGTTTGTGTTTCTGGCTGGGTGTTCGGCTTCTTCTTCTAGCAGAGTCTGAGGAACGGGCAGAGCTTTAACTAGCAGCAACTCTCCTCACAGCCGCAGAGGCCGCAGCATAGCTCGCAGCCTGCTTCCTCGCCGCCTCTAAGGTTCATGTCGGGCTGGGGCTCACTGGCCTATTTACGGGACAGTTAGTTGATTGCCTATATGAACCTTGTTGTGACATGAGGTGCGTTGATAGACGTGGGAATATGAGTAGCGGACGGGGTGGAGTGAAGTGGGATAGAGTCAATTGAGTACGGAAGACTACGTACCGGCTGCTGTGAGACGACACCGCTGGTCTCGGAGACCATCTCCATGGGAGCTTGCTGGGTGGGTTCTTGGGTGCCAGACATGCTGAGTGGTATTCTTTGGTGATATCGGTCTAAGAGTTTGATGAAACGACTGAAAGGTCGGTTATGTGATGATGAAAGATGGTAAACTAACGGGAGCTCAAGAGAGAGGGAGCACCGCGAAAGAGAGTAGAGATACGAGAAGCCTTTTATTGTCAGCTCAGGAGTGGGCAGATGGCCGCAATACCCGCATTCAGCTGGAGTGAAACAGGCGCCAACTTGAAATGGCGGCCTCTGCATGGAAGCGACGGCCTACGGTCTGTATAGGTAGGTACATCGCGTGTTCCGCCGTAAACCTGCTTCTACCCCTCAAGACCCCTTGCCTGACAAGTACCAATGCACAAGGAGAATGCCGGGTGCGCTTGAAACGTGAAGATAGCCTATGACAGTCAAGGCTAGTCCAACTCGAATAGTGGGAAAGCACACGTCTGTGCTCTTACGTGTACTTCAATGGGCTGAGCTGGTCTACTAAGACTGCAGCTATTCGGCACGAGTGCTGTAGTGAGCCCATCAGCCGAAGTCAGAGATCAATTGATAGCCGGACAGCTAGCTGCCAGAACGACACGCTACCTCGGGCTGGGATCGTGAAACCCGCTCGGCAGTCTGACTGATTGACTGAGGTGGTTCTGGCCCACGACTGGAGCATGTGTAGACCCTGGGCTCTGCCTTGTCTGGGTCCCTTCGTGCTAGCCAAGCCAGCCACAAAGCTTCGACGTAACCCCATCTGACATCATCCTCTGGGTCCAGTTGTCAGTAAACAGGGCAGGCAGAGCAGGAATACTGCTCGCTTAATCCGTAATTCAACTTGATTCTCTGATAGTTTCCCCTGTGATGTGTTCAACCAGGACAAGAATGTCTTGATCAACTTGCCGATTGGTGGTGATGTTGTGTTTGGAGTCCAGAATGAAAGGTTGGGATTGCTGCGGTCCGTTAGCTCATGATGCGGGCTCCTGACTCAGTCACGTAAAGCAAGCATTCCAGTGTCACTTGTCATTGGTACATATTACCTGCCGACTAGCCGAGTGAGCGACTGGATATAATGCAACATCGTTATTCCATCGCCTCACACAATATTTGATGACTTAGGATATCTGCTTTTGTGGTCAATTAAACCAGGATGATACTCGTGGAGGCAATATTTTGGCAGACTAAGTGTGCGTGGGCTTGAATTGTGAGATGAGGATGGCCAACACCAATTGTGAAGCGGAGCGGGAGCTCGTGGCCATCCTGGACTCCATCCCGTCTTGTTGTTAGGATCTGACAGATATCCCGCAGGACCTGCACAATGCATCCCGGCACAGAACCAGCATCCCTTGCAGACGTTTGGCTCTCGACTGACTTGTATCTCGAGTGAAGACCATGACCTCGACGCGGGGGCAGAGCAGACAGGGTGCTTGCGCAAAGATTTGCAGTACATAAGGTATGAAATGAACATGGCCGCGAGGCATCGGGCGAGGGTGAAGAGGGACAGCTTGCAAGAGATCGTCGGCCCAAACGAGTCTAGCGTGCCAAGCATAGGTAGGGTAATACCGAGATATGTCCCCGCCTGATACTCCAGGTATCCTCGCATGAAGGGTTCTGGAGAAGGGCTGACCGAGGGCTGAGTCCTGAGTCCTGACAATCTCATCCTGACCGCCCTTCTAGACTCGTGGGGGACGCGCATCTTGAGCTGGGTCGTATGTAGTCGGGTATCGGCATTACCTTAGGTAGTAGCAATATTGCAATGACGGAGATTCCGATCGTCGAGAAGTGCCTCGATGCTAACCTGCTTGGCGCGCCCGCGATGGTAGGAAAAGGTTCAGTCGCAATGATGGTGCGCCTGCAGCATTGCGTACACTTACAAATAGTCTGGCATCACCCCTGTAAGAGAGGCCATCTCTATTTGCGACACGGCTCATAGAGAAGATTGGCTATTCAGAGTCTCACACAATATGGTCGGTCTATTGGTATAACTCGGATGCTTAATTTTATGACTGTACATCTAGCTTCGGTTGAGCATCAGATTGTAGTACCACAGGCAAGACTGGTAAGCCTGTCTTATTGAGATATGTTAAAATCCCAAAGTGCTCATTACAAAGTACCAAGCCAACAGATAACTATCGTCTGGCTTCTCTAAGAACTTTGACAACCAACTTGTATCACGAACATACCGGCCTTCTACTACGAGTGACTGACATAGCACTTCAGCTTTGAGCCATTCCCAGTCCCTCGGATACCACCCGGACTGGTGCCAGTCAATGATGGCGGCAAGGCGACGACGCGAATCTCCTTCCCTGGGGGCGATTATTATGTTGCTTTTGTCGAGATCTGCGTGTGAGAAAACTACTGGCATATCGTCTGTCAAGCCTGCAAGCTCGTCAAATTCGCGCCTGGGCTCAAAGTTCGGAAGGTCGCGACAAGTGAAACGGGCAAAGAACTCATGGAATTGTTTAATGTCCTCGAAAGGGCCGGCATTTGGGAAGCCAGCATCACTAAAGATTATATCGCCCACGCCTTGACGTCCGATATGACCTAGTCAGTCAGTACATGCGCTGTAGAGTTCTAGGCAGAAATGATCTCACCCAAATAGTACGGCTCTTTCTCTTGCCGTAAGCCACGCCAGGCTTGTACACAGGTCATCAACTGTTCGCATATGAAATCTTGGTCTTCCGGACGTAGTGACGGCCATATTTCATCGAGTGTATCACCACGGACAAGCTCCATGAATATAAAGGTCTCACCGCCATCTTGACACCAACCGAATAACTCCGGTGTAGGTACAGTCTCTTTCATGTATTTGTTGAAATACCACAAGCATTGAGCTTCGGCTATCGTGATGAATGAGCCGTATTTGACGACAAGTCCAAGGTCTTCAAACGGGATAGGCGGCGGCCTGTATGATCGTGCGCGATAGTCGTTGACCTCTATGTCAACTTCACGAATCCTCTCCGGGGTGGGCAGATCGCACTTGTTTCTCTTAAAGAATGAAGAGTCGCGGAAGACAATGTTCGGCGCGCTGGGTAGTTCTGCCACTCGAACTGTGCTATTATTCTCGGCAACAGCACACATGTTAGACGAAGTTGTTGACGCGTCTACCGAGTCAGTCGTCATCAAACATCTCCGTTAGTTCTGTAACGTGTTCATATGAGGAATTTGAGATGATATTGATATTGCATTGAGTCTCTCATGCCGCGCTTGGAGTGACTGGCTGCAGGTTGACAGGCGAGACAGGCAATCACACATCTGCAATAACCTGGAAGAGGGAGAAAAGATACAATCCCGCATCAATCATCCGGCTTGAGGATAAGCACACGATCATGCAACCAATGAACACAGCGAATAAACATCGTTTTCGTATGTTGGCTCGCAGGCCGTGATGGGATCTGGGCACCTCGACGTCGGGCCCCGCCAACATACTGCTGCGCCACGCAACAAATACAACAGAGCCAACAAGGTGACGAAACCCCATTCTCACCCGCGGCAGCTGATTTACGGTAGTAGGCTATTTGTGATTGTTGAATATCAGTAGCACGAAAGCTGGAACTGCGTCAAGTCCTATGCAGAGACTCAACGCAAGTTTCCGCGAAGAGACTCAAACCTCAATCAGTGCCGTGGAAGTCCTTCTACCCTGGACATCGGGCTATCTGTCTCATTGCCGTCTTCCAGGGGCAGCAGCATCTGCTTTTCCACCAAATTATACGCGACTTCTCTTATCCACCACTGACAATCCTTGACTTGTGCTTTCTTCCGAGGTGCAGAAGCGGCTGTGCTGCCTCCCGCCATGCTCACTTTGTTCAGACTGGGTCCGGGAGCGGGAACCTGTCTGCAAGCCTCATCAAAAGCATTGCGAAACAAATCTGACCCGTCGCACAATTCCGCAGGGGTATTCGTGCTGTTGTTTTCTTCGCTCTTGAAGTGTATCCCTGGGATCAAACCGATTGGGAAGGCGTTGGGATGTCTGTCGTCGTCGCTGACATCGTAATCGCGGATATACTCATACTGAAAGCCGTTGAGCCGGTCGCCTGTAACGTGAATGCGATCGCCGATCTTTGATTCTCCGGAATAGGGAAGCCATAATGACCAGTGTGCAGCGAATAACCTTAGTCGCGGTCAGTAATCTTGTGCATGTTCGGTCGCGACTTATTGTATACTACTTACCTCGATGGGTACACCAAGACGTAGAGTGTTCGATGCATTGCGCTCTTGTTGAGGACTAAATCAGCAGGCGCAGCGAAATCGGCACAGATATAAGGACTTAGTATGTGGTCGGGTATGAGACAAGATGAGATTGGCATTGAGTTCAGAGGCTACTGGGAAAAGAATATGAGAAACAATATTTGACGAGACGGAGGAGAGCTGTAGATGCTAGAACCCCACCAGCTACCAACAGGTAGAAATGCCCATCTGTCAACTTTCCGCATTGAATTGACAGGTAATAGCAAGACACTGATCAATTAGCTACTTAGTATGACTTTTCAGCTACACTTGACACTTATTTCATATGATTTAGGAAAAGAAGTATGACGTTATGGCCTCCTTCGTCAAAAACCTCATATCTTACAAAACTAGTTCGGGGGTGCCGGCGATCACCTATCGCGTCCATTAGTCGGACGGCGATTCAGCTATTGGCAATGCGTCGATTCGGGAACGTGTCAATATCACTAATGGCTGCTTGCATATTGGGTTCGGGAACTTCTGTTCATTGAGTATAGTACGTTGTCTACCGAAACCTACGGTTTGCCTTAGAAGACAACTATACTAGCTGTAGAGTGGGCCTACGCCCTGCTGTCATCCCTTGCTGTCATCAGCGTCCATCATTCAGGCAGACACCTGGACGGCCTGAGCACCTCCAACTCCGCCATCATGACCGTGACCATGTCCATGGCCGCCAGCACCAGGCTCATCATCACCATCGTCCAGGATGGGGTCCCACTCGGCGCCAGAGTCGACCTCGTCTTCGTCAGCGTCGTCAGAGTCGGAGTCCGGGGCTGCGCGCTTCTTGTTGCCCTTCTTGGCGGGCTTGTTCGGGTCATAGGC
This sequence comes from Xylariaceae sp. FL1272, assembly GCA_022432385.1. NCBI lineage: Eukaryota > Fungi > Ascomycota > Sordariomycetes > Xylariales > Xylariaceae > Xylariaceae sp. FL1272. The sequence continues at coordinate 124,802 of JAJJXC010000044.1, forward strand.
ACGTCCCTTGACGGGGGTGAAGTTCTTCAGCATGGTTGAGTCGCCGCGATGGCTGTGCTTCTTGCGCTTGTGCTCGCGCAGGCTGTGATGGTTCTTGTAGGTACGGCTACACTCGTCGCAAGTGTGAGTAATAGCCTTCTTAGACTCGGTGTAGCCATTGCTGGGGGCCTCAGGATGGGTGCGACGGAAGTGGTTGTCGTAGTTCACCTTGCCATACTTGATGGTGGTGCCGCAGCGGCAGGTGTAGTAGCCATTGGTCACTATGTTCGGAGCAGGACATGATTAGCGTGAAGAACAGTGCGTACCAAGACAACACCGGTGAATAAGGTGAGGTAGAATTGCCGAATAATCAAAGCGTAGTCTTTGCGATTAGATAGCAGACGGTGACGCCGGATAATCAAAGCGCAGTGTTACCGAACTGACTCACAGAGGTAACGCCGAATAGACAGTCGATGTTCAGACGGCTGGACAGGAGTGAGAAGGTGGGCATGCAGGTACTTACGACGGGTGCCCTGGGCGCCAGGCATGGGAGGTGTCTGGTCGGGGTGGGGCGCGGAAGCAGCGTTGTCGACCTTGTCATCGTTGGCCTTCTTGGCCTTTTTCTTGGGGGGTGCCATGCTGATGTGGCGCAGCTGAGGTGTGGCGTTGGCGTGAAGTGGGTACCTGCAGGTCTGGGGTGCCCCAGGTGTTTAGGTTCCAGTGGGTTTGAGATGGTGAGGGGAAAGTGTGGCGCCTCTGTGTGGCAGGACCTCGAATGTTAAGGGGGAGAGAGAGAAGAAATTGTGGCGCTTGGGGTCCTTATATCTCATTGGCCACCGGCGAGCAAATAAGTGGACCCTGGCCGGACCCTGTGATTCAATGTTCATTCAATGCACCTGCTTTCATTGAATGCCTCCACCAGGGATTTAGACAGTTGTACCTTCCTACTGGTAATGCCTCTCGAGAACTAACATAGTGCCCATAATCATTCGGATAGACGCTAAAGCGATGAGACGCATAGAGAAATCGTAGACCATAATTTATATACATTGGTGGCCATAAATATAGATTAACAGGATCAGGTCGCAGTCGCAAAATTGAAGTGATGTAGCTGTCTGGGCGTCATTGCATATACCGGTAGCCAATATAAATGACCCTATAAATACTTGTAGAGTCTCCAGTGCCTGTTACGGGTCCTAAGGCACATTTCTGGCAGATTGGGTGTCATAGCTACAGCCCTCTAGATAGCATTTATATTAGCACTTACGCTCGGTCTTTGCTCTATATATTCTCTTCAACTCTCCAGCCTTGACTCTTTGACCTCCAGTTCATTGTGTAGGAAGTTCGTGGACTACCTAGGTAGATAGTCTCGAAAACCCCGATTACTCAAACATCCCATCTTCTATTACCCTTGTACTCGCCCCGGTACCCCTCAGTCGGCTGCATTACCGCCATCTCCCCACCTTAGATCTGAGGGGCATCATGGCTCCTCATACAGTGAATTGCGAGCGCCGTCAACTCGTCCTGCCTTCAGGAACAGATGGGAAGACATATGTTTGACGAGGTGAGCTTACTGAATGTAAAGACCGCTGAAGGAGATGGTTGTCCTTTCTTCAAATGGATCTTAGGGCCTCCTCGTGATCGGCGATGTTGATTCACGGCGAATGAAATTCAAGCTATACAGCGACTTCAGGGAATGAGTGCAGCAGCGACAGTGCGTCGTGGAGTTTGGCTTCTGGAATCCGGACAACCAGAATGATAAGATGTATTCCAGATATTGTTGCCTTGTGATGCAGGTCAAGTACCCAAGCCCACACGGACTTCAGACGCGATCCTGTTTGGACGAGGAAAAGCTCGAAGTACCGGAAACGCACAGCAATTGGATTCCTACCCAAAGCTTCCCGGGAGAGTTATAGGAATGAAAGTCGATGATGCTCACGACTGGAAACAAAGACTAATCACTACATCGGAGACCCATGCTAGAAATGGCAAGCTCTGGACGCTATCTGGAGCCAGCTCTTGGAAGGAGGACTACAGTAATAGTACGAGCCATTTGGGAAGCACAACACAAAGACAACGACATTTCGAACGTCTCCGTAGAGAATACTTGCGCCAGCAGAATATCACATTATAATTAACGCCGGCTGGCCTTCACGCGACCAACCTCGACGTAGAGTGTTTTCACAGAGTCGCACACCAGGGCAGTAGGCCAAGCGCGACACCTCCTGCCAGAAAGCAAGATGAGCTTGCGCAGTATTTGTGTAAGCCTTTGGTCTCGTACAACGGCAGCTCAGGCCAATCTTCTTGCTTAGAGGAAGGATGTTGGCGCTCTATACGGCTGTCCTATATGGCTGTCGGTTTTCTTACGATCCCGTCATCATCAGCCGAGACAGAGAGGAGCTCTTGCAGTGTCGGGCGGATGGTGACCCCTAGGCAGTGTCTTCGTTCGTGGAGCAATACTGGTATCTACCGTCTTCCTTGCCGTTCGTCGGCCTGGAAGAAGTCAATTGGCGGCAAGTGATCCATGCAGTAATGTCAGCTCAATTTGAACATAATTCCAGTCCTTGAAATTGATCAAACGTTTTCATAAGTCGTGTAATCGACATCGATTAAATGTGATATCTGTTTCACAACTTAGTTCTGGAATCGATCAATCAAATGGCTGCTGCTGTTTGATCGATTTGCTCGATGACGAACCCTGCGTACGGGGCGCTGGACTGAGAATCATTTGTAAACAACACCGAAACAAATATCAAAGTTTACCCAAAACAGTGTGTGCATTGTAAGATGCACGAAACCGCGCGGAACCGCTGCCGTGCTTAGCTACTCAATGTATGTAGATCCTCTCTCCTTCCCCTGAGATGTACCTGCCTAACAGATACCCGGCACCAACTCTCTGGTACAGCTCACTCCCGTCAAGACCTCTGTGCTCACTGAGTTGCACCAGAATCACATAATGCCTCCTCTCCTTGGCAGACCGCTTTCCCTTCGAGACCCCAAGCACAATGCATCTCACGCGATCCGTGTCCGTTTCGCTGGGTATGTCGTAGAATAGGTTTCCGTCAAAGCCATCACTTATTCGTAGGTCTCGGACCAAACCGCTTATCAGCACCGACTCTTTGCTTCTGTCAGGGAGTCTAAGGACCTGTCTCGAGCCCTTATCGCTCGACCAAGGCGACTGGACGTCTGCCCAGTCAATGTTTCCGAACTCCGGCTTGAGATAGTCGATCGATCCGTTGTACGCCATCCATGACCAGGAAGGGACACCAGACAGCCTCGGGTCTCTCGTGAAGCTGATCCGCGTGAGTTCCTTATTATCGGGACAATGCCACAGTAGACTACGACGCAGGAGGCCGCCTCCTGAGGTGTCTTTCTGCACCTCGTCGAAAATGCCATAGCCACCGTGAGTGCCAAAAGCTCTGAGTAGCCGGCTTTGGATACCACTCATGGCCACGGCTCGGTCCTCGTCGTTGGTGAAGCCAAGACCCGAGTACGTTTTGTAAAGGTTTTGGAATCGCACTATCTTTTCGCCTTGTGTTGCGGACATGATAATATGAGGGAAGCTCGGGTCCCCTAGGAAGGCTGCTAAATTGCTGTAGGCGGGGTAGAAGTTGTCAACAGAGAGACTCGGGAGTATATCTCGCCAAAAGCATGAGCGCGGCGGATGGAACGGGAAACCGAATGCTGAAACTCACTTAGTCACTTTCGTTAGTGTCTCACAGCGCACGCCATCGCCGCACTCAAAATAAGTCTGGTTTCCAGCGAAGAATATAGTCCGCCTTGCCAGCGCATGCTCCTGGAGAACCCAGCCGCGTCGATTCAGATGACCCTCAAGAACATCACCGTTGAAGTCGTCTATGTTCTCACAGACATGAAAGGTACCCGCATTATTTCGCGTGCGCAACGCGACGTAGTCTCTCTCCCTGCGGGGTTGTAGAAAGCCGTCGACCTGGTTATGCGCCCGCGTGGCCGCGAGTACGCAGTAAGCCGAGCTGAATACGGTCTCCATCCTTCCAGCTTGTGCCTGAAAGTCGCCGCCGGGCCCCTGAACAATGCAGAGGGAGTCGATCCACAAGTACGGCTTGCCTAGTGCCCTAGTTGTGATCACCGCGTCGCGAAAAGTCCCTGGAAGAATACTCATCTTAATTCCGCAGCTCTTGAATTGCTCTAGATTGCCTTTGTCGGTGATGAGGTGGGGGCCGTGACCCCACGGATGTGATAGTGCGATATATTCTTCACCTTCGTCTGCGCTCGGCTCATAGAGGCGAATCATATCGTCTCCGTCTAATCCTACATCTAACACCCTTGTCGGCATGTTTCCTTTAGAGCCCCTATTATGCGAATGGCAGCTCGGATGTTTGTCTTTATTGTCACAGAGACGGAGCCATTGTCGCATAATGTCGAAGTGAGCCGTGGTGCCTGGCCGAGGTAGTGCAGGCAGGCCGTAGGGGACTTGAGACACAAACTCCTCGTCTGCTCGATGTTAACTATCACCAAGGCTGGCGTTCGTTTGGTCTTACCGAGGGTGCGACGGATTGTCAACACTGGTCTTCCGGCGTTGTTCAAAATAAGGGAAGACTGTACTTTGTCGAATCGAATAATGTCCGAGCTTATCTCAAGATCGCCTCGACAGTCGGCGACCTTAAGGAACAAAGCGCAAAGATCGCAGTCTTTTGATCGAGCACGCAGAGCTCGAATGGAGTACTTGACTGAAAGTGGCATGATACTGAAGAAATCTAACTGTCCACATGCAGAACAGAGCTTATTCGGGATGTGAAGTTTTCTCAGTCCTGGGGGCTTAGCAGTATCAAGAAGTGTCAAGACTTCCGAGGCGAAATCTGTGTCGTCGTGCAGTTCCCATTCGCTATCGAGCTTTGTGTGGCCTGGTGTCAGTAGGCGGGTTGAATTGGCGGTTCGCGGGGACGTACTTTCTGTTACTGTTGTCAATTGATCTAGTCGTACAAAATTCATTGGAGTACACTCACCGGCTAAATCGCGAACGTGGGTGTTTGGTCAATCAGTTAGGCCATAGGGAAGAACAGAGACCCGGCAGTAGGCTTACGTGCTATCGGTTGCGAAATGTTAGCTGGCTGACTATGTACTGCTGCCATAACCAATGCACTCGAAAACTCAGACTTACTTTCTGTCGATGCGCATCATGCTTCGTTAATCCGACGCCAACTAGCAGTCGGGGTTCGTTCACTTACATACTGCTCCCTACCATTAATGGTTGCATCACGAACTCATTTGCAGTCATTGACTGACTTGCTAAGCCTTACATTAGTATCATGTTAACTAAACTGGGATTTAGCCTCTCACAGACTGTAAGAGCGCGTTATGTTAGCCTCTAGTTTGAAGTTGAAAGGTCGATTTCTAAGCTTACAAAATTCTGTTGCTGAACAGCCAGCAGGTTCGAACTAGCCATACCAACTGAACGGCCCGATAGCCTGGCGCTAGCTATGCCGCCCGTAAGACTCGACATGTTAGAAAGAGAGCTTTCTCGTAGCGTTGAAGATAATGAGCTCTGAGATGACGTTGATAGATGTCCAGACCCGTCTGTCTGTGCTTTTTGACCGAAATTCGGGAGCCCTCTGCGCGGCCGCTCCTTGTACCAGAAGTCGTCAGCGGTGTCATCGTCATCGGGATCATACTGTTTGAGTTCGCGTGTCATTTCTTCAGCAGTATACCGGACACGCTCCAGCCTTTTACCAGCCACGTTCTCCCCTGATATTGCAGGGGCGGTGATCATCACGCTGGGCGTAAGTCCGGTCGGCGCAGTGGTCCTAATAGCGAGCTTGCGCTCCCCAGAGGTGACCCATTCTTCGACGAACTTCGTAATTGTCTGTCCTATCGTCTTTCCCATTTCTGGAGGAAGCTTGACAATAAGCAAGCGATCCCTGATCAGGGATAACAGGGCCCCGATGGCGGTGTTCTCGTCGCAGTCCTCGGCAAGATAGTTCATCCACATGATAACAATGCGTCGTACTTTTGCCTTTGTGCCGTCCTCCCCTATCCTTTTGCTCTCGTAGCAAGGCTTTCCGATATGGACTTGGCCATCGCTGACGTCATGTCGGAATCTCTTGACGCCTTCATAGCCGTATTGAATCCAAATGATGATCTCAAGCATCACAACGCCGAAAGACCACACATCATACAGTCGGCTCAACTGTTTGGCTTCGCCAAGTTGCACTTGTGGAGGCTCGTAAAGAGGTGTCCCGTACCTTGTAGTCGTGTGCAGTCCTTTTTCTTGCCTCATGACTGTGGCCATGCTGTGAAACTTGGCAAGTCCCCAATCACCTATCTTTAGCGTGCCGATGATATTCTCTTTCGATGATTCGAAGCGTAGAATGTTCCCGGGCTTCAAATCACCGTGTCGAATGCCTGCTATGTGAGTATTTCCCAGAGCCTCAGACATGCCGATAAGCTGTCCGGTAACCTGCTTCATGAGGTCCGCATTGAAGACAGGGTTTCGATGCTCCTTGAAGAGATCCTCGAGGCATCCTCCATCGGCCCATTCCATAACTAGATAGTATTGTGTAGAAGAAGGTTTATCCCCCATTGTGAATGCCGTCATACAGCGGACAATGTGTGCCGGATTCTGGGTATTCATTTCCTTAAGAAGTTTCACTTCATTACCCCATGATTCCCTGACCCTTCTTCTTTCTTCCGCATCTGGGGGTATGATTTCCTTAACCGCGAAAAATTCCGGTACAGGTAGGTCCTCCCATGCAAGTCAGCTTTTTCAAGTCTCCAAGCGGGTATAGACGGACACACAGGATATTTTGGGTCTTTGAAGTAGTCAGCGTCAATTCTGACCTTACACACTCTCCCGAAGCCACCGGGAGATTCTTCGACGTCTTTTTCCTTGGTGAAAGGCAGAATCGTTGTAGCTCGAAAGTTATAGTTGACTTCCGCAGTCGAGAGAATCGGCACAATCCATTTCCATTGAAAATCACAGACCCTGATGTGTATCGTATTCAACCATACCTGAGGTTTGACAAGTTCCAATTCCTTTTTGTCCAGATAAGTGTGTACTCCGGCGGGGGTGCCACTATCAGCAATCTTTGCAGATAGGTGACAATCTCGGTACCCCTGCTTCTTAAATGTTGACATGGCCAAAAGAAGCGGCGACTTTTCGCCCTCGGATACCGCAATGGGAGCAGTGACGGCTATCGCGAAGAGCTTTTTGGCATCCTTCATAATGTAATCGATAAGAGCTGGCTTGATTCGCACCTTTGGATAGATGTCCTTAAAGTAGTCCTTGATGGCTTCCTCGTTGATGTATTTTTCAAGAAACCTATCGGGGTGGTATTTAGCCTGTCTTGGGAAGTCGGCCGTAGCGACGCCGCCATTCAACTGATCCTGAAGGCTGTCTGAGGAGGCATCGTCGAAAGGGTAGTCGTAATCGGACTCATCCTCGTTATCCATGTCACTCATCGTGGATGAGGAGTACCGATAGATGTTAGGTGCTTTCAGAAGGGTTCGTGGGAGCGTCCCACCAGCAAAAGCTGAATGCCGCAACCTCGAGAGTCTATGTAATGTCAAATGGAATCAATATATGTAATTACCATCACTCCTCTTGACTCGACGATCGGACTATCTAGCACAGCCCATTGTGCCTCACCTCGTGAAACGGTTCAGTCGACATTCAATGGACCTGGGGGGGCAATGCCCCACGGTTATGCATGCACGACGCAATAGATTGGTGGCGAAGCCAACCATGAGACCACCTGCGGCTGTCCCGACGGCCGCGATTGGAAGAGAGAATCACCAACAAGGGGATCTCAGGGCCTGTCGACCCGACCTTCCCCCCCTCCCGCTGCTGACCCGAGGCAAGCGGGAATTGAATGGCACTGCAAAACCTCTCTCTACTTTCCCGCAAAATATTATACAAAACCCGGCCATTCGATGAACTTCATAATTCCGTGTACAACTGAACTACTAGAAGACATATTGTCCAAGCTTGGTATAACTCAAACTTCAAGCCGTACCTAGCGTTATACAAACGTTATCTGTGCAATTAATACTCAAATGCCATTCCGACCAGGGAAAAGTACAACGCAGTTTTCTGACGCCCTTCATTTCCTGTCTCGCCTCGCTGACCCCTGGCGTATTCACTGCAACATGCCGCCTGTGGTGAAATGTGAAACGCCTTGCCAAAAGCCCAATGTGGCCTGATTCGTGCAGATGTGCGCGACAACCCTTGTAGATAGCCACACCGAAGCTACGTATAGATTGAGAGCATTTGCTGAGAGGAGGTGCGGAGTGCTGGAGGCTCTCTCTGCATAAGCACAGCCCCCTGTTGGGGTTCACTTGCGCCTCGTCATCGAGGTGTTTGACGATACAAGTGTTGTTCGACGGGACGAACCGTGTAGCACAATGCCAGAAATGGTGAGATCAGCACGCAATCCGTAGAATCCAAGGACGGTAGGATCTCCTCATGTATTTATGGGGAGAGGCTCGACGCGGTATCCTTTTCACCAAATCTAGTCTCAGCCTGAGTAGTCGCTTTTGCACAGCGAAATAAGGTCCCAACAAAGGCATTGAAGCCAAGGTGGACTTTGAAGCCAAGATGGACTGGGTCCAAGATGTGGCGGTAAATCTGATGGACAAAAAAAAGCCGGACCCCTGGGGGGAGTTCAAAGAATTTGTCCCCAAGGCCGATCTTGACAAGATACTCTCGAGCGTTGCACAGAGACTGAACGGCACTTGCCTAGGCCACGACCGTGCCGCTCAATTGAAGCGAGTCCTTGCGACTGTGATTTACAACAAAAAGTTGAATTCGGAAGTACTGCGAAGGCTGTCGGAATCGAAAATTGGAGATGCCGATCTGCCGGTTTACTTCAAGAAGGAATACATGTGTTTGGCTTCGGCTGGGGGATTGAAGTACAGGTTCTTAGGCAAAGACAGATCTGCCTACGATAGGTTTGAGGATGATCAATGGTTGTTCCTAGCTCCCGTATTCAGCGACAATGAGTCAAGCGAAGCCTACCTTGAACTTGACGCGAAATGTCCGCTGCCTGTCATCTGGCGGGATTATCCGCCTCTGGGAGGTTCGACGACCGCAAAAGTGTGGAAAATCCAGATACACCACAGTCATCTGGATCTCGCTTCTTCACTGGTATGGCTTCCCTTTACAAGCACACATGAGCTGCTTTCTGACTTCGGTGACAGACTACAGAAGACACCCCATTCCTGGCACTGAAAGAGATGAACTCGGACTCGAAGGATGACTTTTTACGCGAGGACACAGCCCTGAAGCGAATCCGCGAGCTCAATCATCCGAACTTCATCAGACTCATCGTCTCGTTCAAGAGAGGTCGAACTTACTTTTTCCTCTTCCCATGGGCTGACGGTGGGGACTTGCGATCGTACTGGAAGGATAACAACCAGAAGCGAACGCGGCAGACCATGCTCTGGACACTTAGGCAAATTAGCGGACTAGCTGGCGCCTTGCACAGACTACACGCCCCTGGGAATGAAGATAACCCTGACGAGAATTGTCGTCACGGCGACCTCAAGCCAGGCAATATCCTCTTATTCAAGGAAGGCAAAGGTCCAGGAGTGCTTCGTATCGCGGATGCTGGCTTGGCAAGAATCCACCTCCAAGTCACAAAGAAGAGAATCAATGGTACAACTACAACTGGAGGGACCGAGGAATACGCGCCGCCTGAGTCTAGACGTGAGTCGCTTCCGGATGATCAGCGTTCTAAGGCCAAGTTGCCTCGTGGCTATGATATATGGTCATTCGGATGCATTTTACTCGAATTTCTCGTCTGGCTCTTGGGCGGGGACAGCGAGCTTGTGAAATTCCGCGACGAGAGGAAACCTTCCAACAAAGACGAAGCAGCCCGGTTCTTTAAGATCAAGGTTACCTCAAGGAACAAGGAAGAATCCTACGCCGTTCATTCCAAGGTAAAAAGCTACATTCGTTCGATTTGCTACGACAGCAGGTGCAAAGATACGTGGATGAGTACTCTTGCTGTCATCATTGAGGGAAATCTGCTTCGGACCGAGGCATCACAGCGAATAACATCGGAGCGGCTTAATGCGAGACTGGTGAAGATGCTACAGGAAGCTGAGAATGATGAGAGGTACTTGATGGGACCTAGTGGCACAGAAGGCTTCCAAGCGATGGCCCTCAAGAAGCATGGGGTTTCTAGCATGATGAAGAACTGCGTAAATCGCCCATCGCGACCTTCTTAGCTACCTAAGTATCTATAACAGGCTGTATTCAATCTGTTCTCGGTATTCGGCTACATATGTTCTCAACTTATGAGGGTTGCAATGTGTTCCTTGGTGATGCGTTAGCTATCCTCTGGTACTGTGTATCAGTTATCAACTTACAGAAAAGCACCAACAAATACGACAAGCACGGCTGTGTACGCGGCTACTGCTCCCATGAGGGCTTCAGGGCTTGCATTCGAAAATCCGGCGACGAAAGCGGCCAGGAGGAAGGTAGCAACAGACGTGGTGGCCAAAGCAGTCGTCAAGTCCTTATGCAGGACCATGAGAAGCACAGGTGCGATGAGTGCGATCCCGGCAGCGAGTGCGATGCCGAACCTCTTCACGAGAGCTCTTTTGCTGCGTTCCTCATTGTGTCTGAACCTTGGCTGGAAAGTCCCAGCTTTTGTCTGCAATGTTCCTTTCCCATATTCCCCATGATTCCGCACAACCACTTGCTGTGTTTTGTCTTTTTCAACCAAGTCGGCCGAAAGCATCGCCTCCTCGATGAGCGGTGCCTGGCTGCTAATGCGGAAAGGGTCATTCTTTGTATGGGCTCCCCGTCCACTGGCGTAAGTAGCCATCAGCTCCCAATCGCGGACTGCCTGAGCTGGCTGGGTCATCAGTAGAGGTCAGGGAGTGAAAATCGGAAGGAGCGTGCTTACTATAGTCCGCTACCGCTCTCCTCAGCTTCTTGTCCTTGAGAGGGCTTCCATCTTCGGCTTGACCTTTGGCCAGGGGTCCGACCATCTCAATGATCTCAACTTGGAGCTGGAACAGAATCATGCGCTGCAAGGTAGCCAGGCTCAAGATTCTCTTTCCGTTGTCCACACTTAGTAAATCTGGCTTCGCAGCGCGTACTAGGCGGTCGATATAGGGATCACGGGCCTGATTCTGTCCACGACCGTGGTCTATTTGCGACCTCCGCTGGGGTTTTCGATATCGCGGTACTCCATGTCGGCGATAAAGGCGGGTTGCATATGCCACTCTTGGTCGTCGCGGTGCCATCTGGACTCCCACATTGACCTCATTTCCTGGTCCGTTCCTCTGATCGGTATTTTGGACAGACATGGTAGAATTTATTGTGGCAGAGACCGGGCCGCTCTCCTCGTCGGGTATCTTAGGACCCCTCTTCATTTCCAATTGGATGAAGCGTCATGAATATAGAGCACCAATGCATCAGACCCAAACTCTGATAGTTTTCCCCAAACGTTTCCTCTGTGCCACCGTTCAATGGTTGTCTGACGCAATTTATCGTGAGGCCATCGTGGCAGTGCTACAGTGCTCGAGAACATCATTGGTAAGCCGCTGTCTTCGAGGGGCACTGCTATTCGGCCCAGGTTATTGGCTAGTTGCGCGCCGTATGTGGTTTACACTGCATATGCGTGATGCACATGCAGTTCGGCCAACAAAGTGGGCGCCGGGGTGCGTGTTATTGCGGCCTCCCGCCCGTCAGCGATGGCCCTCGTCCTCTCCCGCCACCGACTCGATCAAAGCCCTGTTCGTCGTGTAGGGGGCCATCCGAGGAATATGAGACGGTACGTACATGTAGAGAGTAGAGAAGCCATGTAATATCGTGCTATTGTAAGGATACCACGACGCACGAGGCTAAAATCGACCTATTCTGGCCCCCAATTCCTGCGGGGTTTGGTCGCCGAACATGGGACTGCCCAGATGAAGGGGGACGAAGAGCTCAAGCTGAAACCAGGTTACCTGCAGGCTGCTGGCTCTTGGAACAGATAGTACTCCAGAAGAATGACGCTGTGTGTAGCCAGTCGGAGGCCCATCTGGGCCGTGGACGCTGGTCGTGCTCCTTCGTTCGACCAATCTCTTCCCGTACCCGTCGCACTTCCTCGCTTCTATGAATTTATGCATCGCGATTCATCGCGATTGCGCTGCGCCCGACGGCCGCAGACCATCCAACGAGTGTGCAAGTTTTGCAAGCTGTAGCTCCTTTGCACTTTGTTCCGCTCACCCACAATCGATGACTCCAGCGACATATGGACGCGACGGAACACGAGCTGAGAGCAGAGCAACCTAGTATCACGCCCGATGACTCTATCCGAGGCAGAAGTAATCAGGCTGTGGGCGCTTCCAAAATCAAAGAAGCAACCTCTTGTAAGGCGGCGTGCCTTGCGATGTGAGAAACTGTCTGTGGTGACTGACGGAAGGTGTAGCAGGGGATTAAGAAGTCAAAGACCGTAACTTCCGACGACAGAAGTAGAGTGCATAATCCACTTCCCATCATTCGTGAAGAGAAGAGTAGCGTAATTGAGCCGAGACTTGACTCGAAAGTCGAGCGAATCACTTATACAACCCCGCCGACTGCAAGATTGAAACCGCGACTAATAGGCCGGACCCTCACCTCGCTGATTCGAAAGACCGGATATGCCAGCTCTACCGGACCAATGATGATAGCTCTGGACGGAGAGATCCGCAAGATACAGGGAAATGCCGACTCGATAGACGTCCAAGGCTTTGTCCCTCGAGAACAGATTGGTCGGATCGTGAATGAGGAAACCGTTCTGCGCGAACTGAGGAGACTCGACACAAGCATAATCAAACGGGTAAGGAAATGGGTAGGAGACCGAGGTCGACGTCGTACCGTAGAAGACCTGGCACGCATAACTTGCGGGATTCATCATGCTGAGAAAGTCAACGCCGTATCAAGCGAGAAATTCAAGACATACCGCAAGATATTCGCACTTTCGGTACGTACTCAGCGGGTCGCTTATTTCGCGAAATTCATCGAAGAAGGAATATGCGATGCAGATTTGCCGCTCATCAAGGTTCCTCATGAGCGAGCACCTAATGCGTACACATTGCGCTTAGCTGATGATCCAAGCCGCAAGCTGAAGTGTTTCACCCGCTGGTCACTCGCGCAAATTGACCTTTTCGAAGAGGAGCAGTGGAAGTTCTTGGTTCCCGTCCTCACTCGCGATGCTGGCCGGTACATCACCACGTACCGCGACTCGACAATACTGCCCTTCACTGAAAAGCAGTGGATTCGAACGACCTCAACGAGGGAGATATCCAAGGTCCGATTTCATCCGGACCATTACGAATTCGGTTGCGAGGAGGAGGATGACGATGATGATTGCCAGGTATTTGCACTTTGACGAAACCGTTGTAAAAGATGCTGAAGCTGACTATTTGCTGCAAAGGCACGAATGAACTGTGATACTGAGCATCGAGCGAAGCAGTTATTCGCCTTGAAATCGATCAACCTTAGGAACGATGTTCACATAACAGAGATAAGAATTCTAAAGCGAGTGAGCCATGCCCACATCATACCGCTCCTTCTGGCATACACACACAAGAATCGCATCCACTACATCTTCCCTTGGGCGGAATGCAACTTAGCTCAGTTCTGGGAGAAGGGATATCCCAATCAAGATCCCACCCAAGACCCCAACGCCGAAACGCTATACTGGATAACAAGGGAGTGCCTCGGTATTGCAGGAGGCTTGAACCAGATCCATCATCACCCTACGACGTCCGTAAGCTCTCTGTTCAATGACATCCGTCCTTTCGATGCCCGAGAACCGGCATCTGCGGCCAACAATGGGCCGGTACAAGAACGCCGTCCATCATTGGCCAGAAGTCGACCAATTCACCGATCCGTCGGTTTTCAGGGCTTCCATGGCGATATGAAGCCGTCGAATATTCTGTGGTTCCCGAAACATAGGAACCAAAGGGACCGAGGTACATTGAAGATCTGCGACTTCGGCGCCGGTGATTTCTGGAGCAGTATCTGGAAAGCAGACTCGGCGAAACCTCTGTCTTATACACCTGCTTACCGACCGCCAGATGGCGATTGCAATGCTGGTCCAATGCACTCCAATGGTGCGTCCGGCGACATGTGGGGACTAGGCTGCGTATTGTTGGAGTTCATCACCTGGTACCTGGGCGGCTGGACGCTACTGAGCGCTTTTGTGCAATCCAGAAATGACAGCTCTCTCGGATCGGTCGCTCAAACTTCTTTTTTCGAGGAGATTCGTCAAGATGATGACACTCTACTATGGAGGATCAAGCCCGTAGTGACAGAGGTTCGTGCATGTCTTGTATGATAGGCACTTACACCACGGCCGTTGACTTGTCGCAGGCTGACGCTCGATCTAGCATTTCGAAACATTGCGACGGCATGAGAGTTGCACACCTCTGACCCATAGGATACTGGCAATCATTGAAACCCGGATGCTCATAGTGGAGAACCATACGTCTTTCGGGCACCCAGAGGACGATGAGCCGCTGAGACCGCCCGCACATCGTCGCCGGATATCCTGCGGTCACTTCATGGCTGAGATGGGAAAAGCCATTGACGAGACTACCTCTGATTATGAATGGGAGCTAGAGTGAGAACGCACTGGACAGAGTATCTGGATAGAAGAGTGACCCATAACAGTGGCGTTCATCCGCTTCGAGTTGTTATACAGCGCCTTGTCGTCGCATTAGCTCCAAAAAACAAACACCTTGTCAATTGTAATTATAGTGGCGTCGCACAAAGCTTTAAAGCTACATAATCAGCATTGCTTTGAAACCCTCGTTGACCAGACCTTCCTACCCCTGACTATGGAAAACAAAGGTCTTTCAGACCTCAAACTGTAGCTGCCAACTTTGCAGACAATGTCTTTGACTGTTGTTTTCATTAAGGGATTGTTTAACTAGCTAGAAAGAGATAAATACCGCCTACTTATCGCAGAATGTGACCAATGCCACAATCATCTAACTCATAGTTACCAAGCTACAACCAACAAACCCGCAAACACAGACCTCACACCCAAAAGACATACGTAAAATACTATACTATATCCAAAACCACTGGAAATGCTACCCAACATGGAATTGGACACTCCTGCTGCGAAAGAGCTCGCATCAAAAAATCTTCGTGATTTGATTGGCCTAAACAGTTGGTCCATTTTGTCCGTTTTGGAAGCTGCACAGCTAGACATGAAAGCCCAATCTCTGTTGACAACTGGTCAGCCTCAAATGCTTCGAGGGGGTACTTGGCCTACTAGTCCAACGAGGAACAAAAATTATGCGAAAATCTCTCCTCACCATATACGTGAGTTCAAAGGGTTTACGCGAGCGAACATCGAACTAATGTATGGGGACCTTCTATCGGCCCCGATAGGGATTCGAGTTGATGAAAGGCAAAAATTCCTCGATAGAGCAAAAGAAACCTTCACGATTGAGATCGAAACCCATCTCAACTTCTTGGGTAAAGTTTGGATGAAACCGATCCTCGACCCCTGCCTCACCCAGTGTGCAAATGCTTTACTGAAGCGGTTGGGACTGGACCCTAAGGATCTGGAGCTTCGAGATTCCCAAAAACTCAAGCTTCTAAAGCCTGATGCTCCGTATTCTTGGATGAAGCCCGATTGGATGGTTTTAGACTTAAACCACCCCCAAAATACTCAGGTGGGGAAAAAACAGTTGAGCAGAAGAGCAGATGTCGTTGGGGACGACAAGCTCAGTACCGTCTTCAAGCCTGAGCGTATAGGCGACCTTCTGGTAAGAAATTCGTCGGTAGGTGAAGAACATGATGTTGAAGAACTCAAGGCGAATCTCCAATGGACTCTACGACAACTGGCTACGTACGCTTTCGCTGCAGGCACTCGGTACGCCTTCATCCGAACAGACGAAACGATCACTTTTCTCCGATTTTTTCTCGTAGAGAGTACCGGAGAATGCCCCGTAGAAAACACTCTAGGGTTTGAGTACCATTGGGCCTACACTGACAGGGCTCTAGGACCCGATGATATTTCTCTGAATCTGGGGATTTTTGCTCTGACCATGATGGCTCAGAACGATTGCCACCGCGCCCTTGTACGGGAGGAAGCTTTGAACGATATCAGTGTTTGGTACGAAACAACTTCGAATGGAGGAACCTCGTACTTCCATCCTTTGTCCCATACTACGGTCTTTGAGAAGCCCAGCCATTGCACAACAATATTGCCTTGGGGCGAGCAGCATGGTTTTTAAGACGTGCCAGGCATCTTCAAGGGTTGATGATCTCGCATGACTTATTCCAGACCCAAACAACAAGATACCTTCTGTTATATGTCCCGACCCAAGCTCCATCGTTCACCCATGGCGCGGAAGCGCTCCTCTTCCGTCAATCCTGTGTCCCAGGTCTTCCCTCCAGGAATTAATTTCCATGGATAAGGAGGAAGATCGGGAACACTTATGTTCTGCACCTTCCTTGTCCCTAATTTGCGCTTCATGACAGCATAATCAAAGTCTGCAGGGTGCACATTCCAGCCTCTGTTCTTTTTGCAGTTCCTCAGCTTTCTCGAATAGTACAGAGAGCTCCTACATCTCTCCCATATCTTTGCTCTTGTCGGATGTGTGCGATTCCACGATAAAATCAAACAATCCATTTCATACGGATCTTTGACAGCATCTTGTAAAGGTGGGAAATCGGGGCCGAAACGTCTAGTCAGAAATGGGTGCGGTGCAGTCCAGGCCCGGCTGAAGTCGATATGTAAGCCCATGATGTAGTTTTCTCTATGAATATCGTTGATAGCAATACCAAGACGATGAATCATCTTTAGGTCTTTGATGGCTTTGCGTGCAGTTTTTGGGCTGATGATGTATTTATCGATGTATTCTGCCTCATCTTCGCAACGTGGAATTTCGGGCAGAATGTCCTTGACCAATGCGCGTAATGGTTCTTTTCTTATGTAGTCGCAGTCGGCATCATACTGCCAGTCGCCTTCCGTGAATTCATCGTATTTCTTATACAAGAACTGCCATCCTTTAGAATCGGATGTGAAAACGATGTACCCGTGACATGCAACTGCAAGGTGTTCGTAACCGAATTCTTTCAAGCGTCCATAAGCACGACATTCATTCTGAAAAGGTTCAAAGTAATTATTTGTGTCCTCAGAAGATAGATCCAGATAACTCATGTACTCCTGACCAACACCATCACGGAACCAGTTGAACTAAAGCAATTGAAAATTTAGTCGCTTGCGCTCATTTATCACAATTTGAAGTAGCTCACAATTTTGAGGGCGTATGTGGTCCCATTGATTGATACCTTCCATACATAAGAATGGAGACCCTTCCCTAACTCCTTGATAAATTCAATATCAAGGGGTTGACCCTGGGTATCAAAGGGAAAGACTTTCGGCCCTGGTACGTCGGGGAAGCCTGCCATTACACTACCCACTGGAATCTTGAGGCAGGCCTAAGAGACAAGATGGCGATCAATCATGGCTTCACCAAAAGAATTGAGGATAAGGAAATTTATGGGGTGACCAAGAACAAAGAACGTAGAAAATTTCTGACGGATCTGGTACAAATATGTATCATTGACAAATGCGATAGGAAAAATGACAGAACTAGGGTAACAACACAAAGCCGCCCTTTCAAGCCCAAGTCGAGGTATGTGATAAGAGACAAGTACCATCATCAGTTTCTTTTGTTTGATTAGTCTATCCACAGAAACCTCTTCCTGCAGACTAGATTAACAAATTTCATTACTTCAAGTCAGCTTGCAACGCGTCTAGAGTGTAAACCACTTTTATTGGTGATGTTCAATTCAACAATATCCAGATCTGTACTATAGGAGCGTCGCTCGGCGCTCTTGAGGTAGAAATGACTATGCAACAGGCAATCTTAAACAAAGCTAGAACATAATAATTACCACACGACTTGTTGAAGTAGTCATTTTGTCCAGCATAGAAAGACCAATCTCATCAGACGAGCGATGGCAAATAATCAATGTCTTGATAGCATTCGTACTAGTTCGTACGATCTCGCAACCACGCAGAATGAAAACTTAAGTCTACGTTACAATGGTTTGCAAGACGGCAACTTCACACGCGTTGGCCTTCCGAGACAAACCCGGACCGAAGTTCAGCATACAGAGTTAGCTCATATCTAATGCAACGGTCAAAGCTACGTGCTATAGAGGCTTGGTATAAGGTGGATCAGAGGGGACGTGTTTCAAATCGAGGTGACTGATCAACAGGGCAGTTGAAAGACAGAGGAAAGGGATGTCGTACGCCAGCCTTTGTGCTTGCTACTGATATAGCAAAATGATGTCCATTCGACGCGAACACCGCGCCATGAAAAGTTAACCTCCGAGGCCGTTGTGAGCACAGAGGTACATGAGATTATAGAACCGAAACAGGCCAAGTTATTCTCAGTTGAAACCATTGGCTCCCCGTCAAAGCACGACACTCTCGCAATTAAAAGTCCAGGCCCACTCTACCACTCACTCTATCTGGCCACTTCATAACACCCTGCTCAATCCCTCCGAACATGCAAACACCAAATCACCCCTAATTAGCGTCACCGTTCCCATCTCACCCGCGCAAACCACCTTTATCTTTCTCCCCTTCCCTTTTGCTTCCCTACCTCATCCCCACTAACCTACCACTCCTCTTCCTTTCCCTTGGCACAAATCTCACATCCCAAACACGTCCCTAGGTTATCCCGTACCCGTGGACCTTCCCCCTTGCAAGCCACTCAGCACCGCGCCACATGCGACAAGCCATAAGCCACGTGTTGAGTACCTTATCGGGCGTCTACCCGTCCGACAACAAACGCCATACTAGGTAGAACGCCTAAGGAACAATAAGCTTATTCTATTTCCATCCCCCCCTCCCAAAAACCCACTTGCCGAGGTATCTGACAATTGTCAATGGGCTTAATGTGAAACCGATGATTTGTTTACTTTCTCACTTCGCGTCGCTGACTCCGGATCTCTACGTGTAGAGACGTTGGGTACCTGTTTCGATGACAGTAATCGCGCCTAGTACGTTACCACACTTGAATAATCCCAATTACGCCAATAGGGCAAACCAGAGTCACAGAGAACACGAAAAATAGACAGCGCAAAAGAGAAACGAACATAAGAGTAGAAGCCATGATAGCGATAGTGGAAGCATTAATTCGTACAAAGCAATAATTCATCTCTCAGAACGCCGTAGGCCAGTAACCTCGCGAGATCGATCTCAAAAGAGATATCGTACTATACAATTCCACATCATCCCCGAACGCCATCCGATGATCCATTATCAGTCCATACTTTTCCTCCTCCAGTATAACACCTTCTCATATGTGTGTAAATTAGAAGGCGAAGCCCATCAGCTCGTTCATCATATCCACCTCTAACAGAGGACGGCAAAAACTCACGTACCACCGACGGTAATCCCCCAAGCCGACTCCAGCAATGATAAAAGAATGAAGTGTGGGTAACAAGCCCGTAACGCCGCGCCATGCGAAAATCGAGATTCAAAGGCATGACGCAGTCAAAACAAGGAGCATAGTCCGTCGTGACGAAGGGAAATCAAGTATGTGACAAGAAGGTGATGAAAGGGTATCCATAGTTGGTGTTGAATTTGTCGGTCCCAGGTTCTTCGACAATGTGTTACATGACCCTAAGGCTCAAAAGTGACGGTGCGAAGGTGGGGAGGATTGGATGAGCAGGTGGCCGAATGTGTACATCAACCATCAACCTTGATGCGTTTCGGTTCGAAGCCTTCTGGGCCATCCGAGGCTGGACCAGCCGTATTCATTTCTGGACTTTTCCTTTTGGTCGAATTGTGTCCAGCGTCATCCCGCAAAAAGGAAGGGCCTGAGCCAGCAACAGGGGTAGCGAAATTCAGGGGACTAGGCAGCGTGTTGCTATTGTCTCCTCGGGCATTCCATTCTGGCCAAAAACTACTAGGGCTCGGCAAGAACTCATTGTTGAGAAACCGCGAAGGAAGTGCAGACACCGGCGTGTCAATGTTCATACCTGTGCCATGGTTTTGTGGTGGTGGTCGCGCGAATGGATTGGGAGGGCCGCTGGCGCCCGCAGACAACAAAGTCTGCGCAGACGGAGACGGCGGTGGGAGCACGACGTTCGGAGCGTTGCCGTTGCGTTGGGCCGGCTGGGCAGATGCGTCCGCGCCATGGGGTGACGCGGTAGCTTGTGACGTGATAGCTTGGTCACCGGTGTTGCTGCCTGCGTCTGAAGCTTCATCCGGAATCTGCACTCGTAGTCGGGGCCTTGCGGCACCATCCATCTTCAGACTGTTGGATCGGGAAGGTGGGTTGAAGGATGCTTCAGGGGCAACTGACACAGAGTTGCGAGCTCCTTTCAGGAGACTACTGGTATTTGAGCGTTGCGGAAGAGGTGGCGAAGCGGAAGGCTTCTTTCTTGAGACAGTACCCACGTCCACTGACTGTGACCTTACGCCGCCTTCTTCCAGTTTGCCTTGGGCGTCTGGCTGATTGAAGGAGTCCAGGTGCTGCCCCAGGATGGACCGATTGTCGTCAATGGGCGTGAAGATACTGCCTGCTTGGTTACGTTGCGGAATCTTTCTGATGATTGAGGTATCAAGTCCCGGTTGGCTTGGCCGGTCACTCGGGCGCTCGACTTTGAGGTGAGGCGGGTCCATCTGTGCAGACGGCTGTAGCGGAGCTTCGGGAGCATGTTGTTGCGGCTGTGGCTGAGGCATAGAACGCGGACCAGGAACTTCGAGGTGTTGAGAAGGAGGCTGCGGCGACATATGTGGTGCCGGTTGAGGCATCTGCGAGATGTGTATCTGGGGTGGTGATGGCTGGGGACGCGAGGTAGGGGGGTAGCTCGGCGGCACGGACGAATGTCGCGGTTCTTCTATGTAGGGCTGCATCTGAGGCGGGTGAGCGGCTGCGTACTGATAGGGAGCCGGTGGTGGTGGAGGTGGAGGAGGAACCCCATTATGCATTGGTGGTTGATTTTGCGGGTTGTAGATGGCGGGTTGGGGCATGTATGCGTAACCATTCGCCACGGGCTGAGGTCCGGGAGGGCCAGGCTGCGGCATATTTGGCCGTCGGAAATCAGTTCGCGAATTGGGACGGGAACCCATCTGCTGTGGTGTTGGAGTATGGCCTCGGGGGACGAAGGGCATGCCGTTGATGGGTGGAGAGGCGGATGGAGTATGATGTCGCAGATGCGGGAAAGCCGGTTGGCCTTGATAATGGGGAGGGATCATCTGGGGTTCGACCGAGCCTTCGTGGCCATGGGGAGGAGTTCCGTCGCCATCCTCGTCTTCGTCGTCATCGCCACCGTTGTAGTCTGCCGGGCCCTTGTGTTCGTTGGGGCCACCGTGCTATTGAGTCGTAATCAGTTTCAGTCGCACAAGACGCATGAGGATCGGTTGCCACTCACATATGTATATCTTGTGACGAGCTCGCGCATGTCACCCGAGGAATACTCGTACAGCTTCTTGTTGTTGCCAAAGATGAAAACAGCGACGTCCACGGAGCAGAGCACCGAAAGCTCATGCGCCTTTTTGAACAGACCACCTTTCCGCTTCAGAAACGTGCTATAGTTGAGCCGTCGCGTTAGTCACGGTAAGCTGGCGCCGGAGCACTCGAGGAGAGGCGGGCGGGAGCGAAGAGGAGGCTTACACAGAGCGATTCCTGTCATCCTTAATGGCCTTAATTTCAATCTTTCTTCGCCCCATTTTGCTGGAACTGAGCGCACTCGTAGGCGCAAACGCCGGGTATAGTTAACGAAATTGAGCAGATCAATGGCGGTCGAGTAAGCTTCAAGCGCCTCTCGACTTGCTGGCCTTGCTTAGCCTTGCGACGATATTGCGATGTTGCAATGCGGAGGCCGAGCTTGGGCACGGGGAGGATGGGTGGAGCGCGGTAAGCCAGCGTGGCAAGAATAGTTGTAGGCTAATAATGGGTGACGGGATCAGGCAACACCAGATATATAAATCGGGAGAAGCCAAGCTTTGCGACAGGGCCGATTGGAGTAAGGGGGGCAAAAGGGGCGACAGCACACTTCGAAGGGGGTATATAGTCATGTACGAAAAGAACAATTCGGGGGAATCAACGATGGGCAGCGCAGTGTTGAGCGCTGGTAACGATGATGGGGCCGGCGGCGACAACGAGGAAGAAAGGCAGATACTGATTAATGATGGTGTAGCAGAGGAAGAGAGGCGGTGGTAGTGGAAGACTAGTAGTGCGGGTCGAGGAATATGAAACGGCACGGTGGTTGATATTTGAGTCTGGGATTACCTATTATCCACAATGCGAGGTGTGCGCTGCTCCTGTCTCGCCCATGAGGTTGCAGTGAGAAGTGCAGGGGTGGCAGACAACTCGAGCAGAGGCGGGCAAGACAATTGACGATGGGCGACGCGAAGGTTAGCAGCCGTCGACGGTGCAGCACGAGATACAATGATACATGCGGCAGCTTAATCAGAGCAGGCACAGAGATGATACAATGAATAGCACGTAGCTAACGTCTCTCTGCCGGGTGGTTTGGACGTGCAGGGACGATGGGGCTGAATCTGGCGTGGGTGCTGCTAATAATAGAAGGGATCGTGTTCACGGGTTTTCCTGGGTGACGACCGACTTTTCTACTCGCGCAGCTTGCTGTGTGGGTTTCGCTGGGTTGCGGTGTGATGCGAGTTGGAGACAGGCTTTGTTGGAGCGAGTGGAATGGGTTCAGTCGTCCGTCTTGCGCCAATGAAGGGGGGGATTCACTTCGACTGTAAGCCCCCTCAGGCTCTAGCTCTTCTCTGTTTTCCTCTCTCCTCTCATCTCTCCTCTCTCCTCGCTCGCGTCCCGGCCAAGAGGACGAGGAGCAGCAGTGGCGGCAGCAGCAGCAGCAGCAGCCTGCGACCGTCAGATTTGGCTGACTGTCTCCTCTCTCTCCACGACCAATGACCTGCCGCTTCACGCTCTTGACCCCGAGCAGAGCCTGAGTCCTTCGCACATGTCGCTGCTCGTTCAGGTCAGCGCCAGGTGGGGTAGGCCAGAGGCAGACGGCAGAGACGAGCAAGAGGATCAAAAAGGACAGGGCCCAAGCATTTCCCTGATTGGAGGAAACCGGCGTAAGTCGGTCATCTCTATCGCTGCTCGGTCTCGGGCACTGTGTTTCAACTTTTCGACACCCGACAAGGCCAAACCCCTCGAGCCATCCACTGCAACCTAGGCCCACTGCGCCGGTATCACATTCAAATAGGGTCTAGGCAAAGCGTTGATAGTTCGTTGATTAGATTGGATTATATATTAGTTCCAATGTCGAGTACTAGGTGGGACGCGAGAAGAAAGCCGATGGGCATAAAACAGAGCTTTGGCTACGGAAATGTCACACAGAACGGCGTCGAACAGTTGTCTGAGGACCACGCACATGCGCCTATCCTCACATGATATGCGGCATGAACAATATAGCTGCGCAAGACACATTTCAATTCAATACTTCCGTGCCGCTTAGTACTTAGTTCCGTAGTTGATACTTGGTGCTTCATATACCTACTCTAGGCACTTGAGATGATAAGCTCATACCCGTAGTTGAGAGCTACCTTATTAGCGACCAGCAACAAAGGCATTTGAGAGACGGCGGGAGTGGCCGACAACAACGTTGTCTGATGCTGTAGGAGTCAGTCGTTGTAGGGCTGATTGCATTTCCGTACGTGGTTTGTCACAGAGCGATCCAATTGCTGCACGCGTTAAACCCAAGATGGCGTACACTCAGTAAAGTCCTGCGGAGGAGCCACCAACGACCTCACTAAGAGGTTTCTTGAGGAGACGCGTGGCTGTGCAATTCTCTTTCGGAACTTTTTTACATGTGGTTTAGTGGCCCTTTGCGCTACAGTAGCCACTGCAAATTCAGGCACCCGACCTGCCAAGCACGCCCTATCTTGAAATGCCCGTTGGTTTGTTCAATGGAGGACCTAATCCCGTGAGACGAACGGCCGTACGCCGTATGGTATTTCAAATGATGAGTCTGAAGGGTCGCTTGGCGCTGGCAAGGGCGCCATGGAAAACACGGAAGGCAAGCAAGACAATAAGGCAGCGATAGAGAGCTTGACACTGAATCTGTCTCGTCTGTGTGCTCGGTGCCGTTTCCGTGCCTGTTAGGCTGTAAGCATCATCTCACAGTGCACTGGTTGACTTTCTGACCACAGCCCCCCACTCCGCCTTTTCTAGAGCGACTATAATCACAGGCAGAAAGCCATCACTCTTGACACGTCGTAACCGGTATGGAACTCGCAAACCTCAGAGAGCCCAGTAACGAATTCCAGCGCATCGATAATTATTGTCAATTACGTCTCACAGAGGACTTTACCCAATGTGCCAATCACATATCGTTTTGTCCCTCCTTCATTCACCCTAGCGTTGTCGATACAGGGTATTGCCGCAAAGCTGTCAAAGTCCTAGGTTAGCTTGCTCGACAACATCCAAAACTTCGACTGCATTTTGATCCCACCTCGATTTGCCTCGACGGAGGCACAATAAATCCAACTTGCAGCTGAATACCTCGGGATCTTCAAACTCACGTGCACCTGAACCAATCTCCATGTCTGTCTCTTCCAACATGGTACCAGTCCTTCGCATGTCCAACCAAACAGACCGAAATGTTTCCATCACAGCACAAAAGCGAACAGAGTATACTCTTCCTGTCCATCTCACGTCAACACCGCCCCAACCCTCACACTCTCTTCTCGGCTCACCATCCCTCCCGTGCTGTTCATGTAGGTACGGCGCCCACGCACGCGCTCGCATGTCGTCTTCTGTCTCTCTTGAGCCTCATGTGGCACCCAACATCCTATTTTCGGAACAAACAAGCTTTTGCTCCCTGTCGCAATCCCTCTCTCGACTGCTTTTTCTCCAGGGCCCATCCACACCCTCCCACTCTATCCCACCAGGGCCACCACCATTGCTACCACCCGCCCTCTACTTCTATATGCAGACTACCCACCTTGCATACATGCACATAACATGCACACGCATGCCACTCACTCACGCACACCTCCCAGCTCTATGAACGCCTGCCTCTATTTTCCAATTTGGGGTTTTACAGCCTGTTATACAATCGCGGCTATAGCTTTCCGCTCATCACCCGGCCAATCACGTCTATGCCTAGACGCCTAAGCGCTGGCGCGCTCGCTTGACCATCTTGTCAAGGTGTTATTGATCTTTGCGGCATCACACCCTCTGCAGCCCTATATGCAAACATCGTAGATAAACATAGATTTCTTTGTGGCTTTTCAACGATGGCATTGTTGGGCCCTGAGACCCCAAGCGCTATCACATTGCAACGGTAGGAATAATGACCAACCCTCGAGAAGATCTCGCCTGTGAACAATTGTCCAATCCGGACCGGATAATAGTTGAGACAGTCGATCAACAATAGTCCTAGGTATGCACTTGTTCAACTACTATACCTTAGTCAGTCCTAGCTGGCAATCTGCAAATCACCATATCGATTCCAAGTATAGATTGTAAGACCCCGGTCAATGCCGTTATCCTCAGGTTTCCCTATCGAATTCAGTATCAAGCCGCCCGCCATGATAATTCACATGATCTAGATGACCCAGCGCCGTAAGCGAACATATGATGCAACTATCTGCAACCTATCAGGCACACCAATCATGGCTCTGAGCCTAAGCTTCTCCTCACGGCACTGATCGACCCGTCGCTTGAATACCTTATGCTAGAGGCCTTCGCTGCGGCCCTTCGTACGGACCGTATTTTAGCAAAGACATCTATCCATTCCAAGTCTAGTTCCGTAAACCTAGGTACCTAAGCACCTGAGGTACATAGCGTTCCCCGACCCGGCCGATAACCTTTCGGACGACGACACGGACTGCACAGCCGGCATTCTTGAGGGTGAAGTCAAAATGTGAACTCCCGACATCCGGCGTCAAAAACAATTACTCTTCGTCCTACTTCGCATCGGGATCGAAAAGACCGCTTACTTGCGCATCCCATATGCGACAATGCGGCGTAGCCTGCATCTTTCAGTTCATAGCGATGGCTCCGCCAGAGTTGGATTACAACGCGCCGTGATGATCGTCCATCCCATAAGACATACATACCTATCCGTGGACCTCTTCCGGTCCCGTAGCAAAATGCAGATTCGGTCGAGCTCATAAGCGCCCGGGCGATGATTATACGATCATCGTCTCTGACCATCTGCATTGATCATCGGCCTCTCGCGAACCTCATTGGGCCCAGGGAGCTCCAAACAATCAAGCGAGGCTGGAGCCATCTCAAGGATCGCAGCCGGGCAGCGGGGAGCGTTGCCAAAATTAGCTATTTTTAGCAACCACATGCCGTCGTCGTCACCAACGGTTCCTGACCTACATACGACCCCGGTCGCTTCCTGCACAGAACTGCATTGCTCCCTTTCCTCGGACCAATTATCCCACTTCCATCAGGGCTAATGTGGGTAAATTTGCTGACGGATGACAATTTACCCCCTCCCTTGGCCGGCAAAAGCCATCTCCTCGGCCAAAATGAATGAGGCCGAGAGAAGCCACTTGTGCGACTAGACAGCTGGGCGCACATATCGAATGACATCTTCAGCGAGCAATCTCAGCAGTGTAACAAACACGACAGACAGAACCCCTTTCGCGGGCATCTGTGCGATCCTACCGTTGATGTCAGTGCCCTTGGTTCAGCTCAGCTGGTTTCGCAGTTCCCGTGAAGCGTCATTGTTGTTCTACAGCACGCCGTCATTAGCGATGAAACTCGGCCCGTAGGCGTGGAACATTGAAGAGGAATCATTCCAGCTCCCTTTCCGTTGGCTCAACAAGGTATACATGAACGATTGGAGTCTCTCCTGATTCGGAAATACCACTGTGGTCGAGACCCGACAGGTTGTGTAGGTATTGATGATCCCGATCCGTTTGTAGATCTCGTTGCGTTTGTTGCTCGACGACTGAGCAACAGCATGCAACGCGTCTCTTGCTAGCGAATCGTGCTCCTACGTGCAGCTCAGCTATACTGCCAAGAGTACGAGGACTGCACGACGGCTTCATGTTGTTCCTGAACATCATGGTGTTATGCCGCTTACGTATCTGCAGACTCAGTGCTACGTTCATAAGGCGTGGGCTGACCCACGGCACATTCCGCCTCACCGAGGGAGGCATCGAAAAATCAAGTTCACGATATCTTATGTGCAGCCTCTTAGCCTGCTTCACCAGAGCTTTGCAGCAGCTGACCATGCCAACCCGTCTCGCCGAACTTCCAATCAGCATGCCGACTACAACAGGGAACATCACCAACTGACTGCATGGCTTTCCTGGTGTCTGAAAGTGCGATTGCGTACCGTGTTCGTGACCAAGCCCCGCACTCGCAACAATAAAGCGAAGGCTTGGCAGGGACCAAGATATCGTACGGCCGAGGATGCCACGGCCATCATTAACATGAAAGGAAAATGAGTACAGGTTTCCTCTTTAAGCCTGAACAGCGAAATGAGATGATTCATGAACTGCGCAAACTCGACAGAGTTTCTGATCTCCTGCGTCATGCTTGATGCAAGGGCGTGGCGGCGCGCATCAGTCTGCGATTCGACGCTGCAGGTCGTCTGAAAGTGGGATCACAGTCATATGTTGTCGCTTGCAAGCTGCAAAGGCTTACAGACTAGACTTTTTCACTTTGCATTGCAGTCAAGTCTCGCGCCGCAGCTGAACAGAACCTAATTTTGATGTCTGACACGCTTTCGCGGCGGTCGGTTGAAAGCGGAATTGCTTCAATGCCTATTGTCATGCGAGATGCTTTATGTTCATTGAGACGGTTATGCGTCCAACGTAATCGCGGAGTTGTACCCTCCAAGGAAGATCAGCAAACCAACTGAAAGATCTATATTGCTACTTTGCACTTATCCAAATCACCGATTAGCAACGTATGTGTTCATTGCGTCGAAATGCGGTATTATCTCACCAGTGCCTATGAAGTCCACTAATACCTGCCTATTGTCATAGCATACTGCATACTTGCTTACCTTTTAAACCATCTAATATCACTAACCCCACCATCACCGCCGTTCCTGCATTGACTCTCCTTATGTGCCAATAATGCTGCAGAAAGGACCGGAGGGATGCGGGGAAACTCACACAGACCGCTGTAAACGATACGCACCCCAATAAGATGCGGGATCCACTGCCTCTCGAGAATGTCTTCCTGGTTCATACAATGCTCTATGATCGTAGATTTGGACATTCTTGAAGATCTCAGCATATTGGCAGGTTTCTCCAATTTTGAGATAACCTGCGAGAAATTTGACGCTCTCCGCCAACGTGAAGGTGCCATTGGCGACGAGCGACATCTACTGCTCGATGACTGTGGCGCAAAGGTAACGACGACATTCCTGGAGGTCAGGAGCGGCGCAATGCACAGTAGGAACTGTGGAAGCCATTGTTGTATTTGTGCTTTCAAGTGGGTGTCCGACAACGCTGTTTTATAATTAATTCCGACAATCACGATCATAAAGAAGATAGAGATCGCGTGCATGCTTCTGCGTGAGTATAACTATGCGACGGTGTTTTATCCGCCGAGGAGAAAATAATCATCGTCGTCAATGCAATTTCATCGGATGAATGACCTAGCATCTCAACAAAGAACTCGACAGGATAGAGAAACAGATTTGGTTGGAAATTTCGATGAGAGAGTTTTATAGAGGTGTAACTAATGAACTCTTTACCTATGCCAGAAACTTTCGAGTCCGTACTTGGGGAGACAAGGAGGCAAAATGATCAAAACCATTAGACATATTCTTGTTCTGTTAACTACCTGATGGTGAGATACCCTGTTCAGTGTGTGTACCCTGAGTTGCCTGAACAAACAAAGCTATGTTCTAGAATGAAGTTGATCGGCCGTGCTCCAGTAGCGTTGAATGCTCCTTAGGACACCAAAAGGGGACAGAAATTGGTACACATGACAATTGCTTTCAGCGCTTTGTTATCCGCTTCTTAACACTTTGCGAAAATTGTCTGACTAGTCAGTAAGAAACAATCGCGTTGTTGAAACAACGGCTTTATCTCCTGTTATGTTAGATAGGGCACCGCGAAGTATTTATTCGCCTGTTTTCGCTATGATCATTCGATACTGTTTTGGCACAAACTCATATCTTAGACTACCTCAATCATCTCATCATGTCGTCCATGTCAGAAGATCAGAAACACCAGCTCCGCGAAGCATATCTTGAGCAACTACAGATTATACGAGAGCAGCAAGGTACTTCCGGACATTATGTCTACAGTCTCGGTACGCTGAAGGATAATCTCCTCGCACGATGGAGTCAGATTAATCAGCTGCGTGGCGAACTCCTGGCCAGTACCTGGATCAGTGAGTCGACAAGCCGCGGCCTTGAATCAGTACGCGAGTCGGTCGCACTGACCTGTCTATTTGCTGATATATTAGGAAGCGAAATCGGTATTGATGATGATGACCGCGATCTATTCGAAGTGTATGTGTGTGGAGGCCCCTCTGACGAGTATCAGGAGTACTTCGATACGCTCTTGTTGGCACATGAGGCTCAGGCAGCTGCTTTGGATGAATTGTGGACTGCGCTTTTCAGCATTCCCGTTACTGGCGATGATACTTATATCGCGGGGTTTGTTGAGCACTTCCCGCATCCGCCGCAGCTTCGACGGAACATTATTGACCACGAGGAGAGAGAGCCTTTGTTCACGCGTCCGTCTAACTGATTGTTAGTTAAGGTTTACTCAACGTGTAATAATAGAATCTATATTGAAATACAGTATCATGTGGCTTTTAACCGCTGGAAATTACAAGCCACTGTATGGCCTTGCTATTATAAATTAAAGTCTGGCAATATCTGTACACATGCCTCGATCCCTCTCAATGCGCAATGCAAGGAATTTGTGTCTATACGCAATCTCCCTCGTGAAGCCACAATCTAAACTAAAAGATATTGTGTTATCTGTGCGTCAAGTTTTAGAAAAGAGTGACCGTAATCCAACTCTCATACGTGCTAGCGCATCTGGAGCTCTCAACGTGTTACAAGAGATGGTCGCATCAATCAACCGTACACTACCTGCGTGTAATACACAGCCTCAAGACACAAAGCCATATGAATGAGCGTATATACTTCTTGTATGAAAATGATAGAATTCTGCGCAGTAGGTATCATCTCAGGAACCCCATTCAATCAACTACGGCATCAGCTAACTCCGCGGAGCAGCAACCCCACGGGCCACGCTGAGCCCCCACCATCGTAGCTTGTGCCCCCATCCTCATTCAACATGGCTATAACCCAAACCCCAATCGAGTGGTTCAACATAGTCGGTGAAGGAACTCAGATACATCTCACCTAGCTTCTGTAATACAATACGACTCTACCCCCCAAAACATCGGCTTGTGACTGGTTGAGGGGCGGGGTGAGGTTGCTTGCGCGGAGATCCCGGTGGGAAGATGAGGTAAGCTTATACACTTCCCACCATTTCACTTTGTCATATTGGACATATGGCAGACTTTCGTAAAGGAGTTTATAGCCGGGCAACAGATTGATGGGGTAGGTGATGTGGTGAGGGATGTGAGGTGAGAAGTGCAATTCCCTATCTAGGGTGTTGTTGTCGCTGATCAATGGCAGCTCCGGGAGCCTTGCAAGATGACATCTGGTTAGCGACAGCGCTTGGTGAGTTTGCTTTGCATTGTAGGAGTGATAGGTATGGTGGTGGAAGTGTGCCCTTTGTGTGAACCCTTGTTTGCTATTTTGTTTGGGAGCAAGGCAATACGCTTGATGGTTCGTATCTTGTATCCGGCTTTGCGGCATTGTTTACACTGATTTTGAAGATTACTGAGCAATGTAACACAGCTTGTAGAAATCCTTTCGCAAGTTACCATGGATTTATCAGAAATTTAGTACCTGAGTTTATTTTGAATGACTCGGAATTTATTATGTGCCAAATGGTCTTCCCTGAACCACTTTTATTTTCATGCTGTATTGTAAGTACGATAAGTCCTTTCTGACACTTTTCAGTTCGATGGAAAAAAATCCCAAACATAGCCGGTGAGCGAGGACAACTTCATCGCAATGCAGTCTCGGTGGTTGCCGCCCAGCTACTATGTATCAGTGTGGCTTTCATCCATTCATTGAATAAGATTGTCTCATACAGCTAAACAGTCTATGTCCTCATAAGTATTATAAGTAATTTGTTGAGCAGTTGATTCGGAACCAAGTGTTATAAAGCGTTCAGCACACAATGCCTTCCCATATGTGTGCAAAGCTGTTGGTTGTGAATTGAATTTGGCCAGGTCCATTTGCTTTTACTGCCAGTCATTCTATTAGCGGCGACCCTGAAAATTTCGCTACCATTGAGAATAGCTTTGAGGAGTCCAGTGATTTGTCACCTCCTTATAAACAATTGTCAGCATTTTAAAATCATTGTCTTCTAGAATGACACATACCAAAGCTTTCCGTTACATTGTTCTCTAGGTATCCTTTGTATTTCATCAGCTCCTTGATCGAATTCTAAGCAGAAGTCTGTGGACCTGTTTGCTGACGTCTCTAAGGAATTTCAGAAATGAAATGATAGGCTGATATATGGCGTACAATCCAATGAAGACTTTCTTGCAAATTTGATTTAAAGCGATCGCTTATCTCACAGTGATGCCAGTAATTCCTGAGGGAGAATGATTACCTTTGTGTTCAATGGTTACAAAACGCATTACCACTCCGCCCTTGATACTACTAAATAGGTTCCCAAACAACAACTCATGTAAGAAAGAGCGTGTGAAGTATTTGTCAAAGTTATGATAGCAAGTTTACTGCTCTTGCTTAATCCACTGCATCGCACACAGGATAAATGCAAGAGTAGAATGGCGTCGGCGAGTTGAAAAGTGTTCTTGACCTAACGGCTGTAGACATCGTACCAACGCAATAATGGGGTATAAGCCATCTGTACCTTCCGTTACTGTCCTTTCGAGCCAGTCTCACAGTGGAAGAATGCTCACTGCTTCCAAGGCGTGCTACAATAAACTCGATGATCTCTCGACGTTATATGCAAACCATCCTCACTGCCATGGGCCACAACACGGCGATATATCATATTCTCCAGAGTTCTTTCCCTAAACTATCTTGGCCATGTCGCCGTTAAGAAGCACAAAATGCAAAGTACATCTCACCTGCACCTCCTTTACTCATGGTCCCCGGTGTTTCCACAAGTCGAGGAGGAGCTTTGGCATTGTAGACTCATACGATGGCCCATCATATATTGAGATTGCGGGTACAATTGACCCCTCATTCTCCTACCGCATACATCTGGTAAGCATCTCAACGTCGATTCGCTGATCAGCTCGTAAATCTGTTCGTGACCAAGGTAGTTGTTAATACGACATCGTACAACAAATTCACGCTGATACTGTCGTCGTTTACAAAACACGTTATGTATCCGGACCTTAATCCATTGATCACGCAAAAGATCAATTCGTTACTAAAGCGGGGGTGTGCGAGTCCTTTAGCACGTTTTCAGTGACGTGAGGCCATCGCCGGCATCAAGTCAGCGATTTTATTCAGAGTCTAAAGAATTTTGAAGAAGCTGTGCCTGCGCCTTTTCCTTCCCACAACACGACCTCCACCTCATCAGCAACTCCTCAACTCCTCAACCTTCTGCTTCTACACCGACCTCCATGCCGCCTCTCCATCTCCAGACTGATCATCATGGAGCATCACCCACTTCATCCTAACAACCCAGAGCCTCTGGACGAAGATGGTCGTGTTCACAGCTCTGTTGACAACGAGATGCCACGCGACGAGAACCCTCGTACACCTCCAGCGCTGACTGGCCACTTGGATCTGGGAACATTTGATCCCATGTTGTCACCCTACTATGTCCCCGAGATCTTCAACGCATTGGACCAGGGTGCTTCTGCAGCCGACCGCAAGCTCCTACATCTGCGTAAGTCACATCCCCTCACGACAGTTTCGCTGGCTACTCTATTTCTATCTGTTGGAACAGTTCCTGTTCATTGGTCCTTTCCAAGATCATCATCACCTCCGAACTGGCTTAGATGTCGTCATCGAATCCGACTCTAGGAGCAGCGTTTACAAGTGCTAACATAATTGGTTTAGTTCTCAAGCTCCAAGGCGGTACCAGCGTCTGGCAGTCGTGCGCTTATCGTCAAGTCAAGACGGACTACCCGGTGTATAACCGATACCTCCTCGAGGTGGTCCGAGTCATGGTGGATGCCCGTATGTCGACACAAGAACGCCGAGAGACGCTGCCCTCTAGGATCCCGATGCTAGCTATCGCAAACCATGGCTGGAGCTTCACCAAGTACAACAACGGCTTGGGCCTTGGCGAGCGTATTGATATTCGACCTCCCACTGCAATCGAACCACGTGAAAATTACGGTCACGAGCAAGGCGGCATACGCGTACTCGTGTACGACAGAGAGCTCATCAAAACGTACGAAGAGACAATCAACCAGAACATCGGAATCAGAACCCAGCTAGACTACCAAAAGGCTGTACCAACGCCTGCGATTCTTCTCACGCGCAGCTGCAAAAACTACTCCCTCTCAGAGCAATTGGTCAACAGCGAGCTCGTCACGGGTGTCGCCCGTTTGGGCCTTTCACGCGCCCGCGCACAGTTCGCACTATACGAAGAGACAGTAAAGAAGGCCGAAATCGCCGTTGAAAATGTCAAGACCGCCTTCGCCGACCCGACCACCTTTAAAGAGAAGTCAGACCGTCTCGTAGCTGACTTGCAGGAAGTGGCCGATAACTTTACTCGCCTGCAATGTTTCACCCTCGCACGGGGCTTCGGATTCGTCGATTCTGATGTGCTAGAGCGTGAAGTAAAAATGATACTGAAGCGAATGCATGAGTTCAACCGCGGAAGAAGTCTGGATCAGGAGGAGGCTGGAACTGCATTGCTTACGAATCAACGAAGCTCATGGAATACCACTGATTGGTCTACTGTATGAATGTGTCAAAGAGACTGGAAACAAGTTACGAACGTGGCCCAGTAGCCTTGTCAAAGTTGCAGAAGTGCCTTCATTAGCTCCTGTCAAAGCTCCAGACCGAGGAAAATGATGCCGACGATGACTACAATGGACAGTGGACCCAAGAAAAGGAATGGAAACTAAAACTTGAGTCTGGTATGAGATACCAAGTGTATGCTATGCGTGGTACGGACTTCATGTAGAGTAAGAACGGTTAGCTGAGTTACAACGTGTGGCTATGCTTGCCTAGATGTTCTTCGTATTAATTTCATGGTTAGGGAGAATTCTCATGCTTCATGTCTAATACAATATGTTCAATGTGCTTCACTCAATTTCTATCTTCTACGTAATGTACTACAGGTGAGTTCGTGTGGATCTTTAGCAGAGACGCGATCATTGACGACCGTGGAAAGATTTTGAGACGGAAAAAATTGGCATTATGCTGAGTGGTTGATGGACCTTAACCGACTACGCCTTGTAGATGCTACACAGCGGCCACATATCCTACCGCTTTATTGCCCTGGGACATTCATTCCCTGCTCTGAAGCGCGCGCGGCTATTTCAGCCACTGTATATAGATAGCTGCTCTCGTCCTCAGGGATTGCACGTAAGTCCACAAGCAATTCTTCGAGCAGGTCTTCCAGGTCCCTAATGAAATTCATGAACTCCACATACTGATCTGGGTACTCGGTTTGGCTTTCGTCCCTCAGATACGCCAAGATGATTCGAGCCAAGCCCATTGTTTTTTGAGTGACTTCCTTGACGAAGCTTAGCTCCTTTACAAGTTTTGGATCCATGTGGCCGTTTTCTTCCAAAATCGTGCATTGCGCGCTCATGTCTTCACCTATTAGACGCACACAGTCTAACCAATCCTCGAGGACAAAGATGCCTGCGTTTCGTGGGATAGGAGATATGGGAGCATACTCGGATGAAGACATGCTGGATGATTGTAGTGAGTCCCTGAGCTGAGTGAGTCGATGGCAGGCGGTGATTGATTTCTCGATAATTGGATTATCTTACAAGTCGGCCATACAACGCAGATCACAGATTGAACGGCTCATGGCTTGTGGATTTATACAGCATTATGTGGATGGAGTAAACAAAGGGGTTGTTGCTTGAGAACATCCCTTTGTCTGCCAATACTCATTGACGTCTATGTATTATGATGTAGAGATTGTGCGGGAAGAATCAGATCGGCTCGATACTGGGAACAATCGCTACTCATAGCCGATCTTACTTGGTCCACTTAGACAGCCTTTCACGTTCATTTCCAATGTTTCATAGCTTCATTGTCTTCTGCTCCACAAAATGTTAAAGCTTTGACTGAATTTACAATCTAGCTTTCGCATCGTACGCTATGATTGCTGTTTCTTGCTTAAGAAACACGCTCTCACGCCCTCTGCAAGAGTCTTTTATAACACATATTTTCCCGACATGATCAGGATATATGTGCCAGATAATACAACTTGATAATCAGTCTAAGATAATCCTACACCAGATACTAAGAGTGTTTTCTGTCTTCCTTCAATCATTCATTTTCTTCTTTTTGAAGCACACAAGCTTACATGCTGGATACGGGCCTTAAGGTCGACACGACCAAACACCAATTTCTCTACTTACGGCGTGCCTTTGATGCATTATGGACTATATTCTAATTTGGCCCATGCCGCACCTTCCGTCTTATGTTGGTTTTGTCAAGTCAAAAGGCTGCGTGCATTCAATCTGCGTGTAATACGTGGACGAACCGGGAAAAGACATACGCATGACGAACAACTGGTGATTTCAATCCTGCTGAATCACTGTGCTAACGTGACCAAATGCTCTTCTGTCGTCTATCAGTCTCCTTTTTGACAGAATGCACTCAAATCCAACTGCATGAGGTAGGTCTCAACAGCAAGCGCAATGCCACGCTCAACGGTGAACGCCGTGCTGATACACAAGCTGAAACGTTTGAGGATGCCATCTTCTCACAAGCCGTATAGTAGCAGGGTTATATCATCGCGTGTATTTTGTTCCCTTTGGACATGTTACACTGCATACAAGCCACCTTCAGCGCCGTCAGAGTATTTCCGAACAGATATTGAGAACCGTGCCTCTGCCGGATGCAACGCTCCCGGTAAGATGCGAACAGCTGCTGTGATGAGAGCTAGTTCCAAAATGGCCAAGATGTTGCATTTGGATTTCAACGATGTCGTTGCTAAGAATAAAATAGGGAATCATTTGCGTTCGTGCTTGTACGTCACCTAGAACCAACGCTGCCCCTCGTCCCAGCGTATGAGGGGTTTGGACCCAGCTATCAGGTCTATCCGCTGAACCGTCGAATTTGCCATCGTTTCATTCGGAGCAAAGAGATCTGGGAAATACCTCTCACTCCAGATTTAGGCGAGTCATAGTAAATATCTATCCCCTCTCTAATTGAGATCTCGACATCGCAGACTAGCTCGCTTCCCCGTCGACCTATCTTGTCAGCTTACTATAGCATACCACCACGAGATATACACATTAATACCATGAGAAAATGAAGCATGGGCGAGTGCTTAGACACTCCTGTTGCCCTAACTCGCAGTACCATCACCTGAAGTGGGAATTATGAGTGAGTCCGCACTCCGGACAAGATAATCCTAGGCAGTGTCAAGCAAGACAAATCAGAACCTCCGCGTTTTATTTAACCCTTCTCTGCTCTACGGTCCCACAGCCCTACGGGGTTACAGTGTAGGCTGCGGTCAGAATGGAGGAAATATAAACTATATCTACACAATAAGAGGCGTAACTCTACGTCAGGGTGTGAATGGAATAATGAAGTTAACGGCGAATTTCCGCTACTGGCTCGTTTGAGACGACATGGCGTATTATCTTTAGCATGCTGTATTTGGATTATTGACAATGCCTCTTGCATTACAGTTTGATGCTGAATCACGAGTCTGACATCACCCGTCTGCTCATACGGAAGCTCATACGGAACACGCCTGAAGTGCAGCCTGCGCGGAATTGATTCCGTCGTCGTGTCGCGGAATAAGGTCCATGCCGTGCATGGCCCGGTCATCTTACGGTCTCGGCAGTGAATGCGACTATCCAACTTGTCACCGAATAGTTCAGCTGGTTTACTGAACTTAATGATTTAAATTTTCATATCAAGGGTCCTTCGCGCGCAACAGTGGAATTAGTTCCGCTGCCGTGGGATTGAGAGAAGTTCCATGCATACCACACCAAGTCGTACGTTAGACGCAGGACCCCTGTGTTGTGAGACGAACTGAACATGATAGGATGTCAGGCGAAGCTCAGCGGCACCATCTGTAGGAATTCCGTGAATGGAATGGATTCCGAAGCGCTGCCGTTGAATAGTTCTGTTGGGAGCGCATCAATGCTTCTAGGACCTGAAGATGGGCAATTCCAGCTGGGCTCAGTGAGCTCATTTTATCGAGCTAGAGCGGCTGATGATGACGCCCAGCATTGGGTAGTATTTCCTGCATGGAGTTTATGGCGCTTATATTGTGGCGAGTCATTGTCAGAATCGCAAGAACTCTGAATCAAGTCAACCTCGTATACTGAGCACAGATGAAGTGGTGAAGACATGTTGGAATCAAAGCCATCTCCGACCTCCATGAGTCTATAGTTAAGCTGCAAACTACTCTGAGATGGCGTGTAGATGATACCAATACATCCACTAGTTGAATCATTGCTCATACTTCAACCAGAACAACCCAAAAACTCTACTGAAACTGGGGCTTAGCCGTACCACTGGCTTTATTATAACTAGGTGCTCCTTAACATCGTGAAAAGCACATTCGGGGAGATTCCTCGACTCATATCAGTGACTGCCTAAGGCTCCCATTGCTGGAGAATGGCGAGCCTGTCAAAGTACCTCGCTTAAAAGGGAGCTGTCAGCATTGGTGGGAATGTAAACTGATTTTGGTGTTCATACTCTTTGCCGACGATGATTAATCACGGTCAGCAGCAGGAGAGAAAGGTGATCCCAATGTCTCTTTTGTGCTACATGGTAACTATATGGACATGATGGTCTATGACGGGTATAGAGATCGCTCTCTTAAGTAGCCTCCTCCTTGCATCATATATCTTGTCAACCGACATCAGCACATGTTCACAGCCTAATAATCACCCTTCCACTTGCACTTGTCATAAATGTTTTCTTCGCAAATTTGCTTCGAGTCGCAATTCTTTCGGAAATATGCCTTGTTCCAGTCGGAGGTAAACCAGTATCCCCAGCTGGGCCGCTTATTGTCTTCATCGTCGCCGTCTACTTGTGCAGGACATTTGTTGTCAATGTCCGCCCACTGCAACAGTTCAAGTCAGTCATTACATTTTGTTGCTTGTTGGCTGAAGCCAAGGAGGTCCTAGAATCATCGTAGGAGTAGCTGCTTCACAGTACAAAGCAACGAATGCTCTAAGTCTCCCACAGTAAATTCGAAACAACTGGTGGAATGTCTTACTGCGGATAAAATCTCGCTACCATGGCACGGGTTCCACCACCACCGGTGATTGCAAACAGCGACGCGCGCGCTGCGAAATTCCCAGGCCCATTGGTTTCCGGGTTGGACATAGTGGCCCTCGTCGCAGTAGTCGGACATCAGCTTCGTCGCCACGTCTAGGTGGTAGGCATCCATGAACTCGGGGTGGTTGTGACAGTTGACGTAAGGATTATTGTTGTCAGGGGTGTAGTCGTAGCTGCTATTATGCCCATACATATACGGCGTGATGCAGTACTCGCCATCATCACTTGGCTGGAGGCAGACGTCCTTACTCTGCTGACGCTTACCCAGACCCGTGAGATTGGCGTAGGGGGTGCGAAAGAACTCGGGGGTGAGGCCGTAGCGAGCAGCGACGGCGGTCTCGGCGCGGGCGATCTATCCCAGAGTAGGTGTCAGTCAACGCCTCTTGGATGGCTCCAGGAGTATCATCAGGGTATGACAGTTCGGTTGATGATCGGCGTTACAACCGAAGTAGTCGAAACACTCCCGAGACCACCAAGAAGGAGAAGGAAATAACTCTGAGTACTGACCTGCTCGGGGGTGAGGCGTTCGGTCATGTCGATGGTTCGCTTGAACCAGGTAGAGGGCCGGGTGAGATATCGGGGGGGCTGCGCAATGGACTCCACCTGCATAAGAGAGGCGAGTAGGAAGAGCAGGAGGATACCGAGGTCCTTCATGATGACCATTGTATTGATAACTTCTTGACTCTTACTTGGGAACTTCGGGATCACTGATTGACTTAATGGGCATGCTCAGCCTACTAGGTGATATTTTGTCCATTATATAGGCTAGGGGACGTCCAATCGTCCTTCGTTGATCTCAGTTGACCAATGGACAAGTAATTCATCCGATGTGAAAAGCATTTCTACACACAAACTCATGGAGGCGTGATGTCCTGAGGGACTAATGGTGGCTATAGCGGATCGCCATCCGAAAGTGATGGGCTCACTGACTC
Organism: Xylariaceae sp. FL1272; assembly: GCA_022432385.1. Taxonomy (NCBI): domain Eukaryota; kingdom Fungi; phylum Ascomycota; class Sordariomycetes; order Xylariales; family Xylariaceae; species Xylariaceae sp. FL1272. The sequence continues at coordinate 164,144 of JAJJXC010000044.1, forward strand.
TTGGCAATTTGCTAACGGAACTGACGGGGAAAATTATCGTGAGTCTTGTCATAATATGTTACCAGTCAAGAAGATCAAAGCTGAATTCCCAGTGTTCCTGCAGAACGACAGCACTTGATTTGCTAAGCAAGGAGCTTCGATCTAAGCCTCCAAGACTATTCAGAGACTATAGCTTCGGTGGTGTAACAACGCGAACTGATTCCCGGCGCCCATTATGTTCTGGTGGTGCAATGAATCATTTTATCCGGCTTTTCAGATCAAGAGGACCTATTCGGCCATGTCCAATCGCACACGACAAGCAGGAAATGTGCCTCCTCATAGCCGAGGATCGTAAAATTAGACTTTGTTATTTGTTGAACAAGGTACTTATATATACATTTTGTTCGCTCTGAGAATCCGTAGTGCAGATTCTGTGATAGAAAAACACAAAAAGCTACTACTAGTAAAAAAGAGGAAGAAATATAGAAGATACAACACTAATAATAAATAAGTCTAACATCGTACGGTATTACCGACATAAGCAATTAACTAATTATGGCAAAAAAAAGTTATAAAATACAGTAAAAACTAATTATATTTATCGTAATTAAGTGTTCTTATCGTCGATACGTATTTATATTCTAGTAACTATTTTATTTAAATTGCATAATTTAAATATATTTTTTTTTATTAACTAATTAAGCCAGTTTTTGTTTTATTCGCAGCTTTTATTATAATTTTCCCTAAATAATATAAAGTCGTCTTAAATATTATCGAAAAATAACGTAAAAAAACAAGCCGTAATATTTTATAACATTAAATCATTTTTTTTAATATTTAATATTTATAAAAACATACTTTATTTTAATAATATTTTTATATTATATTTTTTAATTTATCGTCCGTATTAAAATATTATATTCTAATTATTACAACGTTTGTTATAACTTTATTATTAACAAGCTAAAAACAATTAAGTTAATAAGCTAGCTTTTACGGTTTTCGCGTTACCGATTTTTTTCATAAAAATAAAAATACCGAATTAAACTATAAAAATGTTTTTAATATTATTTTTATAAAACACGAACATATTTACTTAGTTACTGTTTAAATTTTTAATAACTACGAAATTAAAAAATATGTACGTAAACTACGTAAAAAAAAATAAAAAACTAAAATCGAATAGCAAAAAAAAAAAAAAGCGTTTTTACGTTAAACGGAAAAAACAAAGCAAAATATAAAAAATTATCGCAATAAATAAAAGCTATTATTTAATTAACTTTATAAAAAAAATTTTAAATATTTTTTTTAAACTTATATTATTATAAAAACTTCAAGTTTTATATTTGTTTTATTTATCTCGATTTATATTATATATATTAAATAGTAGCTTCTTTTTTTTACGTTTTTTTATAATATTTTATACGATTTTATATTAATCGTAATAATTTTTTTAATTTTGCTATTAAATAAAAACGACAAAAAATATAGGCTTATTTGCTATTTATTAATATATATTATATAGCTAAATATATAAAACAAATATTTGTTTACGGATTATTACGGTTATAAATTATTTAACGTTAATAAACCGGCCGAATTAAAAAAGTATTATATTATAATACGTAGCATTATTATAATACTTAATTAATTATACGTTTTTAGCTTTTCTTTTATAATACGTACGCTTAAAAAAAAAGTTTATAAATTTAATCGTAATCGGTTTATATTTTTTAATTTATATAGAATTAAAGCCAAGTTTTTATATAGTATTAACGTTAAACTATAAAAAAATATTAACGTTTTTTTTATTAAATTAACTATTAAAGCTAATACCGTAAACAATTATTTGCTTTTAAAAAAAGCGTTTAATATTAGCTATTTCGAAAATTCGACCGTTTTTTATACAAAATAATATATTATAATCAAATAGCAAATAATATATATAATATATTATTAAAAAACTATAAATTTATTTATTTATATTTTATCGAAAACATAAAGCTATAATAATTCGGGTTAGATAAAAAATAATAAATAAATAATTAAAAAATTGCTTTAAATAAATATTAAAAACGGTTACGTATTCGCTAGTTTTATAAAAAATAAACTTCAAGTTTATATTTATAAAACGTCGGCTTTATATATTATAAATAAAAAAATATTAATAAATTTAACTAATATTATAAATAATAAAAATAAATCTTGTTTTTAAATTTTTAACTTAAAACAAAAAGTTAATATACTAAGCTTAAAACGTTTTAATACTAAAAAAAAATAATTCGGAACGTATAAAATCTTCGAACTTAATATCGTATACTATATTGTTTTTATTATTATATTATATAATAACGTTTTAGTATTAAACGAAATATAAATAGATTAAACTAAATATATAACGAAAATTAAGCTAATTTTAATATTAAAAACAAATTAATACGTATAAAACGTAAAATCGTTATTTTTATAGTTATTATAACTTTATTAAACCGATAATAATAAATATTTTATAATATTTAATAATTATAATAAATTAAAAAAAACAAGTATTATAATAATTTTTAATATAGGCTTAAACAGGTTTTTACGGTTAACGTATTTACAGAATATATAACGGAAAAAACTAATAATATACTTATTACTATAAAAAACTTAATTATATATAGTCAAAATTAAAAATAGTTTTTTAAATTAGGGATTAAACTAATTAGGCTTATATTTAATAAGTAATAAAACCGAAAATAATAATTTTCAGCTGTTAGTAAAAAGCTGGGCTTCGTTATTAAATCGTAAAAACTTTAATAAAAAAATCTCCGTTAAATCGTATATACTAGCTTTTTTATATATAAAACTCGCCGTAATAGTCAGAAAATAGTTTAATTTAATAAAAAGTAATAAAAAAATAAATAAAACGGAAAAAATTAAAAAAATTATCAAAATTAAAACTATTAAAATTATAAAATATGCCGTATATAAAAATTAAACAATACTAGCTATAAACGTATTTATTTAATGAAATTAAAAACTAATAAACAATAACGTTAAAAATAAAAATTCGGAAAAAAGCTTTATAGTTTATAAACTAATTATACGTTAAAAAAGCTAATAAATATTTATTAAATCGGTTAATAATATTAATATAGTTTAATTAAAAAATACTATAATAAAAAAAGTCGAAAATATATAATTTCCAATTTTTAGTTTTAAAAATAGCGGTTATTTAATAATTTATAGAAATAAAAATATAGGTAAACGGATTATTATTTATATTTACTATAGTAATATTAAATAAATTAAATCCGAAAATTATAAGCTTAAGTTATTAACCGACTAAATATAGACTAGTTTTATTATAGTATTAAAGCCGGATAAATTAAAACAAAACATTTTTAAAAAAAGTTTTAAACTAAACGAATTTAAAGTTATAGTATAATAAAATAGCAAAAATTCTAGCTTAAATATTATATATTAATAACTAATAACAACTAAACGCTCGAATTTATATATTAATTAAATTAAATAAAATTAACTTGTTTTATATTTTAAAATTAATATTAATTAAACAAATATATATTTAAATAAAAAAGACTTATAAACTAAAAAATATAAATAATATTTTTAATTAAAAAAAAGCATTAAAATATTAATAGTTTTAAAAAGTTCTTAATACAGATATAAATATTTATTATTTAAAGCTTAAAACTAAAGCTTATTTATAAAGTTTAAAAATTTTAAAGTTTTATTAATAAGCATAAATCAAAAAGGTTAAAATTAAATTAAGTTATTATAAGATTTTTTTTTAAGAAAAAAAACTCGAAACTTATTATTTTAAAAAACTACAGACGTAACGCTTTTAAAAAAAAACATTGTAATAATAAATATAATAGTTATAATATAAAATAATTAAACAAATATTTAAAAAAAACGAGGTTAAACCGTAAAAATATAGCGTTATTATTGAATAAGCTCTGTACGCACTAAGGCAAATATAAATAACTATACGATTAATTCATTTATGTCTATTTTCTAAAAAAAAAATCCCCGGAAGGGATTCCGTACGAAATATATAAGCCTCCGTATAAGATATCCGACGTACGTACAATTTATTTACGTCGGCTATCCCGTAACCGTCGTACGTAATACTCACTTACGCCGGTTATTTTTACCCGATAGTACGTGCTATATACGTACTGTTTATTTATATCGCACGTACTATTTACTCACGACGGCTATTTAGCATTTATTTTGTTTCTGCTCGTATAAAATAATTATCCCTTCGTATTAAATAGAAAGCCTTTTGCGTAATAATGGTTAAACAGTTATAAAAAATAAAAAGCTTAATTTAAATATTAAAATAAAAAAGGGTTAAAAATGTTTTAAAAAAAGGTTATAAAGTTTTGCGATTTTTTTACTATCGATTATTAATATACGCTTTTTTTTAAATTTAAAATAAGTTAAAATTATTAGAGTTAAAAAAAATAAAAAATCAAATAAAGTCTCGAAAATAATAAAAAAGCAAACAAAAATTAATTTAACCTTTAAAATTATTGTTATAAATAGAAAAAAAAATAATAACTTAAAAAGTTACAAAATTTAGTTAAATAAAAATTAAGCTATATTTAATAATTTTTATTTAAAACTTTTAATTTAATAAGTTATTACTTTTTATAATAGACTATTATAAATAGTATTTTAGCGATTATTATTAAAACGACTATTTTTATTAGCTAATTTTAAAAAAAAAAAAAAGTCAATAAGTTATAAATCAAAGGTTTAAACTTTACCGCTTTAATTATTAATTCTAATTTTTAACTTTATATCTTTAATTATATTTTTTTACTCTATATTTTTTAACTTTTAGTTATTTTTTTTTAAATAATAACTAAAATATTTATAATAATTATTTAATATTTTTATTTTATTATTTAAGCTTGTATTTAATTATTTTGAATTTTTTTTTAAACAATTTTAAAATAATTAGTAATAATAAGTCTAATAAAAAACGCAAACGTAAAAGCCGCTTTCGATTTTAGTTTATTAGTCGTATTAACCGAATGTTTTTTTATAATTATATTATTTATATTAGCTTTAAAGTTTATATTTAATAATTATAAAACGAAAAAATAAACAATAACTATTTTTTACGCAAATTTTATACTAACATATAACTATCGTTTTTTTCTTTTTTATATCCGTAATATTTTATTAAAATCTAATTTAGTTAAAAATTATAATACAAAACCTCCTTAAAATAACTTTATATTTATAAAAATTCTTTAAATATGTTTTTAAATTAATAAAAGATATATTTACTATATAACCTTAAAATCTATCCGTTTTTTACTATTTAATTAATAAAACTATAAATTTTAATAACTTTAAAAAAAATATATTAATAAAAAAATATTTGCTTTTTTATAACTTATTAAAAGTTTTTTTTTTTATTAAAAATAACTTAAGTCTTACACCCGTATTATTTTAATAGTTTTTAATTATTAATTCTGCTTTATTTAATAAAAGGTTTTACCGTTTTAATAACTTTATATTAATAAACTTTCCGTTTATAAATATTAATAATAAAGTTTTATTTAAAAGTTAGTATATAATTTTTATTATAAAAAAACTAAATTAATTTTTATCGGTCGGTAAAATAGTTAATATATAAATTTTTAATAATAAAAAATAAAATATAAACATTAATCGGAAATTTAATATTATATATTAAGTAATAAATATTTTTAATAACTTTTAATTAGTTTAATGTTTATATAAAACTTTTAAAATAACTTATTAATTATATTTTTATTATTATTTTTAAAAATATAACTAAGTTTTAATATTATTAATAAAAAATAAATAAGTTTTTTATAAAAATTTTATTACGAAATTAATATTCCGGTTATGCCGAAATTTTTAATTTTAACTAAAAGCGACGACTTTTATATATTAAGTTTTTAAACGGTAATTTTTTAGATTAATTATTAAATATTTTACGAAAAATGTTCAAAAAGCTCGAGGCTTTATTATTTAAATTTATAGCTAATTTAATACTATTTTTATAAATATTATAAAACCTAATATTTTAATAAAAACGAATTAATAAATAAGGCTAGTTTATATTCATTTATAAACTGCCGTTTTTTATTTAATATTGGTAACGGCGTATATAGAAACTATTTTTTCTATATCGAAAATAAAAAATATATTTTTTATCGTAAAAAATTATCGCCGATAATAAATTATTTCCGTATTTTAATAAAAACAGCCGATTTTATTAAACTTATTAACGTTATTAATAGTTTTTCGTTTTTTATTAAGTTTAGTAATAAATAAATTAAATATATATACGATTAATTTTATATAAATAATGTTTTTAAAAGCTAAAAAAAAAAAAAAATATTTAAAAAGAAATAAAAAAATAAAAAAACAGAAATAATAAATGTAATTTTTTTTTATTTAAAATAAAAGAATTTCCGTTTTATTTTAAATATAAATAAAAAAAAAGTAATATATATATAAATAAATATATAATTATATAATTAAATTACGTTAATTTCTTTTTGCTAAATTTAAAATTTTTTTTTAAAGACTTTATTTAGATTTGTTTAATTATATAAAATATTAATAAAAATTATAAAAAATTATAAAAAAAAAAAATAAAAAAAAATATCTATTATTTATTTTGTTTTATAGTATTAACTTTAGATTTAATTAAAAAATTTATATATTTATTATTATTATAAGTTAGTTTACGATTTTTTCCGTAAAAGTTAGGCAAAATATCGTTTTAAGTCCGAGGTTTTATCGTATTAAACTAAGTTTAGCTTTTAAAAACTTTAATTATAGTTTAATAATTATTTTAAAAATTTAGAAGCTTAAAATAATTTTATTTATTTTTAATAAATATTTTAAACCGTTTATTAAAAAAGTTTATTTAAAATAAAATACCGTTAAAATTTTATAATTAGTATTTTTTAAATAATAAAACTTTATAGATTTTATACGGACCGAATTAATTATATAAAAACTTAAATTAAATAAACTTATTATTTTTATAAAAAAAATTGTAAATTAAAACGTATATATTTTTTTTAAAAAATATTTTACGGATTTTATAGGCGTTTTTTTAATTAAAATAAGCCATAGTTATAGTTTATTTATAAATAATAATTTAATAAATACGTTTTAAATTTTTAGCTCGTTTTTCGTACTATCGTGCTTTTATAGCGATAAAACTATTTTAATTTGTTATTTTTTTTTAGTTTAAAATACGCTAAATGAAAATAATATTTTTAATTATTTAACTATTATTACGCAAAAGGCCTTTTACTTAATATAAAAGGATAATTATTTTATATAAGCAAAAACAAAACAAATACTAAATAGCCGTCGTAAGTAAATAATACATATATAATACGTACTATCGGGTAAAAAATAACCGGCGTAAATAAGTATTACGTATAACGGTTATAAAATAGCCGACGTAAGTAAGTTATACGTACGTTAGATATTTTATATAAAAATTTATATACTTTGTACGAAAATTTTTTTAAAAATTTCTTTTTTTAAAAAATAAACATAAATAAATTAATTGTATAGTTATTTATATTTGCTTTAATATATATAAAGCCTATTTAATACTAATTAATAGTTATAAAACAACTATAAATTAGTAAAAATAAAAAAAACAGTTAATCGAAAATTAGAATAATACGATTTTACGTTTTTGTTTTATTTCCGTTTTATATTTTCGGTTTAAACAAATTATATAAAAAAAACCTAAAAAAATTTACTTCGAATTATATTCGAAAGAAATAATAAACTAATTTATATAATAACCTCTGTATAATAGTTAAAAACAAATTTTAGATTTTATCCGAGTAATCGGCTTTATAGGCCGAAATAATTTTATAATACGGCTTTAATAAAAATAGCGTTAAAAAATACTTCGTATTAAACAAATAAAAAAACGACAACGATTTTAAATTATTTAATAGTTTTTTTAATAAGTTTATAATAATGTATATAGTTTATTGCGTATTATTATATAAATAAATTTCTATAATAAATAATTATTTATTTTCTTTTATTTAAAAAAACTTTAAAAACTAAACGGAATTTTAGTTCAATAAATTTATATAAACCGTAAAACAGTTATTTTTTATACAACTAACAAAATAAAAAATATAATTTAAAAATAGCATTTTAAACGTAAAATTAGCTAAGCTTATATAAAACAAATAAATAGTAACTAATATTTACTATTAAAAACTTCGTATAACTTAATTATTATAACTTTAAAAATTACCCGAATTAAATATTTAATAAACTATCGAAAAACAATTATAAAAAAACTAACCGTATAAACAATTTTAAACTTTTTAACTATTTTTTATTATATAATAAACCTTATTTTAATATATACTATAGAATTTTATCGTATTAAAATATAATATTATAAACGGCTAAATTAATTTACGTAAATTTATAGCTTTTTAAAAGTTATAAAAAAGCTTTTTAAACTTTATTAACTTACCGTATAATATATTATCGGATAAAATACGTTAGTTTATATAGTTATATTAAGTTTTAAAAATTAAAGAAAATTATTATTACGCGGTTTTTTTTTAAATTTTTTTAAACTTTATTAAGTCGTATTTTTAAATTAATATTAACCTAGAAATAACGTAAAAAAAAATATATAATACGTTTAACGTATATTTTAATATAAAAATAAACTATATTTAATATTAAAACAAATAAACTATAACAAACTTTTAATAAATTATACGAAATAATTTAGTATTAATAAAACCGAAAATATTAAAACAACTTTTTAAAACTTTTCGTATTATTTAATACGTTTTTAAACTAGATTTTTAAAAAAAAATTTTATTATATTTAGTTATTATATAAATATATAATAACGTGCCCGAATTTAAATAAATGTTAATTAATATAAAAAACTCGTACGAAAACTTATTTTTAAATCTTTATATTATAATATAAATTTTAATATAATAAAAAAACAAGCTATAATTTATATAAAACGAAAACTTTTATACGTATTATAACGATAGAAAATATAGTAATAACTATATATAAAAATAACGTAATAAAAGATTATTCCGTAGTCGTACGTACTATAATTTATATAATTCTTGCAATTTAAAATTTCGACGTTTATTTAATCGTAAAAACAAAAAATGTTTATATATTTTAAACTAAATTATTAGTTTATAAAACACTTTAAAAAAAATTGCTTATATAAAACAATATTTTATCGAATATAGTAATATATAAAACAAAAAAATCGATATTTATGTCGTTAATTTTAAAAAATATCCTAAAATAAAAAATAAAAATAATTAGCTGTATGAAAAAAACGAAAAAAAAAAAGCCTATAAAAAACAAAAAACTAAAATATCGTACTATATAATAAACTAATTATATATATACCGAATAACCTAAAAAAATATCTTAAAACTTAATAATTTTTATATAATAATATAAAACCGTATAATATATCGGTTTTTATATTAAAAAACCTGTACGAAAATATTTATTAAAGTATTTTTTAAAATATAAAAGCCGTATAAATATCGATTGTCGGCAAGTTATAAACATTAATATACGTACAAAAGTTTTTAAAAACAAAAATCGACTAAATTTTTAAAAAAAACTTTTATATAATTCGGAAAAGCTAAAAACATAGTATCGATTAAAAAAATTAAAATCGATACGCTAATTAATTTAATTCGATTTTTATTTTTAACGCTTTTACGTTTTTTTTATTTTCGTTATACGATATAAATCGATAAAAAACGTATTATAATAATTTAATAAATAAGATTATATAAAACGGTAAATCGTACGCCGTAGTTAAGAAATAAAACTACGGATTTTTTATTTTAATTGCGTAAAATAAACTTTATATTTTACGGAAATAAAACTACGGCGAATATATAAAAAAATAGGTCATTAACGCGTAAAAAAACTTTATAACTTATTAATAAAAACAAGCTACGACGTTTTTTTAAAAGTTTTTAATAAAATTAAGCGAGTTTACTATTATTACTAATTATATATAATAATATTTTAAAGATTTAAGTTTTTAATTAAAAACGATTTATTTTTTAATTATAAAATTATTATTAACGTTATATATATTAACGGTAAGCCCGTATTATACGTAATTAACGTTAAAACGAGATTTTAAACCGCTACGTTTTTAAAATCTTTTTTTATATAAAATACTTAAAACGCCCTATATCGGTACTAAATTTATATATATTAAAAACTATTAAATATAATTATATACAATATTAATATAAACTTTTTGTTTAAAAAATTTCGGAATAACGCGCGATTTATAAAATTTTCGTATAAAGAAATCTTGGTTAAAGCTTATTAAAATATCGAAAAAATTAAACAAATATATAAACTATTCCGTTGTACGTTTAATATTTTATATAAAAAACTTTTAAATACAATAAACAACTATATAATTTTATAAATCGCGATAAAAGCTTTAAATAATACGGCTAGCCTAAATAACTTAATACTTATTTTATTAATTTTTAAAGTCTATTTTAAAATTGTAACAGATTTTCTTTTTTTTTTAAATATTATATAAAAAATAAAAACAATTTAAAAAACTATAAAAACAATTTAGGAAAAATATACAAAAATAAACGTTAACCGTATAATAAATATATAAAACAGCTTATTATATAATATTCTTTAACTTTTTTTATAATTAAAAATATTTATATAGCGTAAAAAAAAGCGGCTAAAAAAAACTATTTAAAATTATAGCAATCGAAAAATAAAACGTAATTTTAAATAACGGCTAAAAATTTTGTTATATATAAATTAAGCCGTATTATCGACCGTTATATAATAATATAAAACTTAAAATGCTTATTATATAATAAAACATTTTATTAAAAATTATATTTTAAAAGTTATAACAAGTTTTTAATTTGTTAAAACGCGGATAAAAACGTTTAAAAAAATATCCCGTTATATAAGCATTCTTTACCGAAAAAAAGAAATCAGATTTTGCCTTTATAGTACAATTCCGTTAAAATAAAAAAATCAATACGTTTAATAAGCTATTTAAAGAATCGGATGCAAAAAAAATTAATAACTTATTAGCGTAAAACGTATTTATTTTTATACGATATTTCGACGATATATTAAAAACTTTTTATATTTTTAATATGCGGCTAATATAAAAAGTTAAAACAAAAATAACTGTTTTATATAAAAAATCTAAAATAGTTATATAAAAATATAAAAATAAAAAAAAAACATTTTTTATTTAATCCCTAACGATTTAACGAAATAATTAACGCTTTATATTAGCTTTAAACCTTATATTAATCTAGTTATACGGAATAAAAAATAAATTAAAAAAATATTATATAAATATACGTATAAATAACAAATTATTGGTTGACGTGTTTACGTTACCTGACGAGCACTTGGGATAGAGACGAATGGCTAGGTTATTTAGCAACTAGGACCGTTACAGCAACTAGTGACGGCATTATATATAGCCTTGTATTTCGGTGCCTGCATTTTTAATAGCTTTATAATTAATTAACTATTATTAACGTATATTTTAGCCTATAGCTGTAATTATATCGCGATATTGCGTATATATAACTTAATACTAATTAATGTTAAACCGTTATTTTTTAGCACAAATTAGTAAAAAAAAAACGATTTAGTTATATTTATATTTAATATAACTGCGACCGCGTTATGTTATAAAAAAAAGCTTTATTGCTGACTTTTAACTATTAAACACGTTTTGCGATTGCTAAATAGAACTTCGACGAAATTTTTTTAAAACTTAATAATATATTAAAAATATTGCTATTGCTATATAAACGACGGCTTTTTACGCTTTATCGCGTTTTTATAAAACTTTTAATACTTAAATTATAATATTTATTAAAAAATAAGCTCGATAAAAAAATATCGTACTTTTATTACTATATTATTTTTACTATATTTAACTTTTTTTTTATTCCGTATATTTTTTAAAATTGCCGAAATAGTAGGCGACGACGGCTTAGTAACCGATTTAAAAATCTTTTTATATCTATCCAAAACATTAAAAAAGATATTAAAAATGCGTTAACTAAAATCGGCTTTTTTATTAGCTTTAGTAAATAAATAAAAATAGATATTTTCGGAAATAACAAATTTCGTTACAATAACGAAAAACATAATAAAAATAATATAATTATTTATATTATTAGCTAATTTTATATTTATTTTAATTTAAATTTTATTAATAAGTAATTTGCTAACGCTTTTTGCAATAATTTCTATAAATAAAAACCCGAAATATTTAATTATTATAAAAACTTTAATTAAAATATTAAAGATTTCTTCCGTAATAAAAAAGTTTTAGTTTTGCTTAATAATATTAAAAATATAGCTACTATAATAAATATTCTTATTTAAAAAGCATTTAACTTATAGTTATCCGACGAAATAGAGAAATAACTAAGTTTTATTAACTAAACAAACAAATAGCATTTTTAATATTATATAGTACGTATTAAGGAGCGGATATTTCGATAAAACGATAATATTGTCGATTTTGTTAATATAATTAACGAAAAATTGAATTTATTATTTATTCCGATATTAAAAAGCGATAAGAGATATATTATTATTTACGAGCTTAATATTTTTAAACTAATTATTTTAAAACTTTTTAAAAATACTTTTAAAATAAAACCTATTACTTTAGATAATATTATATTAAATATATAGCTATAGATTAAAGAATAAAAATACCAAAAAAAAGAAAAACAAAATTAAAAAGCTAAATATATTTAATAAAAAAAGAAACGTAAACAAAAATAAAAGATATAACGCTATTAAAAAATATTCATTATTGTTTTTATAACTAGATTAATAGTAATTTGCGTAAATTTTCGACTTAAAACTTTTGATTTTATTATTTAATTTAATAAATATGTTTTTAAAAGCTATAATAACTATATTAACGAGCATTTTTTTTTAAAATATATTACTGTATTAAATCTTTTTTATAAAACTTTTACTTAATATATTAAAACGTTTTTTAAAACAATAAGATAAAAAACGATTATATAGCGGTAACGTATACGATATATTTAACGATAAAATACGATATATATTACATATTTGTTTATTATTAGGTATTTATATATTTTATTTAGTAACTGTTTTTTTTTATTATTTTTAAAGGAAATGTTTTAACGTATTATATTTATAGTATTAATTTAAAATTAAACTTTTATTAAATATACGATATTATGGTTTAATATTTTAATATAGAAATTAATTAGACTTATTATTTTTATAACTAAATTTTGATTATTTATAATAAAATCCGATTAAAGAATTTAAATAAAAAGCTTATAAAAGCTTTTTAAATAATATTTAATCGCTTTTAAATATGTTAACGAATATTTAGCCTAGATTATATAACCGACGGAATTTTTAAAAATATAGTTTTCTATATTTATAAAAAACGCCTAAAATTTTTTTATATTTTAAAAATATTACTTTTTTAAATAAAAAAACTTTTTTTAAAACTTTGGATATTTTTTTAAAGTTATATTAATATTAATAAGACTATTTAGTACTATATAATCAAATACGGCTTTTTTAAAAAGTAGAACTATAAAGGCAACGCCAATTTTAAAATATATTATGGCAACCGACGTTATAACTTTATTAAACGAAGACAAAAAAAAGCTTTTTAAAGCATTTATCGAAATCGGACCTAAATTTTCCGAATTAGCTATTTATTTTATAGCAATATAAAAATAAGACGAAGATACTTTTAACGAAAAAAATATACTTAATAAAAAAGTAATATAAAAAAATACCTATAATAAAAAAATATTTATTATATTTATCGCTAATTAAATTATCGATTATATAGGTATTTATTTAAAAAATAATAAAACTAAATAATATAATAGTAAATATTTACTAAAACGGATATAAAAAACATTATATCCTAGTTTTTTAATATAGTTAATAACTTTAAATTACGGAAATATAAATAAAAAACATTTTATATTAAAAATAAATATAGTATAATATTGGCCTATTTTAATTTTTTTAATTTTTATATATAACTTTTATTATTAACTATAATTATATTATTATAATTAACCGATAACGAACTAGGAAAAAAAATTAGTAACTATATAATATAATAAATTACCGAATATATAATTATATATATAGACTTTTACGATAAAAATATATTTTTAAACATTATAACTTTTTTTAACGCTTAACCGATACGGTATTAATAAATATTAAAATATAATATTTAATACTAAAGCAGTAAAATATTTTATAATTAGTAAAGCCTAAGTTAAAACATTTATACGTATTGATTTTTTAGCCCGTATAGATCGATTAACGGTTAAGAAAATAAACGTACGTTTTAAAGATAACGATATTATTATTTTTACCGGGATATTTACCGTCGCTACTATTTTTAGCGATATTAATTTTAAAGTCGTTCCGACTAATATTTTATTTTTATTATCTTTAAAAAATATAAATAAATAAAAATATATTTTAAAAACCCGTTTAATAAAATCTATTAATTTAGCAATAATATTATTGTTAATATTATCCGAAAATAAGGACATTTATAGTTTTATTTTAATAAAACCGAAGTTATATAAATAAATATAACAGAAAAAAAACTATAACGTATTTATTAATATTTTAAATATTATTAAGCTAATCGTTTATACTATATACTAAAAAACGTTAGATATAACGATGTTAATATTAAAATATTAGAGCAAATCGGCAAAGTTTATACTATATATTAACTAAAAGCCGTTTTTTTTTACCGATTTAAATTTACGTTTAAAAACGACGTCGATTTTAACTACGAAGTTTTTATAAACGTAATATATTTAAATAACAAGCCCGTATTATATATTATCAACGTAGTTATATTTTTTTAAAACGTAGCTTTTTTATTGTTTATAATAATTAAAAATATATAGGAAACTTTACGACGAATATATGTAGATATATATTTTAAACTATTTAATATTATTATTTATAACGCCGGAATTAATTTTTTTTTTAAAAAATTCTAAAGTAACATATATATTATAGGAGTTATAATTAAGGAAATATTTATTAAAGCTTACTAAAGCATTAAAAAGCTAAAACAAGTTTATAAACCTTTTTGCCGAATATAGGATATTTTAAACGTTAAACTATAAAATATTTGCTTATTAAATGTAATTTTTTAAATAGTTATTAAAACAGTTAATAATATAGTAAAACTTAACGGCTTTATGTTTATATTATTTATATTTAGTATATATCTACGTATTAATTATAATTTATTACTATTATTAATAACCGTATAACGGATAAAAACAATAAAAAAAGCTATAAAAAAATTACGTACTATTATATTTTTATAACAAATACGTAATGTTTTCACTACCCGATATAGCCTAAACGTTATAAATATTTTAGCATTATTTATCGGATATAAAGTTAAAATATATCGAAAAAAAAATCGTTGGATTAAATTTTATAAATTATTGTTTATTAACGGATACGATATTATTATCGATATTAACGGCCTTAAAAGATTTCGATTTATAACGGTAAAACTATTTTACCGAAACGACTTTAAAAAAACAATTTTTAATATATTAAAAGATAAACGAATTATATTTATTTATAACTTATACGATAATTTCTTATACCTTAACGATAATTTTTATTATATTCTATTTAAAAAAAACGTAATAAACCTAAAAATAATAAAAACAAATTAAAAAACGTTTATTTTAAAGTATTCGAACAAACTTATAATAATAAAATATACGTTATATTATAACCGCTTAACGAAATAGCATTTTTTATAATAACTGTAAAAAAATAAGCTATATAAAATAAATTATTTTAATTACGCGTTAAAAGCAAGATTATTATATTTAGAAAACTTTTTAAAATAAATAATAAAGCTAAAATCGATGCTTTTTTTAATAACGGTATTATTAAAATTATTATTTTAGACTTTATATAATTTATAGACGCATATATTTTTAGATCGAAAATCGTTTGCAAAATTAAAATGACCGAAAATAATAATCTATATAAAAAAAGTCGCTTAGTTATATAAAGTTATAACGACGATAGTAAAAACAAAATTTTTATATAGTTACTAACTGTTTAAAAAACATTTTAACGCTTATTATTAGCATTTATATTTATTTTTATTATTATGATTTAAATATAAATAACTTTTTACGATATTATTTAGGTATATATGTAATTAAAATTATTTTTTATTTGCATTATTTATGCTTATTTCTTAAAAAAATTAAGAAATTAATATTTAAAAAACGTTATTTTATATATTATTAAACTATTATATAATATAGCAAAAATAGGACTCTTTTAATAAATAATATATTACTGTTATTATTAAAACGTTTTTTATATAAACGTTATAGTATACGATTTATATTTAATAATTACCGACTTTTTTTCGATATAAAAAAAATATTTTACGATTATTATAATATAAACCGATAATATTTTATAAATTAAAACGAAAAAATTTTCTAAATATAAAAAAATAACTTTTAAGTTTAAATTAAAACTATAAACAATTTTTATAAAAAAACAACCGTTTAATTTTAACGGATTATATTTTAAGCAATATAGCTATAATATTTATATAATATAAAAAGATTAAAGTAAAAAACTAGCTTTAATATTTTCTACTAATAAAAACCGAAAATAAAAATATATTAAGCAAAAAGTAAAAAAAACATATTTTGTTAAAATTTGTTAATTAAAAGCCAGCTACGATTTTTTTATTGTTACTTAAACTATTAATTTAAACAATAACGATTATACCGTATTAAATAGTAGACTCGATTAGTAAATAAAGCATTTTAACTAAAGACTATAATATATATTTCTTAATATCGATACTTTTAAACTATTTATATTTGTTAACGCTTTATTTGTTAATAATAAAGATTTAAGCTTTTAAATAAGATTTGTTATTATTTTTATAAACAAAATTAATATAATTTACTATACCGATTATTTTGCTTTTAAAATTAAAAGCAATATTATTTATTAAAGTTCGATTAAATATAAACGCGTTATTAAATTTATATTTATATTTAAAATATATAGCATAATTTATAAATATAATATAAGTTATTATTTAGTAATAGCTATTAATTAAATTATAAAAGCTATATAGTATATTAAAAAAACGAAGACTGTTATTTGTAATATTTTTTTTATTATCTGTATTAACTTTTATTTATTTTACGAAATAATTACTAAATTTGGTACTATAGCCGAAAAAAGGCTAATAATTAATATTATAGCTTTTTGAAAATTATATAAAAAGTAAAAAATTTACAAAATATGCTAGATCCATAAAAATAACAATCTTTCCGATATTATGACTAAAACATTATTAAATAAGGTTTTAAAACGATTTATTAACGACAATAAGATTATTGTTCGAATCGAAAAATTTATTAAAAAAAGAAAAGCAAATAAAGACGCTTTTTAAGCCTTTAGGGAAATTATATACATTATATATTATACCTATAAAATTAACAATAAAATCAACTTAAAAAGTAAAAAAGTTGTGAATATTAGTTAACGTGTTTACGTTATTTAACGAGTATTTAAGACGGAAATAAATAACTAGGTTATTTAGTAACTAGGACCGTTACGGCAATTAGTGACGGCACTGTATATAGTTTTATATTTCGGTGCCTGCACTTTTAATAGCTTTATAATCAATTAACCACTATTAACGTATATTCTAGCTTATAGCTATGATTATATCGCGATATCGCGTATATACGACCTAATAATTTACTATTAAACTTTAAGTCCTATATTTTAAAGTAATTAATTTTAATTTATTTCAAATCTTAAAATATTATTTTATATATTACATTAGTTAAAAGACCGGTTTAAAAAGACTACTTAGTTTACGTAATTTTTTCTATTTAATATAGTTTATATTTTATTAATTTTTTTAAACAAAATTGTTTAAAATTAAAAACAATATATAAAACAGTTTAACTTTTAATTTTACGATTTTTAATTAATTTAATATAATTATTTTCATAAAATTTGTTATAAACCGATATTTATCTAGAAAATACATATAAATCTAAGGTTAAAAAATTATAAAACTTTAAACATTAATATAATTTATAATATTTAATATATAAATTTTTTTAATTTAATTTTTGTTTTTAATAACGTTAACATTAAATAATAGTATAAGCCTACTTTTTTATTATTTTTCCCCGCTTATTTATTTATATTATTATTAATTCTTATAAAATTATAAATTTAATTATATTAAATTAGTTAATATATAAAATTGTTTTTTTGATTTTTTATTATTATTAACGCGTTATAAATTATTTAGAACTTTCAATCCGGTCTAATTTGGACTAGTGTGGGGCTAGTTACGGCTTATTTACTTTAGCTTACAAGGTGGCCCACGAGGGGGTGGCCCGTGAGGGGGGTGGTTACCTTACAAGGTGCTTGGAACCGCCATAGCAGTATCAGATGACGCTGTCCACTTCGTCGCAGCACGAGACCAGTTCTCGGAGATATTAGGAAGCTCGAAAGCTAAGACTGTGACTGTTCCTTCAGTATTTCGGTTACTTATCTAGTGTGCATTTGATACATATAACCGAGGGGACCACAGCTTAGCCGAATGGTTTATGGAGCAGGCTTTGTCGCGAAGAGTTTTGAGGCAGATGTACAATGACTGGTATCGTTCAACTCTCAGAAGTCTTCTAGGTGATGATGCTGACAATGGCGATGACAATGGCGATGACGATCTAAGTTTAGACGAAGAACTACACTACCCATGGATGGTAGAAAGCATGACGAGCCTCGCGTTACGACATGGAGCGGTTATATTGGATCTCGAGAATCATTATCGTTCTAATCTACTAGAACACGATACCCAGTTGAACGTAAAAGAGCGGGACATTCTGAACCGCTTGAACGCAGCTTCGACGGCCTTCAAACAAATATCGAACCTAAGCAGCACTTCGCCAGTTCCGACTGGCGCTGATCTCGGGAGACGTGGCGACAACGGTTAGTGTTACGCAACAGGTCGAACGCTCCGGGCTAACGAAAACCAATCTAGTTGTATCTAATAAAAAGAACACAAAGATGTGCTTGCCGCGGGTTTGGATGACAATCGCCCTACAACAGATCATAGCGCGTTCGAGATATCTCTGCGCACGAAACCGGAAGGAACTTCAGAATCATGGCTCGTACTGATCATAGCTACAGTGCTGTTTGCTAGTATCGCGGAAATTGTTGGTAGTCTCTCGGGAATTGGTGCGTCCATTGTCCTCCGCGAGGCCGAAAAGCCGAACAGTAGCACCTTGTTCAACATCAGTATCAGTGAAGCAATTGCTGTTGGTACCGCATCTGGAGCAATTTCCTTTGCTCCGCTGGCCATTCAGTACATTTTATTCTACATCGGCCACAGCTTTGCCATACGCCTACATTTCCCTGTGTTGCCGAAAACTCCTATGCTGCTGACAATGCGCCTTTGAGGCCATCAACGCAAAATCTGCGGCACAAATATAAGTGTTGGCAATGTTAGCTGGTTATTACTACTTGTTGCTTCTAGTTTCGCTCGGTCAGGTTTGGCCGGACTATACTTGGCTAAAGCGTTACACGTTGAGGGTAAGAACTTCTGTCTAATAACGCGATCCCATGCTAACGAATTCCGACGCAACAGATGTCCGTACCTTGATTTTAGCTTCGACTGCTGCCGCAGGACCCATGATTGTGTCAACTTCGTCATTAAGGTTGCATTGGTATCTAGATAATAATGACAATATAACTTTCTACATGGAGTGGAGCCTGTTAGCGTCATGGTGGCTGATAACGACTGGCTTCGACGCGCTGGCTGGGTACACATTTGCAAAAGTGGCAGAGAATCTAGGTATGTAACCGTAACATTCTTTTTTATTGTAAAGCTGACTTCTTAGGCCATGTCTTTATTCGACCTCCCGCTGCGACGGCTAGTTTTGGTGCCTTTGGGGCGCTTGCTAATCTATGGCCCTCCTTACTGTTGGCGCCTTGCTTCGTACCCCGTTATTGGTTACGCCACCGGAAGGCAAGCCGTATTAACGTATAGTCTAATAGAACTAATGTGTATATTCTTCAAATTCAATTGTTGTACTTTAGCATAGCGTCCAGTAATAGCATGATAACTACGACGACACCGTCATGCCCAACACTCCTACATATTGTTAACTGTATCATTAAAAAGGGTGCTGGTATGGTAGCTTCGCTTTAGTCACTAGGTCATTGCTTGTCAAGTGTATGTCTTGCTTCTAATAGGTCAAGTGAATGAAGCAACGCAAAAAACCGCGAACCACCGAGCGCGAGAGGACATTGGGGAGGAAATATGTTTGGGGGTGAAAGAAGCGAGGGCCGTCCGCTTACCAATGGCAGAGAAAATACAAGACTGACGACTAATTATCTAAAGCACAGTTGAGCGAATCGAATGTGAATGCTCTGACATCCGCTATTGCATCCGAAGATGCCGATATGCTACGTTTTCAGTTTTTATGCCATTGCGAAGAGGTATCGGATTTACATTTTTTTGCCTTCCGCTAATTCTTCTAAGGTAACCACCCCCCTCACGGACCACCCCCTCGTGGACCACTTTGTAAGCTAAAGTAAATAAGCCGTAACTAGCCCTATACTAGTCCAGATTAAGTCAGGTTTTTGTATTTAATTGAATTATATATATCTGAGTATAAAAATAAATAGTGAAAAATATAGTTATTATTTATTAAATTAATAAAATTTTTATAAATAATAGGTTTTTATATTAATTATAAAATATAAAACTTAATAAAAATAAAATATAAAAAAGTAGGGCAAGGCCTTTTATTTACGTAATAGTAATATAAACTAGAAAATAAATAGTAAAAAATATTATATTATTAAGTTAAATTATTATATATTAAAAAACGACTAATTTATATATAAATCTAGTTCCCGAGTAAAGTTTTCGATAAAATTATAAGTTTAGTCTATTTTTTATTAACGTTAAAATAAAGCTATTAAATTAAAACCTTTTATATTAAAAGCGTTTTATTTCAAACTAATTTTTTAAGTTTTTAATTTAATTTTAATATTTATATTTATTTATTTATAATTGAATAACGCCTTTGTTTTATAAATAATTCTATATGTAAAAATATTTTTATAAAAAAACGTAATATTTAATAATATTTTTTTATATATTATTATACTATAAATAAATTAGTAAAAAATTCTTTTTAAAATATTTAATTAATAATTAATAATAAGTTATATTTATATTTATAATGTAATAAAAGCAAAGCTTATTAAATATACTATTATATATAATTACGCGTTTTATAACTACGGTATAATGTTTTATATAGTTTTTAAATAGCCTTGTTTTTAAAGTTTTTAAAATATAATTATGTTTTTAATTATATTTACTATTAAACTTTAAGTTTTATATTTTAAACTAATTAATTCTAATTTATTTTAAATTTTGAAATATTATTTTATATATTATATTCGTTAAAAAACCGGTTAAAAAATATTACTTAATTTACGTAATTTTGCTTATTTAATATAGTTTATATTTTATTAATTTCTTTAAACAAAATTGTTTAAAATTAAAAACAATATATAAAACAGTTTAACTTTTAATTTTATAATTTTTAATTAATTTAATATAATTATTTTTATAAAATATGTTATAAACCTATAGTTATATATAAAATACATATAAATATAACGTTAAAAAATTATAAGACCTTAAATATTAATATAATTTATAATATTTAATATATAAATTTCTTTAACTTAATTTATGTTTTTAATAATATTAATATTAAATAATAATATAGATTTTTTTTTTTTTTTTTCCCCGTTTATTTATTTATATTATTATTAATTTTATTAAAATTATAAATTTAATTATATTAAATTAGTTCATTTATAAAATTGTTTTTTTATTTTTTTATTATTATTAATGCGTTATAAATTATCTAAAACTTTTAATCCGGTCTAATTTAGACTAGTGTGGGGCTAGTTACGGCTTATTTACTTTAGCTTACAAAGTGGTCCACGAGGGGGTGGTCCGTGAGGGGGGTGGTTACCTTATGGCGCGATTTGTCGTCTCCTTAGAGTGCCTTAAATTGGCCCTTGTGCATTCATTTACTCGACGCGATTTGCTAGAAGAGCAATTCCTGAAACACTGCTTTACCCTTCCCCGTTATATCGATATTCAACGATCAAGGCTTTGACACGCAGACGGCAAGCAGCATGCATTAAATGATTCATGTAATAAGATAACCACCCCCCTCACGGGCCACCCCCTCGTGGGCCACTTTGTAAGCTAAAGTAAATAAGCCGTAACTAGCCCTACACTGGTTTAAATTAGACCGGATTAAAAGTTCTAGATAATTTATAACGCATTAATAATAATAAAAAAACAATTTTATAAATGAACTAATTTAATATAATTAAATTTATAATTTTAATAAAACTAATAATAATATAAATAAATAAGCAGAGAAAAATAATAAAAAAGTAAGCCTATGTTATTATTTAATATAACGCTATTATAAACATAAGTTAAATTAAAAAAGTTTATATATTAAATATTATGAATTATATTAATATTTAAAGTCTTATAGTTTTTAACGTTGTATTTATATATATTTTTTATATAAATATCGGTTTATAACATATTTTATAAAAATAATTATTTTAAATTAATAAAAAATCGTAAAATTAAAAGTCTGATTGTTTTATATACTATTTTTAATTTAAAATAATTATGCTTAAGAAAATTAATAAAATATAAGTTATATTAAATAAAGTAATTACGTAACTTAAGTAGTATTTTTTAACCGGGTTTTTAACTAATGTAATAAATAAAATAATATTTAAAAATTTAAAATAAATTAAAATTAATTAGTTTAAAATATAAAACTTAAAGTTTAATAATAAATATAATAAAAAAGATAATTATATTATAAAACCTTTAAAAGCAAAGCTATTTAAATACTATATTAAATATTATACCGTAATTATTAAACGCGTAATTATATATTATAATATTTTTAAAAAAAAACCCGCTTTTAATATATAATAAATATATAAATAACTTATCATTAATAATTAATTAAATAATATAAAAAGAATTTTTTACTATTTTATTTATAATATAATAATATATAAAAAAATAGTTTTAAATATTACGTACTTTTATAGAAATATTTTTACATATAAAATTATTTATAAAAAAAGGCGTTATTTAATTATAAATAAATAAATATTAATGTTTAAATTAAACGAAAAATTTTAAAAAATAGTTTTAAATAAAACGTTTTTAATACATAAAGTCTTAATTCAATAGCTCCACTCTAACGTTAATAAAAACTAGACTAAACTTATAATTTTACCGAAAACCTTACTTAGGAACTAGATTTACATATAAATTAATTGTTTTTAAAATTATAATAATTTAATTTAATAATGTATTATTTTTTACTATTTTTGTTCTAGTTTATAATATTATTACGTAAATAAAAAGCCTTGTCCCACTTTTTTATGCTTTATTTCCGCTAAATTTTATGCCTTTTTACTAGTATAAAAACCTATTATTTATAGAAGTTTTATTAATTTAATAGATAATAACTATATTTTTTACTATTTATCTCTATACATATATATATATAATTTAACTAAATAAAGAAGTCTGACCTAATTAGGACCAGTGTGGGGCTAATTACGGCTAGTCGCAAAGTGGCCCACGAGGGGGTGGCCCGTGAGGGGGGTGGTCATCTTACGACGGACAACGTAGTATGTAAATATTAGCAGGCTAAAAGTACACCCCAGCTGCCCCAAACGATGGCTGAATGTGCAATGATGTCAGAAGTTGGAGAACCTATCATGCCGTTATGAACAATACAACCATCTATCGATCTCGGACCAGAGTGCAACCAACGAGGAGAAGACTGCGCGCCCTTAAGATGCATTTACTTCACAGCTGCATGCTGATGTAGATGAGTGGTCGTAATTGCGAGATGCCAGTCTTACTGACATGAGAGGACTATAAGGATCCGCAGCGGGAACAAAACAGGCAGAAAATAATCATGGCTGGCACATCGTTAAAACAACTCATAGTCGGGTGACCTGTAGCTAAACGGTTCTACTAATTATTCGATCGAGCTCCTGTCACCCTTTGAACGGTACGAAAATATGATGGCGGCTCGGCAGTTGAGATTCCCGTAATTCGCCGAGCAGAGGCAGCATGCGGACCGGGCCAGTTTGGCGGCCCCTTGGCGTCATCGGACAGCGTATCAGTGCATACAAACGTGGAAGTATTAGTAAAAGCTTTTGTGGTCCAAGGGAGGTCCCTAGAGTAGGTAATTGGTAGGTAGACTTAAGGTTCCGTTTGGCGTCATCGCTTATAAATGCACCTTATAATCTTTGTAATTCGCTGTTTTTTGGAGAAGCCGACGTGGTAGGTGATACTACTGCATGCAGCCATAAATTTGACCTTTGGTGTGCCTGAACATGCGGCGCGATCGGTTCAGCGTCTCTGCGAAATGGCCAAAATATCATCCCAAAACAGTTTCAGACTCGCCTTATAAAGTCATCAACACCAATCTCTTTCTCTCATCCCAAGGCTCAGTCTTGGCCTGATATGAAACGCGTCATTCGCGTCTATCAAACCTTCCTTCTGCGACTAGCATCGCCCAGCTCGCTCATAATGACAAACTACCCGAAGTCATGGAGTCTCTTGATTGTGCTATACTTCCCATTTTTCACGCTAGGATCGTTGTTACTTGCGGGAGGAACAATAGTCGCCTACGATGAGCACTCGGGGCTATTCAACGTTATAAGAAACGGTTCTCTGCTCATAGCTGCGAATAAGATTGCAGGAATCTACAACACAGCCTCACCTGATGGGCTATCGGCTGATGCAATAGTTGTCGACTGTACTAACAAGATCATTACACCTGGGTTTATCGACACGCACCGTCACAGCTGGCAGACCGCTTACAAGACCCTTGGCTCTAACACGACACTAGCCGAGTACGCAAATAGATTCGGTGCTGGCGTAGGGGAAACATACTATACTCCTGAAGACATATATGTCAGCCAACTCGCAGGTCTATATGAAGCCTTGGCCGCGGGAGTCACTACTATCCTAGACCACGCCCACCACACCTGGACAAGAGAGCACGCTGCTGCCGGTTGGAATGCATCCGTAGACAGCAAAGTAAGGGTATTCTGGGCCTACGGCTTAATGAATACCACGAACCCGGACTTTCAAATTTCCCACCAGATGCAGCATTGGCGAGAGCTTCACGCAACTTCGTCATCCAATGTCGCATCGCTCTGCATCGCGTATGATAATTTTTCGGACAACCCAGCTAATATCACCCAAGTGGTAGTCGATCTCGCCAAGTAAGTCCTGTCCAGACTAAATGGAAATATATAATGGAAGAACTAAGCAGCTGACCATCGTAAAGGCAGAGCAATGTGCCAGTGGTCACCACTCACCAGGTCGAAGGACCGTGGCTGCGTATGTCTCCACTCCCGGCCTCTTCAAGCACACGAGAGATTTGATGATACAAATAGTGGGAAACACTCCCGAAGACATCTACCGCGTCGGTCTTTTAAACTCTAGTATACCCGTAGTCATCTCGCACGCGGCCTTTCTAACAGCAAGAGGCGCTGCCCTTCTTCGCAGCACAAATCAGCACATTTCTATCACTCCCGAGTCCGAGATGCACTATGGCCATATGAGTCCGTCCAGTCATCTTATTCTAGACCAAGCCTCTCTGGGTGTTGATACACACTTCACATTCTCTACGGACATACTCACCCAAGCCCGCATGTGGCTGCAGAGAGTCCGAGAGCGCCTTTACGGCTTGACTGTGGAGGACCGCTGGCAAATCCCCAACGCCAACCCTATGTCGGTCAATCAAGCTTTCCTCCTCGCGACGCAGAAGGGCGGCCTCGCACTGGGCAGAAAGGATCTGGGCGTCATTGCGGTAAATGCCACGGCTGATCTCGTTGTTTGGGACGGTCGATCCCCTGCACTATTGGGCTGGACTGATCCCATCGCGGCTGTTATTCTACACGCTAGCATCGGTGACATCGACCACGTCATCGTAGATGGCGAGTTTGTGAAACGAGACAAGAAACTCGTTATCGAGGGCTACGACAATGTTGCGGACCGATTTCTCGAAACGGCGGGACGCATTCAAGCGAAGCTGAAGACGACGCCGCTGCCGGCTCTGGTGGGCGACTTCGTCACCGGATATCCCTATGGGCCGGTGCTTCAGGCGGATGTAGTTAGAGGGCCGGGTACGGGTTATGGACCCTTGTATGACTGAAGCAGTGTTAGTCAACTGGCACGGCCTGGTCGATATTTTAAGTTATTCCTGAACGTCAATTTTTATATGTTCATTCCTTAAAGTTTTCCACAATTGACAACGTTGTATGAAGTCACACTAATCAATGCAGGCCGCAATAATGCGACCGTTTTCATGTATATTTGCGATGCCCTCCCTACTTCACACTTGGCAAAGAGGCAGTCAGTAATATTTCCGATGGCAGGTCACCATAGTCGTAAATCATTAGGAGTCGCTGCTGTTGGAAGTATCCGGAGGTACTGCTACACAAGAGCAACTTCAATAAGTGTGTTGTGTCAGGAAGTAGACCCACTTATTCGGCTTCCTATATGAGGGAGTCTGCCGTACTCCCTAAAGCACTTAATAAAGGTACAAATATATATATATATATAGTAGTTATCTTTTTTTCGATTTAGTAAATAGTTAAAATCTTATTTTTTTATTATTTTATATTTATAAGCGTTTATAGCACTATTTAAAAGCTTTTTTAATTATTACGCTTTTATTTTTATATAAGTTATAAACCCGGCTTATAAATAAAATCCGGTATTATTAAATATATTATAAAATTATTTATCTTTTAAGCCTTAAGTTTTTATAAGTATTTTTTATAAAAATTTATACTTTTTAACTTATTATATTTATTGTTTAATTTAAAATAATTATCGATTTTAATAAATTTTATTTAAAAATTTTAATAAACTAGCTTATTTAATATCGTATTTTTTAAATTTTAGTAACTAATTTTAACGTTTAAAACTAGTTTAATACTTTAAAAACCGATTTAAATATAAAACTAATTAAAATATTCTAGTTTATATTAAAAATAAGTTCTTTTAATATAAATTTAAAAAACGCATAAAGATATTTAAAAAAAAAAAGCTTTAATTTAATACGGCGTTTTTTAAATATAAAAAAAAACAAAGCTTATAATAACTAGTTTTAATATTATAAATTTACAATTAATAAATAAATTATTAAAAGCTAAAATTATATTATAATATTTAATTAAATCGATAAAACTATAAATTTAAATTATATAAAAACGATTAATTTTTATATTTTTTTAAAAAAAAAACTATATAATAAATAAAATATTATATAACTTTTAAAAAAATAATATAATCTTAATTAATTTAAAAAATATAACCGAATACGAAAATAATATCGTAAAGTTTTCTTAAATATTAAGACTAAAAAAATATTTATATAATTATAAATTACGCGTTAAAAAACAGTTTATTAAAACGTAAAAACGTTTAAGATTTTTAATATTAAAAAAAAATAAGCGTTAAAAACTTTTTTTAATTAATTACGTATATTGTTTTTTATTAAGTTTTTTTTACTATTAACTAACGTATAAATTAGTAAATCAAGCTTAATAAGAAAGTTTAAACGTTTAACGATTTTAATATACGTTTAAAAAAGCTTACTATTTTAAATATTTATTTTAAAAACAAATATAATATTTTTTTATTAGTTACTATTTTAAAAAATAAAAACGTTTTTTTTTTGTTTTTTCCGAATACTAACTGTTTTAAAATTTTTAAAACCTAAATATTAATTAAAATAAAAAACAATAGCTTTAAAACTACTTTTATTAAAAAAATAAGCCTTATTATAACTATATTTAAATATTATAAACGTATTAACTATTTTATTATATAATAACGAAAGTTTATTAATAATTTAAAACGTATTTTAAACGTTTAAAATATTAAAAAATTAAGTCTTAATATAAAAGCTTAAAATAAAAAGCATTTTGTATTTTTATTAAAAAAACAAAGTTTAAAAACTTAATACTTAAATTAAAAACAAAAATATAACTTTATTTAATAATAAAAATAAAAAACGCGGTAAATTATTTAACTAAAGTTTTTATAAACGATTAAGCAATTAAAACTTGTTTTAAAACTTATAAAATAACTAAAATATTAATATAACTGTAATAATAATTAATTTTTCTATTTTAAAAAAAGCTTTTTATATTTTTATTATTTTTAAACATTATTATAGTTTGCTTTTAAAAAATACCGTATTTAATAATTATAATATTATATACATTATTAATAATTTAGCTTTTTTAAAACTAAGCTTTATTAAAAAGTCTTTTAATAAAAATTAAATATTATATAGTATAAGTTTTTTTTTAATTAAGTTCTAAAATATACGTATATTTAAAAAAGCTTTTAATTTAAAAAAAAAAACTAAAAACTACCGATTTAATTTTAATTAATATAGTTTATATTAAAAGCTTTTACGTTAATATTATTTTAAAAGCTTTTATATTTTATAAAATAAAAATATAGCTATATAAAAAAAATTATACTTCTTATATTAATAATTTTAATAATAATAAAATTATTAAACAGTTTATTAAAATAATTAATATAGTTTTTTTAAATATAAGTTTATTATTTTTTATTTTGTTTATAAAAACGATTTAATTTTTATTATATAGCTTTATAAAATTTTAATAAGCTTAAACGGCTTAGTTTTAAGCTTGTTCGAATATAAAAAAAATAATATAATTTATTAAAAAACCTTTAATTAAACCGTTATAATATTTTAAAAAAATAATATATTAAAAAAAAACATTAAAATTTTATAATAATTAAATAAGTAATTATTTATATAAAAAATATTAAATTTATAAAAACTTTATAAGAAGATTATAAAATTTATATAAAAATAAATATAAAAAATATTATATTAAAAAAAACGAAAAAATACCGTTTAAATTAATTTTTTTACCGCATTTTATAAAATTTTTTAATTTTTTAACAAATTTTAACCGTTTAAAATAATCATTATTAATATAAAATAAATATTTAAAAATATTATATATATATACATTTTGTTATAAAATTTAAAATTACGTTTTTAAAGCAATTAAAAAGTTTAAAGCTTAAATACGCCGTAAATTTTGTTTTATAATCGCTATTTTTTTTAGTAATAATAAAGCAATAGTTTATAATTTTTAAAAAAAACCTAATTTATTATTTAAACTAAAATAAAAAATATTTCGCTTAAAAAAACTTTAATAATAACTTATAAGCTTAATAAAAATATTAAGCGTTTAAAATAAACTATTATTAATATAAGAATTAAAATACGTTTTAAAACCGGCTTGTTTAAAAATTTATAGCCGGAAATCGTTTAAATAATAATATAAATCTATAATATATTACCGTATATTTTAAACAATTAATTATTTTTTATTAAAAAATTATATAAATAATTTATAACGTATTTTAAATAATATAGCCTAAATATTATTAAAAACTTTATAAACGATTTAAAGCTTTTATAAAACGGTTTATATATATATAAACATTTATATTACGTTTTACGTAAAAAAAACCAAAAACTTAAATAATAAACAAATATATAAAATACAATTATGCGTTTTTATAAAATATTTAATAAACTATATTATTTTTAATTTATATCGCGTATAATTGTTAAATTTAAACGAAATAATTGTTATATAAAACGTTAAATTTAATAAAAACCGGTTTTATAAAAATAATAAGCTTAAAAAATAACGAATTAAATCGTAAAGCTTAAAAACTATATTTAATAAAGCATTAAATACGTTTAAAAAAACGTAATTAAAATTTCTAATATATTTAAAAACGTTAATCCGGCTATAATTATTATTTTAAATGTTTTTATAAGCTTTAATAAATCGGAAAGAAATATAAAAAATTTAAAAAAAAAGATTAATTTTCCGATTATTTAATGTTTAAAACTTATTACGTTTTAAAATTTAAAAAAAAATTTTAATTTAGTTTTAAATATTTTAAAAAAACAAAATAAAAGAAAACAGATTAAAAAAAAAACTTTTAAATAAAAACTAAAGACTTTAAAAATAGAAAATAAATAATAAAGTTATAAAAATAATTATTTAAACCCGGGAAAAATATTAAAAAAAGCGTTAAAAAAGCTTATACGTTTTAAAAAACTTATATTATTAAATTATAAAATAATTAAAAATAAAATTATAATTATATTATTAAATAATATAAAAAAAACTATAAACTTTTAATAAAACAAACCGTTTAATATATTAAAATAATAGCGGGCTAATTTAAATAAAACTTTTAAAAATTAAGAAAATAGTAAATAATAACGTAAAAAAATAAATCGAAATATTTAAAAGCAGATTAAAACGTAAATAAGCTTAAAAACTAAGGCTTATTAATAAAAATTAATAAAAAAATTAAAATAAAACCGTTAAATAAAAAAACTAGTATTAATATACTAAAATATAACAAATAATAAAATAATATATATTATATTTTTTATAAAAAATAAATTATTTTTAAACAATTTATAACTTTAAATATTTATATATATATATATTTTTTAATTAAAAAAACTTGCTATATTTAAATAAAAAAAAGCATAAAATACTATATATAATATTTGCGACAGTAATAAAAAACAGGCTTATTACCGTATTAAATAGTAAAAACGTAAATAAGTCTTCGAAATACTGTTTTAATAAACGGTTATATAAAAAAAATATTAAAAAAACTTAATTAAAAATATAAACTTAGTTAAAAAATTATTATTTAAAAAAATATTTTATAATTAATATATAAAATAAAATAAAAACTTTTATAAAAAATTAAATATTAATTATTATTTTTTATATTTAAATAAAATACTATTTTATGCTTTTAAAATAAATATTTAATTATAAATATAATATAGATAAATATTTCGAAATTAATAAATTAAAACTTGTAATTAAAAAAAATCTTTAAAAAATTAATACAACATAATCCATTTATACGGCTACGTTTGCTATAAAAACGTTTAAAATTATAATAACGTTTATTATAAAATTTAATATAAAATGTAAAATAATTTAATATTAAAAACGTATTTTTAAATATAAATAAAGCAAACTATAAAATAATTACTATTAAGTTTTTTAAAAGAGTTTAAAAAGCTCGTATATTATTTTTAAATTAAAAAAGTTATTTATAAGCTTAAAAACTTATTACTATTATAATATAAAAAGTTTTTAAATATTTTAAAGTTTTTAAAACTAAAAGCTTTAAAAAAGACTTATGTTTTTTTTATAACGCGTAAAAAAAAGTTTTCGTAATATTTCATATCGACGACTATTTCGTATACTATAAAAAAAAGCATAAAAAAAAATCGGGCAATTATAAACGTATTAAACTTTATATATAAAATTAAGTTTAAAAAAAACGTAAAATAATTTTTAAAAATTAAAATAATAAAAAATAAAACAAAACGTATCATAATACTGCTTTATAATTTGTATATTAAACGCGTTATAATTAAATACGGCTTAATAAACGATTTTTTTTATTTTTAAAACTTTTTTATTTGTTTTTAAATTTTAAAAAAATATAAAAACAATTTTTAAAGCTAAAATATGTATATTTTAAAAATATATCAAATCGATTTTATATATAACAATAATAATATAGTTAAATATAATTTATATTACGTTAGTATTTTTTAAATATTTATATAATTTAAATCGAAAATATATTTAAACGGTAAATAAAATAATTAAATATTTATATTTAATTAAATATTTAAAAATTCGGTATAAAACGTAAAATAAAAAATATAAACTTTTATAATCGTTAAAAACGTATTGTTTATAAACAATAAATTAATTTAAAAATTAATTTATAAATAAATTATTATATTTTTTAAAAATTTTATTATTTAAAAGTTAGTTCGATAAAATATAATAATAACTTTAATAACTAAAACTAAAATAATAATTTTTTAATATATTATAAAAAAAACAATAGTATTAAAAAAACTATTTTATAATGTTTAACTCGATTTTAAAAAAACGTATACAATATTTAATAATAATAAATAAACTATTTGTTTTATTATAGAAAAAACGAAAAAATAAGTACTTAATTTAAATATATTAATATTTATAATATATAAACGCGTTTGAAGTATTAAAAAAATAGCTTTAAAATATAATATTTTTTTATTAATTAAATATTAGTAAATAAATTAATAAAAAACTTTTTTCGGTTTTAATTCGAGTATTTTAAAACTTTATTAAATTTGTATAAAGTTTTTTAAACTATTTTAAAAGTTTATAACGTAAAGTTTTAAAAAAAAAAATATAGTAATTAAATTAATATATTTATAATAATTTAAATATAGAAATAAATATATAAAAAATTTATTAACGTATAAAAATAAGTTTAAAAAGTTTAAAAAATTATAACTAGTACATAAATATAAAAGGAAAAAATTAAAAGAAATTTAATAAAATATATAAATATATTACGATATAAATAATAATGAAATAAATAAAAAAAAACGTTAAATTTAATATAAAAAACTTTTATTATATAGGCTTAAAAGCTATAAACTTATATATTAATAAATTTAAAAACTATTAAATTAAAATAAAATAAAATATTAATTTTAAAATATAAATAAATATTATATATACGTATTTAAACGTTAAAAATATTATTAATAAAAGTTAAAAAAGCGGCTAAAAATTTATTATAACGTTTATATTAAATAACGAAATATTTTTTTTTTATAACGATCAAAACAAATAACGTAAATAATATATAAATAACGTTATATATTTATTAATATTCGAGCTTTAAAATATATATATAATATTTAACGATAATTTACGAAATTAACGTTAAAAAAAGGATAAATCGGCTAAAATTTTTTAGAACTTAGTAAAAATTTTTTTTATTTTTAAAAAAATAAAATAAACTATATTTTATTAATATATAAATATAAAAAAAAATATAAAACGTATATATATCGTAAAATATAAATATTTATTAAAATAATTCACGTAACGTTAGTTTTTATTAATATTTCGAATAAAAAAATATATAAACTAAAAAATATATTTTTAAAAATAAAACGTATATAAAAAAACAAAATACTATATAAAGCTTAAAATAATTTTAAATAATATAAACTTTTAAATATATATATAATATTTAAAAATATTTATAATAAATATAGTAAAACGTAAACTTATAAAAACCGAAATATATTTTTTTTATTTTTTTTATTTTTATTTTTATTTTTTTTAATACTAATGCCGTTATTATTAAAATCGTTATCACTAATTTAAAAATATAACGTTAATAGTATTACTCGTTAAAAAGCATTAAATATATTTACGAAAAAAAAGTCGTTTATAATATTAAAAAACCCGAAACTTTTTTTTTTTTTTTTTTTTATATTTATATTAATATAATTCGTAATATAATTACAAACTTTTAAAAACATAAAAACGTATTTTAAAAAAGGCTATAAAAACGTAAAAAAACGGCGAAAAAATATTATAACAAATAATAGCCGAAATATTACGAGCAAAAATAAAAAAACGGCGTTATTAAATATTAATTAATACTAAAAAAACTTATTAAAGCCGAAAATATTTATTATAAAATAAATAAAATAATGGCTAATAAAAGTAATTAAATTATATTATATTTAAATTAATAAATATTAATAAAACAATAAAATAATTTTAGAAATAATATAATATTTATATAAAAAAGTTCGTTTTTTAAATTAAAACTAAAATTATTATTAATATAGTAATAAAAACGATAAAAAATACGTTAAAATATTTAAATCGTATATATTAACATATTTAATACGCGTAAAAAAATAATTAAAATAATATATAAAAATATTTACAATAGTAAAAAAAACAAAAAGCTTAATAATTTATTTATTATAATGTTAGTTAAAAACTTTTAATATTACGTTAACGTTTTTTCGAACGAAAAAATAACGTATTTAATAAGTTTAATATTAAAAAAAAATATTAAAAGTTTTAAAAAAGGTTTATTTATATAATTAAAAAATATTTATATACGTATTATAATTATTACCGTAACGTATTTTTTATATTATTTTTAAAATCCGTATTTGTTTTTAAATAGTTAATTTAAAGCCGAAAACTTATTTTAAACAAATTAATAATTATTTTAAATTAATTAAAACGTAAAAAACAATTATTTATACGTTTAATTATAAAATTTTAATAATTTATAATAATAACGCCGTTTATTTTATTTAATTAAAATATAAAATTTTAAAAATACTAAAAATATATATTAATTATTAAAAAAATACGTTAAATAATAATTTAAAAAAATAAACACTATTTTTTAATATTAATAAAAACATTACGAAAATATATTATATTTAAGCTATAAAGCTTTATCCGTAAGCTTTTTAAAATAAATAATTTTTTATTAAGCCTTATTTAAAAAATGTATTAAAAAATAAACCTATTTATTTAGCTTTTTATATAAAAAAGTTTATCGTATTTTTTAAAGCATTTAATAAAAATACAAATATATATATATATAATAGTTATCTTTTTTTTTAATCCGGTAAATAGTTAAAATCTCATCCTTTTATTATTTTATATTTATAAGCGTTTATAGTACTACCCAGAAGCTTCCTCGATTACTACGCTCTCACTTCCGTGAGATATTGTGTCAAAGTGACTGCGATGACCAGAAAATTACTGGACCTAACCTGTGCTGCCCAAATAGAGTAATATCGATGATGGTTATCTTGCAGGAATGGAACAGAAATTTTCCAATACAAGAGCCTGCAATCAATATGTTGAGCTGCATCCGGCTTTTTCGGTTAGGCAACTAGCGTTCTGGCCGGGTTGAAGTTGATACAGGTATGAGATCATGAGTTTCTACAAATGCTTCCTCCAAGTATTTTCGCACCACTCGCAGAACATCTGCGCCTTGCCTTCCGACGCCGCTTGAAGCACGTCTGGGCGTGCGATGGGCCGCACTCTTCCCCAGGGCCAAATATAAGCACCATTATTACTCTCGTCCAGCTCCAGAGAAAAGCCGGCAAACAGTAAAGTGTAAGCACCATATCGCGCGTCATGCAATACGACAGCTCTGAGAAAAGCAACCCAGAGCCAGTGCTCGTTGGCATACAGATTTGAGTAACAGGCACCTGGGTTCTGACAGACGCTGATGATCCCATCGCGGCCCCATCGCCGAGCACCCTCCAAGGCAAGAAACCAATTTCCTGCCTTTGAGGCGGCGTAATCCACGTAGGTCACGGTCGGGGGCTTCTCGATGCGAGCGAAGTCGACGCCTCCCGCTGGTGACATCATCTCGATCTGCGTTGAGCCAGACCAGACCACACGCACCGAGTTCTTTTCAGCGATGAGAACGGTGGCACGCAACAGAGGGAGAAGCTCTTGCGTGAAGAGCAATGGCGCTACACAGTTGGCTCCCACATGAGCTTCTATGCCCTGCTGGGTGACCGTGCCTGGAGGGCATCCATTGCCTGCATTGTTCCAGAGTACGTCGAGACGCGTCTCATGTGCCGTAAAGGTTGCAGCTGCGGATTTCACTGTAGTCAGGTCTGACAAGTCAAGATGTAGGCTTTTCAGTTTCGCCGGAGTTGAAGGTGATGGCGAGAAAGATGTGACTTGTGCAATGGCAGTGGCAATCTTGGGGAGATTGCGTCCAGCAAGATAGATGGTCGCTCCAGTCGGATACAACATCTTCACAAGTTCCAGTCCGATACCCGAATTGGCGCCAGTGATGATGAAGACTTTGTCTGAATGGCAGGTAGCCACCAAGTCCGTTTCGGTGAAGCTTGGGGCGGGTGGGAAAAATTGCTGCCATAACTCGTACAGCCCCATGGTAAGAAACACGCGGTATTATGGTGTAATTCAGTAAATTGATAGTATGATGTAAGCCTTGAGTGCTATTCTGGTAGATCACACTTGGCAGGAACTTGTGTTTTTGTGACTGGATAAATCAGGAAAAGCGATAAGTCCAATGACTCAACGTACTCGTGAATATCTACACTCTTGAGCAAGACTCCTCTCGCCGGAGGTGCGGGCGTAGTCGATCCTTGCCCTCATTTGAAGAAATCTCACTCCCTTGCGTCAGTCGATGTATTTGCTCCACCCTACCAGCATCGATGCTTGTTCCAAGGCTGTGGGTGGCTCTACCTAGGGTGGTGACTGGACGGCGGTAAATGTTAAACTTAATTTCCAGGAGGATTGACAAGATTTTGATATGTTCGTAAAGACTGAACTCTGGAATGACTCTTGTCGCCACCGTGTGTGTATGTACATAGCCTGGTAGCCAGTGAGGTGATTAGAAGATAATATTGTATCACGTACCTAACCACCTAAATCCGATCATCTTTGTTCGTTGTGTTTCTTACCGACGAAGGCACCTTATCAAGCCCGAGATGATGTTGAAATAAGATTATGGGTGCAGATCATTGTGGCTTTGCCTAATTGTAAATGCGTAGTGGGGGGCTCGGCGGCTTACGGCAAAGTCTTTATTTTGTTCCGGAGAAAAAGAAGAAGAAAAAACACCGAAAAAGAGGAGAGAAAAAGAGAAAACATGACACATATGATATAAAATGATACAGAGTCTGAGATAATAGACCCAGTGTTTACGATATAACCTGCTGTTGTGATCCCACCAGGTCAAATGCCTTGTGTTCAGTTGACTATCGAAAACTCTCGTACACGCACATTTTCTCGTCACACCTCACTCCGAAGGGGGCTCACATCTTTCAGTTATGCCCTAGAGACGCAACAAGAGTCCTCTCAAGATGAATAGAACCATTATCTTCACTGGTGCCAACAACTTGGTTGGTCTCCAAGTATGACCCGGCTGAGAGTAAAAGAAAGTGCTAGTAATAATAGACTTGATCCGTTGCCCACTGCTACATGCACCCCAGATTACGAACTGCTGCGCGCTCATTTCACTTCATCTGACATATATGCGTCAGGTTACATGCACCTTCTGTACTGTACTGAGAAGCGAGAGCTTTGAGACAGAGTTCCGTGATCTCCATGAGGCATTCCGCACTAAGTCTATTGCACCAGAATACCTATATCAATACTCCAGCATTGTTGGTGGTGGTAGGACTGTGGGTTTCCTCAAGCCTTCCTGATAGACACATTAGCGTTCAAAACGCCCCTAGATTTTGTCCCAACAGCAAATTGGTCGCTGTCACACACCAGATCTTCAGCGGAGACATTTTTCATCTCGAAGTTGAAGCGGTCAACCAGTGCTGCGACAAGAAGATACATGTCGGCCCATGCAAGACTGCCAAGGAGAACGGGTTAGCAATCAATAACATGGTGATGGTATTGAACGGGTTTGCGTTTACTGACTGCATACCAAGGCAAGCTCTAGTCCCTCTCAGGAACGGGGCAAAGGCCTTGTTGACCGTCGGATTGCCGTCGGAGTCAAGCCATCTCAGGGGATCGAAGCGGTGAGGATCCGGATAGAGGCTCTCGTCCATATTGAGAAGGACCTGTGTCATTCCAACAGGTGTTCCGGCAGGTATCCGCCACCCATTGTACTCGAGATCTCTGTCCGGGGCAATGCGGGCTAAGCGTGTGCCCTGGGCCGGGCTGATTCGCATCGATTCCAGTATCACAGCTTTGAGATATGGCAGTTGCTCGAGGGCCTTCAGCTCGCGAGTAGCTACGGTGGCAAGTTCAGCACGTAGATGGTGCAGAATTTCCTTGTTGTCGAACACGTGGAAGAGAGCGACGCGAAGGGCACTGGCGGTCGTCTCGAACCCGGCCCCAGTAATGATTATCACGTCGTCAAGAATTCGATTGAACTCCTTTTCCGATTGTGGTAAGCTAGATGCCATGATTTGGTGCACGATATTGCTGCACATTCGACCTTCAGCCGGAGGGGCCGAGGCTACGAGCCGTTTCGTGTGGGCCACGTTCTCCTAACTATGGGGTCAGCGGAAGATCAATCGCCTCCATGGGGTGTCTGGAGAATTTGACCGTACTATCATGAATTGAAAGAACAGCTTTATGTCACCTTCCACGTGCTTCACGAGCCAGTCTATGGGTATTGACTTGATCAACGGCCCAGCAAAGCGAACATGTTTTGTCAGGCGCCATATCTGACCTGACCCGCTACTCGCTGTCACCATGTGAAAGTCAAAGTCCTCCTTATCGAGACCTTTGTAGTTTTTGTCGAGGATGAATTCAAACGCGACGTCCCGAACAAACGCTGTTACAGCAGCCCCGAGATTGAAGGTATCGCCTGAGTCGGCGAACTTCGTGATCCTGTCACACAGTTTGGCTAGGTGCTGCTCAATCATGTCCACCTGGTTATTCACCCTGACCTTGGAGAAGAAGGGGTTCAACGGCTGTCTGCGTGCCTTGTGCAGTTCGTGATTAGTTGTGAAAAGAACAGAACCGGGGGCTCCGAAAGCATCCACCGACCACGCGTACTTATCCCATACCCCATCTTGTTGATATATCTTGTCGAAAAAGTTTGGGTCATTGACGTGTAGTTCGTGGGGAGAGATACGAACAACGGGTCCTATGAAAAGAGTGAGCATCCAATTGATTGCCATTGTGTGAGAGATAAGGACATGAAGGTATCAGGGAGGGAAACTCTACCGTACTTCTGATGAAGCCTGCCGATCTCGAAGGTATATTGGCCGTTGCGCAAGACGTCGTGATATGCCTCGTACCAGCGTGAAACCGCCGCTATTGATGGGCCTGGGAATATGGCCAGAGGGTGAAGAAATAAGCGGTAGAATGCGAGTGCAACGTAGTATCCAGCTATCGTGAAGGAAAGGCACACCAGTAAAGACGTACTGAGCAGAGCTTCCATGGTCGTGTAGTTTCGGCTGCTTACAGAAAGAGGGCACTTGGAAGATGATAGCGATAGTCAAGGCAAGTGCGATTGAAGCTTTTGCGGCTGGCGACAACAAATCCCCAGCTTGAGATGACTGAGAGATATGAAAGGTAAGAGACAAAGGAGGGAGGTTACAGGTATGTTCTGACATATGCAAGGGGGGATACACCTTGTCCAAAAGCGTTCCCCAACTTGCCAGTGTCGCTTTCGAACTGCCTCACCCCCTCCGCCATTTCCGATCACCGTCACTCAAAAGAACACTTAATCAATCTTTCACCCAGATAAAGGTGTAACCATATCCAGGAGAAAATCCTTCCACACGTAACCCGCTACTCGAACTCCTGCGTTCCGCATCATGACTCAGTCCCTTCGCATTGCAATTTCAGGCGGGGGTCTGGCAGGCGCATCCCTAATGCAGGCCCTCCGCCCGTACCCCCATCTCGACGTTCACATCTTCGAGTCAGCTCCCGCTTTTAAAGAAGCTGGCTTAGCTATAGGCGTTACCCGCAATGCACAAGCTGCCCTTGATCTCATCGGCCCGCCGGCTCCTGAGCTGCTCAAGCGTGCCGGAGCCGTTCCTATGCAAGGCGTGCGATTCATGATTGCTGAAGGGGAGGGCGTTGGACAGGTTATCAACGAAGTCGATGACAGCACAGGCACGCGTCTCACCAGTATTATCCATCGCGCGGCATATTTACAGCAGTTGCTGGCGGACGTGCCAGAGGATCGCTTACACGCTTCTAAAAAGCTTGAGAGAATTCATCGAAACTCCGATGGCGTGACGTTGCAGTTTGCCGACGGGACCACTCACGACTGCGATATTCTCGTTGGAGCTGATGGCATTCACAGCACCGTACGAAAGTATGTGCTTGGTGAGGACGATCCCGCAGCGCACCCGAGGAACACTGGTCTCTGGCTCGTCATGACTCTTCAACCTTACGACAAAGCCAGGGCCAGCTTTGGGGCAGACCTCGTTGATAGGAACGATGCCCGTGAGTACTCGTGGGTCGGGAACGGAACTTACATCCTCCACAACGTTCTCAGTGATGGACAGCTAGTTCAGCTTGTCATTGGGTCAAGTGACGACGACGCGCCATCTGACCAATGGCGTCGTAGTGTCAGCGCCGATGAGATTAGAAAGCTGTACGCAGGCTGGCCTACAGAGCTGAGAAAGGCCGTCAACGAGGTAGAGTGATCCTGACTGAACTGATTATCAATGTCATTGACGACGGCGGTAGTTACTTTGTCAAGAACCAGAACAGAACGGAATATATCTCTGGGAGCACCCACCAGCCTCTACATACGTTTCCGGTCGCGCATGTGTGATAGGGGATGCCGCGCATGCCACAACACCCTGGCACGGTTCTGGTGGCGGCATGTCCATTGAGGATAGTCTCATCCTCTCCACCTTACTCGGGCGCGCGAAGACTCCTACTGAAGCAGAAGCTGCGCTCAAGGCGTACGATCATGTGCGCCGACCACGTACTCAACGCATCGTCGAGTCAAGTAGAGTAACAGGAACGATGCTCATTGGCAAGGGAGGACATACCGGGATGGAAATGAAAGTAGCTGGGAGTTTACTTCCTAGATGGGACTTCATATTGGATCTTGATATGCTTGAGCATCGCAACGAAGCGATACAGAAGATGTTGGACGAGCTGGCTATCTTAGGATAGTGCGCGACGAGGCACATTATTCCTTGATACTAATATAGTACGTTACCGTTGGGGGGCTGATTCCCAAGGTCTGGGTTGCAAACTCAGGTGAGGAAGGTACGACAGTCACTTGCTACCAAGGTAGCTACCTACCTGCCTTACCTACAACGTACCTCAGGCAACCAGGCAACAGGCAACCGCGCAGGAATAACCCCGGGAGAACTGCAACACCCTTAAATAGCTCAATAGGCAGCCAGTTTCAAAAAAAAAAAAAAAAAAGCGGGTAGCAGTATCGCGTCGGGTTGGTCGAGCAGGCTTTCCGTAAGCCTCCCAGCCCGGGTCTGTTTGTATACTCCCCGCTAGGTCTTTTTTTCGAGTCCCGCACTGCGCAATTCTTTTTATTTTCTTTTTTCTTTCACTTTCCCTTAAAACATGTCCGGACATTAGTCTTCTAGGGCCATTATGGGGACCATCTTAGGAATCGCCCTCGAATCTCAGGATCATCACGTAATCACCCTCCCACGTAATTATGGCCGATTGCATAAAGCCTACGCCGATGCACGTCGCATCGTGACTCGTGAGCTATTAGACAATCACAGACTGGTGCTACTCCTCACTGAATGATTTCTATTCTATTTGAATCACTTCGTCGACGCTTCTCTCTCTATCTGTCTATCAAGCAACCATTGCAGTGGACCCTGAGGCACATCCTCCCGCTCCATGATAACCTCCAGCATCTTCAGACCCGAGCCCGTTGTTAGTTCACCAGACAGCAAGACCTGCTTCAGCTCGCCGCAAGTCCTAACTGTAGCGGTAAAGGTATCATCCGCACCAAAGAAGCTAGGCGCTTGCGTGTATCTCCAAGCCGCGACGTCGTTGTATTTCTGTCTCAACCCATGTATCACACGCTCAATCGTGTAGCCGTCGTTGTTGAGTAGTATAACAGTGACATCGAGGTTATGCCGAATGATGGTTCCCAGCTCCTGTACTGTCATCTGGAAACTTCCATCCCCTATGAAGAGGATGGTGCGGCCGCCTTCTTTCATATCTCGCAGAGCTAGCGCTGCGCCTTGTGTCGCGCCGAGCATGTATCCGATTGATAGCCATGTGACGGGCAAGAATGTTCTCACGTTCTCATGTAGTGAGAAAATTCGGCATCCGTGGCCAGCGCTCCCAGTCTCGCCTAACAGGATATCGCCGCTTTGTACTATACCCTCGATCATGGGCCAGAACGATGCTTGCGTGATACCTGCGTCGTCTTTGTATGATAGATCGAATGAGGTGCCGTTAAGCTGTCGATTAGGGAGATCTGGGTACGTGGTTGAGTAGCAGCTTGCCGCCCTTTCGGGATTCAGGTTTTCAAGCAATTGAGACATTAAGAAGGTCGCCGGTATGTCCCTGAAGATTTGTTCTTCTTTGAAGTGAAATTTGATCTCCGTATCAGTCACATATATGACATTATGGTGTGCTATTGGCATAGAAGATCGGGAATAGCTGTTCGTCGTACTGAAATGTGGCCCAAAGCACAAGATGAGGTCGACGTCATTGACGAAAGCCTTCACTTTCTCATCATCAAACATCCCTTTCCATATGCCATGAACATTATGACATGTGTCGTCAATAAGACCCCAGCTGAAAGCAGTGGACCAAGTCGGCCATCCTGTAATGCTGACCAATTTCTGAACCTCCGGGACGATGCCGAGAGCGCGTGTCTCTCCGTCGATGAGAATCATGGGTTGCTTTGCCTCGTACATTTTCTCTAGTATTTTATTCACCACGCCGGTGTTGTATGGCGTTGGCGAAGTGAGAGGTCGGCAGATCGGGACTTGCTCAAGTCGATCGGCCGCAATGGGCGCTGCCACCATATCGACGGGGATCGAGATATAGACCGGTCGGCTCTGCAGAATGCATTGCAGCAAAACACGATCAATCTCCTCCGGACTCGTCCGCGGGTCCCTCAAGTCTGTCTGAGCAGCAGTGACATGGACAGCCATCTTCGCAAAGCGGCCGAACTCGCCATCATTGAAAGTGTGATGGACATGACGTCTCCCGTCCTGAGTTGCGCGGTCGGGCGTGCCAACGATGTGGACGACCGGCGCGCGCTCGGCATACGCGCCAGCTATCGCGTTGATTGCCGATAGCTCGCCGACGCCGAAGGTCGTGACGAGGGCCCCAATGCCTTTGATCCGTGCATAGCCGTCGGCCGCATACCCCGCGTTCAGCTCGTTAGCGTTGCCGACCCAGAGCAGACCCGCTGGCTCGACGTAGTCCAGGAGGGTCAGATTGAAGTCGCCTGGGACGCCGTGGACTGCCAGTACGCCTAGCTGCTTTAATCGGGCAAACAGATAGTCGGCGAGCTTGATGGTGTTCGCCATGTTGATCAATTACTACCAGAGCGGAGCTCCGGTGGGCTGTAGAGCACGAACGGTCTGCGTACGGTTGAGCTGAAGTCGTGCACCAATTCCAAAACATGAAGTGAGATCTGAAAGAATGTTTAGTCTCTGGGGAAGATGCGGCTCAGGAGGTTGGAATGCCGTGCAATAAGAGGTAGGCAAGATCCCGATGGAAGCCGACTGTGCCTTTTCTACCCAGCACTAGTAAGGATTGAGACAGTTGCTGTGTTGAATGGACCGAGGATGCATCTGAATTGCATACAACTAAATCCAGCGTGGATTCTAGTTTATCTGACAGCAACTTCAATGTAGGATGATTCGAGTCCTAGCCGTAGTTGGACTGTGCCTCAGTCACGCCTAATAGCGTTGAACCATTATACTTATTCATTTCTCTCGGACGTATGCATGGAACTAGTGGGATGCAAGCATGGCTATCCGATGCTGAGAGGACTGGTTCAGAGGCATTAGACATCTGGTTACTTAGTGCGATGGTTCATTGTGGTGCAGGCGGAGGTGAATAAGACATGGCTGTTTGAGAGCTGCCTCTCTATGAGATCTCTGAATGCCGCATCAAACCTAGCTACTGGAACATCAATGTACAGCATTAAGACAGCATTAGATAACACGTTGTGTTTCTGTTGATTTCCGATCCAGCGGCTTCATTCTTCCATAACGTGAAAGCTCATGAGGTGGTGAGTCCAACTGCACCTTCCATCAAATCATGGGGCAAAGTCTAATAGTTAGGCATTATCGCTGTAGCGGATGCTCGGAAACAAGACAATTAAATTAGGGCGGGGGGGATAAATAAGCGGTATAAACAAAATA
This sequence comes from Xylariaceae sp. FL1272, assembly GCA_022432385.1. NCBI lineage: Eukaryota > Fungi > Ascomycota > Sordariomycetes > Xylariales > Xylariaceae > Xylariaceae sp. FL1272. The sequence continues at coordinate 208,240 of JAJJXC010000044.1, forward strand.
TTTGAATTAATAAAATAGACGTCGCGTTTGGCTTTATAAGTAATAAAATCACACATTCCTTTTCTTGCTTCAGGTGACCTAATTTTAAATAGGAAACAAAGCCTAGCTGTATGACTCTTCCCACATAGATTTCCGGTGACTCTTTCAGATCTAGTTAGTTGGTTATAATAAGCAACGTTTAATACTGTTAACCGGTCCCAACCATATTAAAGGCTTAGAAAGCTTATTTACAGAACTGGATAATGTGGGCGGCAATCTCAATAATGCTGGAGCAGTGTTAAGACTATGTCGGGAAAATGTGTTATTTCACTGTTTGGTTCTTCACGAGACAACTATCTGGTAATGATTACTAGCATTGTGATCACTTCAACAACCAGATTCGAGAGTGATGTCGATGTTGTCAAGACTACTCTACCTAGCCAGCCCGAAACGAAACGAAAGGTCTAGATCTTCGCCGCAAATGTATGTTCCGCCTGGCGTAACTCCTGCAACACTTCCAACGCATTCAAAAACCCCTGCTCAAGGGCCCCATCGATGAATGCACGCCATCCATGGGCCCAGTCCGAGTTAGCGAAGAAAACGTTTCCATGCCGGCTCTGCAGCTCGTCTTGGTACTTGGTCATGTACCCAGGAGGCCAGAAGCACGGCCCGGCTTGCGAGTAGGGATCCGTGTTCCAGTTGTGGAATACCTACCAGGACAAAGCAAGTAAGGGATTGAACGCGATCAAGATCTAGTAAGGTATGCCGAGGCACTTACCAGTTTCTTCACCTCCATCGGGTGGAACGCCTCGAAAGCAGCCACGACCTTTTCCGGATCACGCTCAGGAACAAAATGAGGCCTCTCGTCAGCTCCAAAAGCCACCAGATGGGCGTCTCCACTGGGGAGAACTCCATCGCCGTAGGCGTAGAGAAGAGCGTTCGGATAGCTGACACCGTTCCAAGAAGCCATACCGGGTCCCTTGACGACGGCGTGAATCTTGGACATGAAATTGATGTGCCCCTCTTGGATGGCCTCTTGGCGCAGGGGTGATAGCTGAGGACTGAAGGTCAAGGATTTGAGGGTGCTGAGGGGTGCGGTGCAAATTGTTTTTCTCCCGGTGAAACAGCGGCCGTCTCGAGTGTGGAGCTGAGTCAAGTTGTCTTCAGTCTGTTTAACACTGACCACGTGTGTGTTGAAAAGATAGTCGAGGCCGCAAGATGCAGCATCGTCGAAGATTTTCCTCGCAAAGCCCGATTGGCCAATTCGCAACTTGTAAAGAAGCCACACGTCTTCAAAATCGTCGAAGTTGTGGTTTCCAAGCGCGTGACCACGGATCATGTCCCAAAGACTTGAGTTCTTGAGATTGCCCTCGCCGCCCGAGATATGAAGTAATAGTGACAGAAGCATGCCGGATTCTTCTTTATTAAGCTTGTCTTTGATCTGCTGGTATCTATCCCAGCAAGACAATGCGTCTCAGCGTTCGACTTCTTTACGGTCGACCATGATATTGTCCAGTTGTGCATGAGGAAGAGGGCAAATCTTTCGTCCACCAGCCCCGTCTATATCAACGAACATGTTCCATCCTTTGGCTGAGATCTCACCGGCTTCCTCATGGGACAACTTCCTGCGAGGTACTCCTAAGGGAACACACAACGATTAGAGGTTTTTTTCGGCAACGATATGGGAAGGCTGCCGAGATCAGACGATACCGGGAAGATTGAGAGTATAATAGTCGTTCTCGTGCCCGTGCTGGCGAGTGGTGACAAGGTCTCGGTCGATCTTGTATCGCATCATCTCGCGAAATGTGTAGGGCTGGCAGTGGGATACCCAAGTCCCTCCCATCTCATACTTATATGCTGAGGAAGCGGTGCATCAGCCAAAGAGTCGGACAATCTTGAGTTGCGAAGAAACTCACAGTCTTCATCAATGGTAAAAGTCCTTCCACCCACCCGATCCCGACCCTCGATCAGTAGCACCGAGCGTCCTGCAACGTGAGTATATACCTAGTCGGAGAGCGGAAGCCAACGAGGCCGCAGTAACTCACCAGCAGTTGTGAGATCCCTTGCGGCCGAGAGACCTGCGTATCCAGCTCCAAGGATGAGCACATCGTATGTGAAGCCAGCTGGAGCGTTGACACGACTGGCGGGTGATACGACTCCAACACAAGAGAACTGTCCTTCCTTCAGACCATCTTTCGGTGTCCACGAACGGCCATCACGAGTGAGTCCCATAATGAAAATTATCGAGTGACAGATGGAAGCCAGCAATGGGAATATAGCGACAGAGGGCCGCGAGGTGGGAAAAAAAGTCGCTTTTTGGAAAGATATAAACCAAGCAATCGACTGATCAAACGGAAGACAGTCCTAATTAATGGTGACAGTCGCAAGCTTCCCAAACCGCCGATCTCGCAGGCCGGCTACAATTGGTTGAAATGGATTCAATAGAAACCAGAAGATCAATTGTCGATATCATCATCCAGAAGTCCTTTGACTTGCCGCCGAGCTGAAAAGGGGATAGACCAAGATGGGACCGTGTCGTGGCGATTACGAAACAAAACATCAGCCAGTCTGGGGTAGTGTTCTAACCTGTTTCGGTTCCTTTAAGCGCTCTTTATCTGCGGTAGAATTCCGTCGAGTCGAAACTCCAGATGTCTGCAGATTGCCGGCATATTATATTGTTCTGGGATCCTTTGGCAATATCCCATGGTTCTCTCGTGGCACCGCTCTTCCTCCAACGCGAACTTTCGATGATCATTCGGACTATTACTCTTTGCCACCTATTTTCCCCGATACTCTCAACACGCGAAATCTATCGCCATCAGAGAAGGCCACCGATATAACACAGTCCGATCCACATGGCTCAATACTTCCAACCAAACGACACCGTCGGCACGAACTGCCAGGAGGCGGGCTTTTCAAATGCCGTCACCATCCCCGCCAACGCCAAAATTGTCATCACCGCTGGACAGGCCGGCGTCGATCGGAAGACAGGAAAACTCGTCGAGACCTCCATTGCCGATCAGATCGAGGCTGCCTTCGAAGGCGCCGACCTGTCGCTCAAGGCTGCCGGTGTGACTCGTGGCCTGGCGGGTGCACACAAGATCCTCACCTTCCTCATCGACATGCGATACGAAAGCGTGATGATGGATATTTGGCAGCGCCTCTACCCCAATCATCGCCCTACATGGACTTGTGTCGGCGTATCAAACTTCAGTATGAGGGGGATGTTCGTCGAAATGCAGGCTGAGGCAATCCTTGAGTAGAGCGACGTGCTTTTGTAAAATCAGTAGTTTAGATTACTCCATAGTAGAAACAAGACGTCTCCTATGCAGCGCTTATCCCACAGTCTCGATCTGGCCAGTTTAGGGAGTCATGACTTTACTACGTCCACGCGATCTTTTCACTACGAAAGTAATTGATGGATGGATTTCAAAGGAGATCACGACCGTCATGAGTCATCAACACCAGAACCCGAGGCTTGCCCTGTCTTGACAGCTATTAGATAATCGTATGTGTCAGATACGATAACAGAGATGTCTTGGATTGTAAATCTCACATCATAGTCGAGGCCTAGGTAGCTAACACGAGTCTCTTGCTTACTTCTCCGGTGAAACTAAAAACCCTCTTGGTTGGAATGGATAATGGATTTGTTCATGCTCGAGGGATTCTTGCAATCTAAAAAAATCAGTTTAAACCTTTTCATAGGTAAAATTCGCTTCTGATTTGCACTATGTATTGAAAAGAAATCCACAAATAGTTCAGGACGAGCATCTTAAAGCTTCTGGGCACTTGGGCAGCAAGAGTCTTCGTGTAGTGTCGACTTGTTGAACTGCTGATTGCTTGGCGGAACATCAAGGGCCGGGTTCTTAGTAAAGAAGTTGTCCGGCTTCAGCATGACGCTAATCTTCTCCACCGGCATGACCGGGAAATCTTCTGGGCGGGGATTGTGCGTGAGACCAAAGGTGTGCCAGAGTACAAGATCCTCGTTCTCCACGGCATCCTTTCTGTTTGCCCATTGAGCCAACCCAGTATCGACTGTGCTCTGATTGGTGAATTCGCCAGCGGCGTAGAGCTCATCATCGTCATACTTGGTGACCCATATGGCGTGCTCCGAGAAGGCTGCTCGCTTTCGAGCATACGAGTCGCTGCTCATGAGCAGCATCTGGCTTGGAGCGGCATGCAGCTTGTAAGCCACCGGCTTGTGCGATACCTCATTGATCTTGCTGTCATTACGGATCTTGAAAGTTCGGTTCCTTTCAATACTGAGGTCTGCAAAGCCTGCTTGCTTAAGAACAGTCTGCCTGGATACGTAGCCCATACCGTAGGGGTTGAGCTCCTGGTCGACAGGCAGGGCCTCGCTCTCCTCGTAGTAAAGGGTGTTATTGTGTCCGTCGACGCTGGGGTCAATGCGCAGAGAGAACAAATGCTGGTGATAAGCAGCCATGACGCCCGGGCCCACGTTGGTTCCCCATGGCACTTTAGCACCGTCTTCGTTGTCGATGGGCATGGTGGAGAGAATTCCCGTAGCACGGACTTCTTGCTCAATGTTACCGGCTTGATCCAGTATCCAAGCAAGGACGTACTCGTAGTTCGAAACAGTGCAGACCATTTGCAACACCAGCTGTCGATTGCGCACCACAGTCGCCATGTTATTGCGGTAGTTGGTGTGCTTGTGCTGGATGCCATCGTCCTGCTCATGCATGCAAATGACATTCTTCAGTAGAACGGGGTTGCCCCTGGAGTCGACTCTGTAGCCGTCAAAATACTTGATGTGCCCCAGACAGTCGCAACCTAAGGCAAGCTGGTTCGCGGTGATGCCAAATCCGACATCTCCGGCGTCAAATGCCTGTTTGCGGTGGTAGGGCTTTCGGGGGTCTGAATAGTACTCGTCAGATATGGGCTCGTGCAAGAGTGTGTCACGTCCGCGGTTGCTTACCACCGTATGGTACAGTCATTTCTGACATGGAGAGGCGGTAAAAAGTAGGGCGGCCGTCAAAGGTCAGATTGTACAGCACCAGACCATCACGGTTGGTAAAGCCGACACGGAATTGCCATTTCTGCCAGCTAACCTCCTGACCGACAAGGCTAAACGAAGGCCCCTCGGGCTGCTGAACGATGTAAGGCTTGAGATCCTTGCGTAGAGGCTCATCCAGCAGATCATGGGCGTATTGCACACACTTGACAGGCTTCCACGGTTTGGTGGGGGAAGTAGTCGAATCCGTGCCTGTGGGAAGGTAGTCGATGCGGATGAGCTCCTTGCTGACCTGGTCGAAAACTGGGGAGAAGGCACAGGGGAGGGAATAGTGGTTGGACTCGGGATGGTCGACCTCAATAATGTACATGTAGCATTGTGCAAGTCTACGAGTCTCATTGTCGCTGTCGGTGCCGTAAATCCACGGGTCATTGCAGACTGTGTAGCCCTTGGGCAGCTGCATCTTCTCAATCTCGGCTTGAACAGCTGGGTGTGCCATACAGGCCTCCTCGATCTCGACGAGCTCATCGACATCCGCGGGACCCTACTCCGCCAATTATTAGTCAATGGTTGTGGATGCCGCTGGGGTTCTGTGAGTGCGAGACTTACTTGGATATGCTTGGGTAATTCCTTGATATAGACGGGCTTCTTGGTGTCGGCGTTGAGGACTGCTTTGAAAAATCCACCTGTATCCCTTCTGTGGAAATAAGAGAATAATAGTCTTGCGGGTTTTGCAGGCAAGGGCCTGTTGAGTCTCTCGGCTTCAATGTAGGGGACGGTGTCCTTCTTGATTGGCTCGAGGACATCGATGCGCTTGTAACGGAGGGCCACACCAGGAAATGCGTGCTCTAGCAAAGTGACGCCGAGCTTGATCTCATCCGCAGAGATGGGATCGAAGGGGTGGGGGCTAGACGGAGCAGCCATGATTGACAAATGCTTGTGAGGATTAGCAAGATGCTTGTTCTTTGAACAAAGTCGATACCCAAAGACGCCCAACAGGGAGGTGAGCACTCGTCGACTTGGTGAGGAGAACAGAGGAATTGGCAGAGCGGTGATCTGCTTTTGAACCTGAATGAGGTTGTCCTTTGCGATTCACTTACAAGCTGCTTCGAGCAACAGAATAAGTGACCTTGAGCCAATGGAGTTCTAGATCTTCATCACCTAGCCCGCCCCTCCCCTTTTCCTTTTAGCTAACCACTTTTGGCTGCGAGATGGCGACCTTAACTACTACGTCTGTTCCACTGTCATGTCGGCCGAAAGTCGCAGCAGCATCTTCGTACATTTCAAAGTCCGTGGAGCGAGTCGCTCAGTGGGGCTTACCTCCTCTTTCCAATGATGCCCTGTCTGATTGTTTCCAGCTGCTCTCAGGGCCCACTCGCGTGAGAGGCGGGGTTTTGTCAGAGCAGACCTGGCTTCCTCGCGAGGGCATGGAAACGCCGGCGTCTGCTAGCGAGTGGAGGGATATAGATCCATTGAACACGATGGTATTCCTCTGTATTCCCAGTGTTTTACGTATAATGATGACGCACCTACCTCATTGGGGAGCTGTGTGACTGCCGATTGGTTGAATATCCAATGGAAACTGAATCGATAAGGCTTCTTTCTACAGGGCCGCATGGCAACCTGGACATTGAATCTGGCTCCTCTCTTCTGTACGCGCGCTTTTCCTCAGACCTCTATTTCCTCCCCTCCCGATAAGTGGATTGTTCGCCTGTCAGATGTTATCGCCGCTGAAGAACCCCGTCTTGAACATGCAACCTGTCGACTCTGCTGATTCCAGGGCCGCCACGCCTGTCAGGCGGTCTCGGTCTGGCTGTCAGCAATGTCGCCAGCGCAAGCGCAAGTGTGACGAGCAGCACCCGTCGTGCAGCGCTTGCTTACAGAGAAGTCTGCCCTGCCAGTGGGTTCGCGAACCGTCTCGGCCCCGGGTCCCCCATCGCCATGTCCAGTACAACAAGGCGTTCGAAGTGCCGCGGGATATGCGTGCGCTTGTCACAGTCTTCACAATCCCGACCACGTCTATCAAGGAGAGGTTGCTGGCTCATTTCCGCTCCCACAGCCCTTTGTGGCTCACCATTGGTGGCGACACGCGGAAAACCACTCTTCTTGACATTATCATGCCCGTGGCAGCGCGCAGCCAGCTGGTGTCTGATTGTATCCTGACGCTCGCTGCGGGCGACCTGAGCAAATCCGAACCGAGGAGCGCAGAAATGTCTAACCTCACAAACAGCTTCTACGGCCAGGCCATGTCCGGACTGAGGTCTGAACTCAATGATTTGCTTGACCCACCCGGCCCGGTACATCTTCCTGTCGGGGCCGGTGAGTTTGGCAACACCCTCATCGGAGCGACCTATCCGTTAACCTGCTGGAATAGGCGACGATACACTGCTGGCAGTCCTACTCCTTTGCGTCCACGAGGTGAGCTTGACGGCTTCGACTAATGCTGTGTACGGAGGGTAGTAACTCAAACTGGCCTTGCCTTTCATTAGGCCGTGAACTTTACAGAAGCCCACAGAATCCTTCCTCATGTCAACGCTGCGGCAGCTATCTGCTTCAACCATGCGCAGTCCACGGCGACCGCCTCTCGCCTAAGGGCCCTGCTCATCGAGTTCTTCTGCTACTTCTTTGCTCTGACGTCATTCTCCCACGGCCATGCATTGCATTTGCACCTTGGTCGGCGTATTTTTGACTCACCCTTCCTTGCTGCTGATGCTGGCCCGGGCGTATTACTTAGCCGTCATTGTCGTCAAGTATTTTCGTGCATATTGAAGGTATCTATGCTCGCACATCGGGATCCCCAACTTCCACCTGTGGCCGAGCAATGCCGCGCCGACGGCCTCCTACTGCTGAAGGTGCAATTAAGCGGCTGGTCTAGTCTTTCGCTACAGGGCGACAACACTATGCTCCAATCCGAGCACGTCGTAGCAGAGCTGTACAGACTCGCGTGTATAGTTCACATACAGACAATTCTTACCTGGGATTACTCGGACGACACCGCCGAACTACAACAGCTAGTGGCTGAGTTTATCTCGGTTTTAGATAGGTTGCCCCCGAGCTCCCCGGCGAATAGCATATTGTGCTGGCCCCTGGTCGTTGTAGGAATGGCTGCGGCAGTTGCGACGCACCGGAGGCTTATTGTCGGCAGGCTGCGCACAATGCACGGAACCTGGAGATCGGACATTTTGACCAAAAGTACAGAATTGCTGCACAGCTTATGGAGAGAGGAGAAGACAACAACCAGCTCCGGCATTCAGGGTACGCGCCGCGCCATTGAGTTTGAGCCCGGTCCAGAACGTTTTCAATATCCACTGGTACTTCTATAGACACATGAATAGGAGATTGGTGTTTTTCCAATCTAGGACACACCACGCTGTTCCCACTCTCTTTTGTGCACACCGCGTTCTATCTTTCGAAGAATCCTAGCCGGGTTGCCCGCTACGCAGTGATCATCCGGAACGTCCTGGACACATCATTATAAGCATCTACCGCGAATGGTTTCGTTTGGAACATCGCTGTTTTACCTTGGTGACGACGCTTCCCGCTCCCACGGTGCAGCCGTTCCCGATGGTGACGCCCGGGAGGATGATGACGTTGCCTGCAATCCAGCAGTCCTCGCCCACGGTGATTTCCCCACCCAATTCCGGGCCGTTGGTGCCATTCCTGAGATCCGGATCCAGGGGATGTGTGCCGCTGAAGAAGGAGACGTTGGGCCCGATCAAGGTCCGCGAACCAATGCTCACGAGACATGTGTCCAGTATGGTGCAGTTGAAGTTGATGAAGACGTTGCTCCCAACCTTGAGGTTGGTTCCATAGTCGATGTTGATGGGCCGTTCGATCCAGGGATACTCGTGCAAGACGGCATCTTCTTCGGCGTCTGTCTCTGCTGGCGGGGGAAGTTCCTTGTCGCTGTCGATTATTCTTTTCGGCAGGAAGAGAAAATGGTGAGCTTGGAAGGGACAAAGTGGCCTCCGGGCCCAGGTACGGGAGGGACCTGCTTACTCCTTCCAATACTGCGCTATTTGGCGGCGGGTGAGGTCGCCAGCGCGGTTGAAGCGGCCTACAACCTGCCCGCAGCGCCGACGAGCCGCGATCAATTGGGGTGTGAAGGCGTAGTAGAGCTCACCGCGCTGCATGCGGGCGAGGTTCTCGGCCTCGTCTACTTTCGGAACCATGAGGGATGTGTATTTCCGCCTCAGCGAAGATCGATGGACAGTTCCTAGACTCTGATAAACAATCATAGACGCGGGACTAGGCTTATGTTCTCCTCCCCTTATAGATGCCACAGCGACTAACTGCTTCCGGTTCCGCGATTGCGCTGCCAGCTTGCCGGACGGATTTACAAATACAGATGACATCGTGCGTAGCCGGCCGCCTGTGCCCAGACGCTACTGTACATTAGCAGATGCAGGGACTGGGACGCTGACTATACCTGATTCAGCTGCTCATAGCCGCCGCTATCTCTGGATACCAGTACGCCCCTTCTAGCCCCGCGCCCCTCTTGATTCTTGCAGCTATTGTGCTGTATAGCGACGGGACATCACACTTCTCGTGGGCCAGATGTAAAACACCATGGTGACGAATGGATTGCAGCAGTATCGCTCGGCGGGGTGATCTATTGCATCTTGACTCAGGCACAAGCTAGCCCGGCTTTACCTGATCCGGTCACTACATGGCGACGCTACTTGAATCTTTCGAAAACGCTATACGGAATGGTGAACGAGCAAGTGACCACCGCACCTAGCGGGGAATCCAGCCAAGTTGGCGCCTCGATACTATGTCTGAGCCTGTTGGCTCAATATCATTTCTGCTTGAATTTGCAATACCTACAACTTCGGCGCTTGGGAATATCTTCGTCGCCTGGACTGTAACAGCTCCCACGACATCCGAACTACTACTCTTTGATCCAGCATCCACATAAGCCACAGTCTGCATCCTGGAAGATGTCTTTGCAAGGTCGGGTAGCAATCGTGACGGGGGGGTCTCGAGGTATCGGGGCCGGTATCGCGCAGGAGCTGGGCAACCGAGGCGCAAAGGTCCTCATCACCTACGCCGCATCGTCTTCCAAGGCTGAAAAGGTCGTCGAGGCCATCAGGGCCAACAGCGATGCCGTCGCCATCCAGGCTGACTGTATGGACCCAGCTTCGCCTGAGAAGGTTGTGTCAGCAGCCATCAAGGCCTTTGGAGAGCGGATCGATATTGTCGTCAACAATGCTGGAGCCGGCGATGAGCTGTTCCTAGAGGACACTACCCTCGAACACTTCGACAAGGTCTTCTACACCAACGTTCGCTTCCCCATGTTCCTGGTGAAAAGCTGCCTGCCGTACCTGCAAAAGGGCAGTAGGATCGTCAACCTCTCAAGCGTCGTCGCGCGTCAAGGTAAGAACGAACACCTCGCTAGCCGGATCGAGTTACCCTACTCACTCACTTCTGATTTAGGATGGGCTATGCAGGGCGCATATGGCGCCTCGAAAGCGTGCATGGAGAGCCTTGCAAGAACGTGGGCCACTGAGCTTGGTCATAAATACGGCGTCACTGTAAATTGCGTCAACCCGGGACCGGTCGCAACGGACATGTGGAAGTATGTATCTACATCGACGATATCCCTCCTCAACCACTTCACTCCCTTTGCATGGGCACAGCTAACTATGATATTCCTTAGCGAAACCCCACCAGAAGCCGCAGCAGGTATGGATCACTATATAAACTCAACACCTGCAGCGCCCCGTGTCGGCGAGGTCGACGATATTGCTCAGATAGTGGCATTCTTATGCGAGGAGGGCTCCCGCTGGGTCACTGGATCAACGATCTGTGCAAACGGCGGGGCGTGTCTAATCTAGCGGAAGAGGCGCATAGGGTGAACTGAAAGGTCGATTCTGGGCATGTCTCTAAGCCTCTGTATATGATCTTTGATAGTTAAGATTTGCCTTCAAAGGTCTTTATTAGCATTCAACTCATCTTCGGGTTGCATTTTCCCGTCGGTTTAGAGCACCTTGCATATTACGTTTGCCATGCATTACGGACCAAGGAAGAGCAGACCGGATCATTAAGTTTACCTCAAAATTATAAAGCACGTTGCCGTTTAACTTTACGAAATGACAGGACGGTTATAGAATCGCGATCCGCATTCATCGGGATACCGGTATAAAACGGACAAGTCTGTAAAACGGACAAGTCTGAGTACATAATGGCATACTTTATTGCTGGAAAACCTTCTAAGTATAATGTTTGATCCAAAATGAGAGCCCTGTGCTGAAGGCACTCAGAATGCTGCATTGTAACCAAAGTGTTCTAACCCGTCAACGTTCTGCCATGAAAGAGCTGCCATCTTTCTATTTTGATACCGAATGGTCTCAATCATGGAAGTTATTCCGCTACCGCAGTGCTGTTAGACTTGGAATTATGTCGTCTCATGTTTTTGTTCTGCAAGGTAATACCGTTGATAACCGCAACAGTGTCCAAGTCCGAGTCCTCGAAAAGAAGCTTCTGTTTGGAAACTTGTCAATGGATTCATATCGGAAGATATTGCAACTCGGTACTAAACTTACTGGGCCGTTGAATGTCTTCCTTTTGCCACCGTACCACACCCCGGTAATGATGACGACAACTGCTACGGTGACGACAGACACGTAGTTCATACTCTGCACCGACGTGGGATAGGTCAGGGGGAAGCAAAACAGAACCACGTAGACCGATACCCAAGCGACGGAGAATCCGTTGACCCAAGGGCCAAACTTCCCAAGATTGAGCTCTCCGACGGGCAAGACTCGTTCGCGGCCTTGGTAGAGAGCAATGGCCTGGGGTATGACGTAAGATACGTTCATGGCGAGAATGGAGGCATTCACGAAGCTGTTGAATGCCGTCGTAGATCCGACGTAGATAAGACCGTACACGGAGATGACGACGGCACACAGGATGGTGGCATTCATTGGCATCTGAAATTTGGGATGGATGGTGCCGACCCAGCCAGAACCAGGTAAGCCACCGTCTCGAGCAAAAGCCCAGGTCTGCCTGCCAGTAGCTGCATGGCAGCTCAGGGTGGCTCCAAGGTAGACGATGAGATACCAAATGGTAAAGAAATTAGCGGCAGCTTTGTTCGCAGTCGCGGACAGGAACATGGTGTGTATTGGGAGAAGAGCTGTTCGGAGTGTCTCGTAGTCTCCACCGGAGAAGAGGAAGGCAATAGTCCAAGGGACGGCGGTGCCTGCACCAATCAGAATGACCAACCCCATGGTACGAGGCACATTCTTTTGGGCATTGGGTATTTCCTAAAAAAACAGGTTGGTATAAGCACTCTCAGGGTCACACAAAGGCGCAAACACATACCTCAGACACATGAATGACGGCATCCGTCCCAATGAATGTGTACATAGCCGTACCGACCGAAAGCATGAAGCCCAGGCCATCGCTCCAACCGCTTTGATTGTTCAGGTCGGCGAACACAATGTGAGCGGGGTTCTTGGGGCTCGCCGTAGCAAGGATGACAATTAGGAAGACCACGAAGCCGATGACGCTTGCAAAGAAGGAGGCCTTTTCGATTCTGGCAAGCATTGTCGGCAGCAAGGTCAAAACAAGCGTGCAAAGGACCATTATTCCTACGTAGATGAGCCAGATTTGCCACGCCGTTGGTGTATAGTCGGGATGGAATGAGGTGGCGAGGGCAGCAAAGATTTGAGCTTCGTCAACTGTTAGAAAAAAACCTGCCTAAGAAGAAATAGCTTGTCTCTTACCTGCATAGATAGCTGACGCAGCAGTGCAAAGAATCCATGCAACGACGCTCAGCCAACCGGTGTAAAAGGCAATCACGGCGCGATGTTTTTTTGGTGCCATCATGAAAACAAAGTGGTACTGACCACCAGAAGTAGGAAAAGCCGAAGCTAACTCGGCCAGTCCAGCAGCTATACAGGTCAGCAAGCAACAACACCGGATAACATGTAAGGAGTCTCTTACTGATAATAGCACAGGAGAAGGCTGCGACTAGCAGCGAGTATAGGACCCCGGGTCCGCCGCCTGCTGTCATAGGTTGCTGGAAAGTTGCAGATATAGCGACCCAAGAGTTGGTAATAGAAAAAGCGAGACCAAGAGCAGCCGTCAGAGAAAACTGTCTTGGCATTTCCTCCTCGTGGCCCTGGGCCCGGAGGAGGAGCTGGTCGGCCGTCAACGCAGCGCCATTGTCCCCTTTCGATATTTGGTGTTCTTCGTCCATGTTCGCTATTGGAAGCTGTTCTGCACGTCCTTGAAGACTCTAGAGCCCCCAGTGCAAGGTGCATTGTGGTGGTGGATTATGTATATAGACTTCAGATGACTGCGCCACGAGAGGTCGACCGTAATCCTGGTATCATGTTCCCTGTCTAGATGCGAGGCTGATAAGAGTATATCAGCCCGCCAGACTGGGAAGTTATCAAAGACGGGATAGCGGCGCTTAAGCACAGCTTTGAGAGGTTTAGCTTGATCAGCGAGTCGGTCTTTTGGCCCTTCACGTGGTGAGTGGAGACTCAAATCTGGAGCCTCTTTGGCTCCTAGATAGCGGCCTTGGGACGATTTGAGGCTGGCTAAGTTATCCGGACGTTGATATCAGCTACAATCAAGACTAACCCCCGCATCTGCCAAAAGCGGCCCATAACACTATGCTCTTCTAGGTTTTCCGCTTAACATCTTTATCTGGAGGAGGCCCAAGGGGACGGTCTCAGATTGATGCCGAACAGATAATCTGGGACTAAACTTGCTTTCTCCAAGGCTGCATCATCAACAGCTGTCATGCACCAAAAAACACCCACATGAGCATGGGGCTCAACTAAGACTGTCTGCCGGTTCGCTGCAGCGGAATTGATAAGTATCTCGCCTTTATAGAACTTTGAGTGCTTGTCATAGTTTTTGGTCTCCTTGGGCTTCGCTTGCGCGATCAACTGTATCGCGTGGAGAATGAGGGAAATCAGTTGACAGAGAAGTCTCATAGTTGGAGACGTGAGTGCATTATGACAACAAAGGACGACGTCAGCTCCCCATTTCAATGTCTAAAGCAGAACGTGTACTAAGAGCATGACTGTACACTTTGTCAATGCAGCTAGGACGTCATCCTTTTTACTGCCTCCCTCTTTTGTCTAGAAGTTATGTTCTCGTCACAAAGGTCTTATATTCAAGCGCCCGGAATAATGATTTAGATTCGCATAATAATTTCCCGAAAGTTTTTAAGTGCCATGATTCCCCCCGCTATATCTAGAGTTAGCGTCTCATTTCTATATATAAAATGGCCCTTAATTGATAGCATTTAAAAAAAAGTACTTAATATATGTGTATAGGCTAATTATAACACACGTTTGTTATAGTTATGGCCGTTTTCAGTCATTGCATAACCATACATCATAGGTTCTATATATAATATGCAAGTGTGTGTTCTAATTACCGACTCAAAGTCGTTTGCCTAAAAACACCGAGGAGAACATTGGAAGTCTCCTACTCCTAATCTGGGGACTGGGGTTGGTGACGATGAGTTTGAGAGACTTAGCGAATGCGGACACGGTTGGAAGATTGAGCAGCGTTAACAGAAACGCGCCGACCAGTCAGCCTATTAAAACTACGTGCATTTGGAAGTCCTCCCGAATGCCAACCAGCAGGAAACTAGGCTGGAGGTTATCAGCTGCAGCCCGTCACACTACAAACGTCCCCGTGTTAAGTCTTCTCAGTTCTTCTCCTCTCTCGTTCACTACCATAACAGCAACGATTAAAGTCAACATTGTTATAAAGACCCATTAGCCGCACTGGCATTGTTCAAACGCGAGGTATTCCGACAGTATTTAATAATAGTTGAATTAAATTTCTTATATTTTAACGCATTATCATAATATAATAAATAAACATGTTTTAAATTTGATAAAACGTCTTGCGGCAAGGGACTGACACTAAGCACATCCCCATCATTCGAGGTAAGTTTTCTAACGCCATGTTAAGAAGCGAGACTTAACGTGCAACGGCGACGTTTAAGCTGTCTTATTTGCTGTGGAAATGGATAAAACCAGTTTGTTAATCTTTAATATTCTTGACAGTTCTTTTTCCTGTTTCATATATCATTTCATCTCCTTTAAAATCCGGCTCCAAATCGTTATAGGAACCAAGTAAAGTAAAAATAGAACGCAACATTAAAACTAATGTGCAGATGATGTAACTGGACTATTGCATGGGCATCAAGCGGGGTCATGGCAAATAAAATGCTGTGATTACATTGCAAGACCTAGAGACCGAAGAACCGAGAGGCGCGTTTCCACATTCTGAACTGATGGTAGGTTGATTAATAATTATTGTTCTCGTATGAGTAAGAGAAGTAAACTACCACAACATCGATACATTAATCCCTTTGATTTCTATCTTTCATCAGGACTTTGAAAAGAAGTTGAATAGATACTCAACTGACGAGTAGACATCGATCAGCGCCGGGAATTCTGTCGGCAGGAAGTCGCTGGTGTGGCTATTAATGCACTATCCGGTCCGGGTCTAATCAGTTCCACGCCAGATTTCATCGACAGATTTTGGGACTTTTACCAGCAGATATTCAAGCTTGTTATCGGTCTCCCCAGGTGGTTAAATTCGAAGCCCTACGAAGCGCATGATCCCTACAACGAAGCTCTGGAAAGCTGGCTCAGAAGCGCATCGGCTGACTCTGAATGGGGAACAAGTGGCGATGAGGTAGATTGGGAGCCTCGGTTTGGTAGTCGAGCGGTCCGGGAGATGTATAAGTGGATGAGGGAAACGAACTGGAGAGACGAGGTTATTGCTGCGACGTTCGGTGCATTGGCCTTTGCGTGAGTATTGCAAGATGAGATAACACGTACGTCCTGCTAACACAGAGAAAAGAAGTGAAAGCCGAAATAACAACAGCCAGCACAGCAGACCCCCGTAACAGGGAACGCCGTACTCGACAGCCAAAAGATCGCATCCTTGCCCTTATTTAGTCATTCTGGACCGAGACTCTACGGCTACACGTCAGTTTCAACATCACGGCAACGTGAAAGAATCTATCTCAATCGGCGGACACCCCATCGCCAAGGGATCCATGATACAAGTCCCGATGATGGTAGCACACTGCAACGAGACATGGGGCACACCCGAGCATCCCGCCTCGGAGTTCTGGGCAGAACGACATATCAAGTACAACAACGTACGCCAGGGCCGCGCACAACACTTCCTACTACCCATTCGGCGGCGGTGGCAACATCTGTCCGGACCGACAGTTTGCCAAGCTCGAAGTCTTGATTGCAGTCGCGCTTATCCTCGCCAAGTTCGAAATACAGTTCCAAGGGTGGTCTACGATCGATAGGAAGGTTTCAAATAGAGCGGCACGGAGCGATCTGAAGTACTGCGGAGCGGGAGCGATGCCACCAGATCGTGACATGATGGTTCGGTAGAAACGTGTCCAGTGATGTCGCCGTGCTGGATGCGGTCCTACAGGCATCAGATCATAATTACATATCCCATTCATCGAACAATCTTGTCATGAGAACTATGCTAGCGCTGATATTAGCTGAATACATAAGGTTTGCTTCATGCAATACCGGCTCGAACTGGCGGTAAATTAATGACATGTCTCGTCGTATACCTACGAAGCAGACGTTTTAACGATGCGCTATGTTGGGGGTGTCAAGCTCCGGAACCTGCCAACATAGTACGGACAGGCCAGTGAGTAAAGAAAATGGGCAGAAACGAAGAAAACAGCCCGTTTAGGTCATATGGATGCCAGTTTGCTTCGCGTTGCTTCGCGTGGTTGCGCGCCTCCATACCTTACCACGGCGTGGGTTGACACGCTCAGTGGTTGACAACGCTGCTAGCTCTCGCGATCTCACGCCGAATCGTTCACTCGTTCAGAGTTTGCGTACCATAGGAACTGTACAGCCAAAGCCATAGAAACACGATTGTCACATCGTTGGAATCAGCAATGGTTGGAATTTTGTTGTATTGGCTTCAGACTCTATATCTCATAGGCTGAACTCGGCATTGACGACCACAAGGCCACTTGAGTCTTGTCTATATGAGCTCATCTTTCTTAGTAACCACTTTGTCTTGTGGCACGCATCAATTGTGATGTTACGCCTTCTGAGCAGCCGAAACGAGCCTCAAATGCATTGCCTGCTGCTTTTCATAAATGCCTATGAGCCCTCACCAATATCTGCTGCCCATCCCCGTGCTTGGCGAAGAACCTTGAGTTGCTTCCTAGAAACCAGGTTTCTTGACCTTCGCACCGCCAACAACAGTCCACTCCTGCCCAGGCGAGACCATATCTCCATCGGGACCCAGTGTCCATCCCTTCATCTGTAGCGATTTCCACTCATCGCGAATCTTGAGCCGAACGAGATCTCCCGCAGCGCGGGCGTCCTCGACGCTGTCGTGACCCTCGGGCGATCCTTCGATAGGATCCAACTGGATCTTCCGTCCGAGTTTTGTCTCCATCAGGTACTTGAGTCCGTTACGTATGGGGAGGCCACGTTTGTGCGGCCAGAGGAGGACAGTGTCGATGCACGTCGGGTGAATGATGCGTGTTGCATTCAAGTCGTTCTCAAGGCCATGGCCAATGAGAGGCGTATCGGCACTGACCATGCTGAACAGGAGGTTGCGGGCGATCTCGGGTGAAGGTGCGATCTTGAGTTTGCGCTGAGGTGGTTTGGAAGGGTCGCTGGAAGGGATCATGGTAGGCCTGTGGTCGCCACCCACTTGGTAGCGCTCAGCGGTGGCCATCGCTTCGGCAGTGACCCCTGAATATCGGGTGTTGGGGTCTAATATCTCGCCGACGGGCTGGACCAAGATGTCGAGGAGTTCCATTCCGTGGGGCCAAGATACTAAGGTCATGCGGATGAGTTCCAAGCCATAGACAGTGTAGCCCATTTCACAATCGAAGGTAACGGCACGGTCCTTAGGCACGGTTGGGTTTACGGGAGTATTGGTGAAGTTCAGAGTAGCAGCAAGTCTTTTCGGATCGGTTGTCTTGAAGACGTGTGTGGGTGCAGTAGTGCAACCTCCCGAGTCATCGTCGATATCTCTGTGGCAGCAGCGGTACTTCTGCTTGGGCTTGGATCTGTCTCCGGGCGCATTCTCCATGTAGTATCGCTTGCCGGGATGGAATGTGCAGGATCCGTTGGATGCTAAAGCACCATCCTCTTCTCTGCGGCCAGGAAAGGTCTGAAAGCGTCGCGTGCACCGGTCACAACTCTCCGTGTTTCCTGATGCTGCGACGCCATCTTTCGCGGCTGTGATGTCTTCATCGGAGGGGATGGTCGAGACATAACCGTAGATTGACAATGCAGTCAGGTCCCAGACAAGACGCGGCAGGAACTTGATCTCCTGTTGCGTAGTGAGCCCTGTCTCAATGGTGGTGACGAGAGGTGCAGCAGTGGTTGACTTGGTGCTGTTGGGATCATTCTCTAGCACAGCCTTTGTTCGCTCGGCTTCCCACTCCGAGACAGGCATCTTCTTGTAGCGCATGATCAGGTTTCTGATCTTGGTGTTGTAGATAGCTGTGTTCTTGAGCGCGATATCTTGTTCATCATCAAGTGTCCTCACAATGAGCTCCTGATCCGATAGCAACAGCTTCTTGGCATCCCCATCCTTGGTTGATTTCTTTACTTCATTGTTGAGGCGCTCGTACTCCTTGTGCAAAGCTTTGACTAATGCGACCCGAGTGGAATGACTGCAAGGGGCCTTCTTCAGAAGCCGAGGGTTGAGCGTTTCGGGCTGTTTGCTGGCTTGTTTGGGGTTGATCACTTTCGCAGTGACCGTGTTCTTGCCGGGCGCTGACGATGGGATGTCCAATGGTGTCTGAGCGCTGATTTGCTGGTCACTGCTCTGGAACTTCACTTGGGCCAATGCGGTGGTCATGCGGTTTGTGGACGCAGGTGCGCCGTTCTTTGTTATGGTTGCAGACGTAGGGTCAAATGCGACTCTTCTTTGTTCCGAGGATCCGAGCTTTGGAGGATTGGAACTGGTCGAGGAAAGCTGGGAGCCGACCGTGCTGGTTGAATCAATCTTTACACGCTTTCTTGGGCTCTCCTGTTCAGAATGCGCTGGTGATTCAATGTGAGGCGCAGCTGGTTGTGGGCGCGATGGGTGGGATTGGGATTGCGATACAGACTCAGTGGTATGACTGTCCGTGTGACTTCCGCCGCCCTTGTTGTCGGCTGATTGACCATCTCGAGCATGCTTGAAAAGGCACTGAAATGCAGTGCATGCGTCACCAGCAGGGCATTCAAGATTCTTCAGGGCAGCCAGCGAACCTGCCATGATGAGAGTTGGCTGAGATGGCAGCGCCCAGTGAAGATAGTAATCGGTGGATGATGATTCCGGCACAATCTTCAGAGGCAGATGGATCTACAGCAAGGGAAAAGAGATGGCATCGAAGATGTGCTTGGAATGCACTGCAGTCTGAGATGGGCACATGAAACGATTGAGGCAGCTTGGAAGGAGTCGTCTTGGAGGCTGCCCGGGCAGAACGAAGGGAAGTTTCGAGCTACACCGTCATCATGCGATTCCCGAGGGTCTATTTATGGGTTCCAAGGGTGAATTGCAGTTGCATTATGGCAAGCTGAGCATCTCGTGTCAATACCAGTTCCCACCAGGAGCCTGAATACTGGACTGCAGCTGTCAGAGTAGAGTGGCTGAGGGTAACAGAATGACGTTGGAGATGGGCTCGTCGGATGAACAAGAATGGCACTCGCGACCTGACGATAACGAGCAATTACGTAAGATAAGGCATTCACGATGGCACGGGCCTTTGCCGCCATCCCCGTCCGACTCCCATGCGGATAGGAACACACATCAAGCAACAAATAACAGATTATATAATCTGAAGTGTTGATCGCAGTAAGAGTAACTTGTTGTGTTTCAACTCTGACCTGTCACTGTTATGCTCAAGATATGCTCTGCTTTCCATTGGGTTATGTTCGTTCAAGAGGGATTGGTTCATCAAGCATTGAATGCGTGTTATCATCTGTGATGTTACTGGCTTGCTATGTTACAATGCTTTGGACATTGCATGGATAGATCTCGAAAGGATAGATCTGATCTTGCATGAAGAAACAATCATAGTGTGCATCACTCAAGGCAAGACTTCATTGCTCGATGCAGGAATGTGACGACTCTTAGTATAAGGCATCAGCTTTCCCATTGTCTCGGATACTATGCTTTTGACTATAGTCTAGTCTTTGTCTTCTTGAATTAATGGCCGAAGCGACATGAATCTGGCCAAGATGCGCCATCATCTGCTGTGAATCATTCTCAACAACAGAGGCAGTGGTGGGGCATCTTCCGAAGGTACCTGCAGAACTCATGCAGCTGTTCTGGCCCTCACCACATTCAAGGATTGTATGAATGAGAATGTGCATCTTAAGCTAAGGTAGGTAGTCGAGCACCTCGCAGTGCCCAGTGTCAACCCCGATTGCTCTAGGCACACTCGCAACGCGTATCGCAAATGCGACAAGTGTCTCAGCTGAGCGGCGGGGCTACGGACAGTTAACCTGCCCGCGTCAGCGGAGCTAAGAGGTAAAAGCGACATCATACATTTTATTGTCCCTCCAATACAAAGTGGCATATTCTGCCCTTGCAATGAAGCGCCTCAGCTCTCCTTTCACTCATTTGAATACATCCATTCTAGCTGTCTTCTTGCCGATCTCGAATTAATCGTCGCAGAGCTGATCAGATCGCCAACAATATGGAGTTTGACGGCGGAAGCATATCGGCAAATCATCTTTGCGTCCTGGTCCATGGCGTAGGTATTCTCCCTTGCATATCCCGCCGCATTCTGTGCTACCCTACTCCGCGAACAACTTGTCGCAGCGCATCATTCGAGCAACATGTTGACGTAGTATTGCGCATTGTAGCTTTGGGGCAATCCCAGCCATATGAACCAGGTTGCGAAAGCCGTCCGCGCCGCATACTCTCAGGACCAACTCTACCTACTCCTCGCGAAACGAAACAGCGGCAGCTTCACGTACGATGGCATCGAACTGGGTGGCGAGAGAGTATGTGTGGAAATAGAAGAGGAACTCGAAAAGATACATAGCAAAGGCGGCAAGATCACAAAGCTGAGCATTGTTGGGTACTCTTTGGGCGGATTGGTCGCGCGCTATGCGATTGGACTGCTTTATGCAAAGGGTGTCCTAGATCAAGTTGAACCAGTGGTATGTATCGACTAGCACCACTTTGGCTGATCTCGCTAATTCAGAGCGACTAGAATTTTACTACATTTGCATCGCCCCATATTGGGGTGCGATCACCGCTCCGAGGTGTATACAATACTCTGTTCAATGGCATCGGCGCAAGAACACTCTCGGAGTCAGGACGTCAGGTCTTTACAGTCGACAAGTTTCGGGATACAGGTCGACCACTTCTCGCGGTCATGGCAGATCCCGATTCCATATTTATAACCGGTCTGAAGAAATTCAAGCGTCGGACACTTTACTCAAATATCATCAACGATAGGAGTGTCGTCCACTATACTTCAATGATCACCAAAGTCGACCCATATACGGATTTGAGTAAAATCAAGCCCAAATTCGTCGAAGGATACGAAGACGTTATCTTGGACCCCGACCACCCGTTCTCGCCTCGCGTACCAAGTGCCGAGCCATCTTTATTCACGAACAGCATGGCAATGGTGAAGAATGGGCCCTACATTGCAGCCCTCGCGATCTTTCTACCGCTGGGCATAACGGCAATGATCCTCAGCTCGGTCGTGCAGACTATGCGGAGCTCACAACGCATCAAGCTCCATGAGATGGGCCAGGCAGGCATCCAGATTGAGAAATATCGCATGCCTCTTTGGATCAATGAACTACGAGAAACCGTTGAGGATACCTACGAAAACCTGAGCTCTGCGCAAAAACAGGCATATCTATCAGCTGACGGCGAGAGTGATGATGATGCGCTCGAGGCTGGCGAGCATCAGGTTATGTCTTTGGAACGACGGCAATCTCACCCGCAATTCCCCACGCTCGCGTTGGCTCCCTGTCAATTCAATATGATTACTGCTCTGGACAATGTCGGCTGGCGGAAGTACCCAGTCTGGATCCACCGAGTAAGGCACAGCCACGCAGCCATCATTGTTCGCATGGATAGAGAGACATTCAGTGAAGGGCACATTGTGCTCAAGCATTGGCTTAACGAGGAGTTCCTCGTGTAATATCTTATTGTTCGTTCGGGGGCATGGTGTCGGAGGCGTTCAACGGGGTTGCATGGCGGGAGAAGAAGCATTTACATCATAGACCACTGCACATGATTATAGATAGAACATTTTGTTTTGTTATTAAATGTTGACACACCTCCATTGCCGCCAACGACCAATGCCACAATACGGTCGTTATCTGCTTCGCGGAGGCAGTCTCAGATGGTCATCCGAACCTGTTTCCATTTATGGCATGCGTGGTGGGTATCGTCGGAACCTGAAGAAGATCCATTGTGTCGACTAATTCATCTGCGCTAAAACCTATCTCTGAAGTGACTATCACCAGTCAGCACGACACTTTAACACAGCAACATCACATCCAGGCGACACAGAGGACCCCACACGAATGAGACATCCAAAAAACATCCCAGTGATTCAGTGATGCGCACGGAAAGAAGAGACAGCTGCCAGCAGGTGAATTGATGCCATTGCGTCCAATAACAGCAGTATGCCACGACCCGAGAGACCGGAACCGACAAAAGCAATCGCCTCGTCGCGAATGTCAATTCGTTGCGGATGGTCAAGCTCATAGTAAACGCCGCAATGGAATCGAGAGAAGAACATGATGTTCAATCCAACAACCGGGGCACGACATTTGCTCTGCCAGTCATTTCAACATGATATTACGAAGATTCACCACCAACCCTCGACCAAGCGTGACAGCGACTGCAACATGGTGTATGTCAACAACCCACCCGCTCCGACAGACTCCCCCATTCAACGCAGCTAGTCGCGTCAGACATCCGCATCGTTTGGTCTCGAACTACCATGCACCACGTCAGAAGTCCAATACCAAACATACGCGTAGAAAACGATCCCCTCGGCGCAATCCACAGCCTGATGAGGAACCGGACGGACCGTATGACTACGTGATACCAGTGGTGTTCTGGGCCCTCATGAGCTGCGGCGTCGACTACGTCTTTCAAGTAACCCCACAGCGCAAGATTCGCGAAAAGTCAGAGAGGATTATCAAGACGACTCGCGAATTCGAGAAACAACACCTATCAGCCAACGTCACTGGCTGGGACAAGGAGCCTACGACGGCTCTGAGATATTTGGAATATGCAAGGACTATTTTGACTTTGCATCACGAGATCCTGTCCTTGAAGCATTCTTCATTTCCGTTTTTGATCTGGGCATGGGAGAAGCCTCTCGAGGACCTCGGCCCATTGCCCAGGTCTCTGTCAGATAGAACAGATCGCGGCACCACTCCCAAAGCCACCGGCGACCCGGAGTCATTGGTCCTCATGGGTCACGAGTATCACGAAATGGAACTTCCCAAGATGGGCGAGATCGGCTCCAAAATGATGTGCCGCCGTCTGTATGTCATGGTAGATAAAGAACTCAAAGATTTCAACAATAGACCATCGAGCCAGAGGAAGATGGGGGTCCCTCCACCGGTTACAAAGTACATTAAACGGGTCCAGATGATGATAGATGACTTGAAGAGCTCGGGCAAGGTCAGAAAAGACCAGCAGTGGGTGGTTTATTTCCTGCTTCGAGACCATTGCAGCACTGTCGTTCTGAATGATAGGCCGGGGGAAGTCCAATACAGTCTCGCTGAGAGGCCTCAGATAAACCTACCATTTAAATGGGGCACCTCAGATATTAATCAGGTCATGCCACATTGGTATGTAAAACGCTGCGCATATTAGCAGCCCTGGCCCACGAGTCTTCAGGTTTCTCAGTCCATTCCGTTAGTCGAGGATGAACGAAGTCCAGCGGAAGATGGGGTTGGGATGACTGTATATTAATGTCCAGTTGTTTTTGGTCACTTAACTCAGTGTGTTGCAGCTAGCGAGTGTTTATGCAAAGGATACAGCGAACCGAAATCCTTGGAGATTTCCGACTGCCATACAGTATATAACGACTGGATTCCTGGGCATTCGCATTAGATAGGAAGTGAATGGTACCCTGAATACCTAACGTCCATATATGCATGCAGGTATTAAGTCTGTGATAAAAGGTATATTTAAAAAATTTACGCAACCTACGGAAAGACAGAGCATGTAGATTCTATTAGTGATCGTTGTTCTTTGTCTACTAGAGACAGGTACTATTGTGAAATATGAAATTAGCCTAACTTGATTAGTCCCAAGGCGTACCAAATCTGGGGTTTGACGTTAGAAAATCAAGGGTCTAGAAGAGCATGCAGATAAGCGGGTCATCAATTGAGATCTTGACGCGCCCTGTCGCGCAATGCCTTCATCCCGAGCCTTTCACATTTGATGCTGGCTGTGCGACGGCGTGACTTGCCGCTTCGCTGACTATAAGCCCGCCACATTTGGCTAATTTCGATCAATCGGCTTCGTGTTGCGAATGACGAGGAGAATTGACCCTTTACGAAGACAGGCTCCTGTACGATTAGACCTGGCATGATCACATCCCGCATTGCACAACCAACAATCAACATCCTCAACACAATGGCGCGCACCAGCGCCTCACCACCACGTCGCATCACGAGGGGCTCACTCGCTCGCTTCGCATACAACGCAACGACTGCAAGCACAGTAAAGATCAAACACGAGGAGGAGGAGAGTCCTGATACCGAACACACAATACCTGATCTTACAAAACCATCAACAAAAAAGCGAAAACGCACCATCTCGACATCGAAAACCTCCACCAGCACCTCCAAGGTCGAAGAAGATGCCGTCCCCATCAAGCCCGAACCCTCCTCATCACCGCTATCAACTCCGGAGCGACCCCTGCGCCAACGAAGAAAAGCAGAAGAGCAAAGTCCAGACATCGAAGACATAATCCCAGATCTATCCAAACGGCCTCAACGAACGCAAAAGCGAACCACGGCCTCAGCATCAAAAACCCCAGTATCAACTACAATCCCAACACCAGGCACTCTAGACATAAAACGCTCGCCCACACCACGCAAACCAGCACGCAAAGTCACGCGCCCCTCAGGCCAAACAACCATCTCCCCACCGCCCAACTGGCACGAAATCTACACGCTAATCCGCGCCATGCGCGCCCCCGGAGGCAGCGCATCCAACGCCCCAGTCGACACAATGGGCTGCGAGCGGCTCGCGCTGCGCTCCGCGCCGCCGATCGTCCAACGCTTCCAAACCCTCGTGGCGCTAATGCTCTCCTCGCAAACAAAAGACACCGTGAACGCGGTCGCCATGCGTCGGCTCCAGACGGAGCTGCCGGCACACGCAGAAGGAGCAGAAGGGGGGTTGACGGTCGATAATGTAATAGCGGTTGCGCCGGAGAAGCTGAATGAATTGATATACGCTGTGGGCTTTCACAATAACAAGACGAAGTACATCCAAGCCGCGGCAGGCATATGCAAGGAGCGGTACGGGGGCGATATACCGGATACGTTCTCCGGCCTCGTGTCCCTGCCGGGCGTCGGGCCGAAGATGGCGCACTTGTGTCTCGCGGCGGCGTGGGGGCGCGTGGAGGGGATCGGCGTGGATGTGCATGTGCACCGCATAACGAATCTGTGGGGGTGGCATGGGAAGGGGAGTAAGAATCCCGAGGATACGAGACTGAGGCTGGAGAGCTGGCTGCCGAGGGAGATGTGGCATGAGATTAATACGCTGCTTGTTGGGTTGGGGCAGACTGTTTGTTTGCCTGTGGGCAGGAGGTGTGGGGAGTGCGAGGTTGGGATTAGGGGGTTGTGTAGGGCGGCTGATCGGGGGAAGGTGAATGAGGGGAGGCGGAGGAGGGTGGTAGAAGAGGTGGTGAAAGGAGAGGTGAAAGAAGAGTTGAAAATGGAGGTGGTGGATGAGAAGCTGGAACTTGACGAGGAGACGAAGATTGAGGCTGTCAGAGAGGATTTGTGGATTGGTAGCTACTAAGCTTCTGGGAGAGCATGATCCAGATGACCTTTGGCAAGTAGTTCTCGCGCTTGAGGGTTATGTCAGGTTGGAGACATGGAGAGCTGATGGTGATTGTGATGGATTCTGTTAGTGTTGGGAATAAACCGACTCGGCACTCTCCCTGCAGAACGAGTCGTCCCATAAGTCAGAAGAGCGAAAAGAGATATGATACCCATCTTATTACCATCAACGATCAAAGGCATGCAATTCACCGAAGACAAGTCAAGTCAAGTCACGATGGGTGCACAAAAGATGATTTTGAAGTGTTTAGCGTGGTATTGATCTGTCCATGGCGAAAGCTAGCCTATCGCCTATGCCGCACGCTACTTTATAGTAGGCGTGCTGATCTGTCCTCCAAGCCACCACAACATGATAGGAAGGGTATCCTTCCATAACGCCAAATGTCGTGACCTCGCGAATGGCGAGACAGGAAGTGGCGTACAAAGGCGCGTGAAATGGACGAGAAGCACTCATGTACAAGTGATGCTTCCTATGCTGTAAATGCCATGCGATGCGCGAGACGCCATGCGCTTATAAAAGACGAAGGGTTGGTCTATGGTGTGGTCGGAGGGGGGTGGGTCCTCGTCTGGTCGAGGATGTAAAGTGAGGTGGTATAACAGAGGTGATTAGGTTCGCGAGCATAGCGTGAACCAGTGGAGGTAGTCCGGAGACGTCCGTGGCTCGTGCTTTAGAAACCGATCGGGTCGATGTTGTTGAAGTACGGAACCAGGCTTGTGCAGCAGTAGAAGGGGGAAGCGGTCGAGTCTATACGCCTCGAATGACTTGGGTTCTCTCAGCGTTCAGCTGTGCGGCATTCCGCTCGTGAGACTCCTTCTTGCACTGGTGGTAAAGCACGTTAGTATGTATGTCTCAAAGACAAACAAACTCACAGCTTGGGGTCGAAAGGCAGCAAGTCGTCCTCCGAGAGATACTCGGCAAGACCGACGAGCCACCACTGGGTGTTGCTGAAATCGTCTGTGACGAGAGAGGATACCGCCAGTGGCGATGGGGTTTTGGGGCTACTGCTGGCGCTGCTGGACTCTGGGGATGATAGACTTACGTCCTCGAGACCTGTGCACTTGTGGTCTTCTAACAGACGATGCTTTGCGCAGAAGTGGCCATCGCAGAATCCGCAGTCTCCGACAATCCGCTGGGCAGCAGACTTGCACTCCTTGAACGTGCAACGAGGCTTTCCGGCCATGATTGCTGTTTAGTTCGGGTTCGGATGAGTGATGTGGTTGTGAACGTGTGTGTATTAGATTTGTTCGCCAGGCACGAAAGGAAGTCGACGGTTGTTAGGTTGCCGTTGAGTTACGAGAGGAGCCGGTTTCGTGGTGTGTAGGCCGTTGGTAAACGGGGAGATCAAAGAAGCAGTGCTGAACTGTTGGCTCGTCTTTGTCGCCAGATCGTGCAACAATAAACGTTTCGCAGGGCTTGTCCGTTGTGCAACTTGAGAAGTCGTGGAAGACGGAAGAAGAGAGAAGTGTCGGGCTGTGTCAAATAGAAACAGCAGAATGTTAGCTGACTCGGACCATGAATGAGATTACCAGAGTAATATGGCGAAATGACACAATGGAATGGAACCTCGGATGGCGACCCTCAGTGGGACCCCTGCCAGGTTGGCCGGCATGCACGTCGCCGGGGGCAGGTGGAAACTGGAAAGCAGAGCGGACTAAAATAGGCTGGCTGCTAGGTAGACACCGGATGACGATACTTTCGGACAGGAAAGGGATGCGCCAGATAGGAATGAAAGATCCATAAATGGACAAGCAGGGCAACTGTTCGGGGACCGGCGCATGGGTGCAAGGTGTAGACGATGAGGGATAAGTGGTCAGGGTGTAAGGGCAAACTCACTTTGTGTGTGCGCGAAGTCCGCAGATGGCCGTTTCGGGAGGATTAGGCTCTATGGACGATGCGGCGATGGAGATCAGACGAGGCGGAAGATGTGTTCCTACTCAGGAGGAAGAGGTAGTGAGGAGGAGGAGAGTCAGAAAGTCAAGCCGTTGGGAATAGTGGCAGATAAAAGAGTCAGATGGCTGGCTGGGTCAGACAGTCCGAAGAGAGGATGGGAGCGCATGCAACACAGGCTGGTCTGGGTCTAGTATGCAAGGTCAACTGACTCCTAGCTCCGTCCACCTGTGACGACGTTGGGGCTCGGCGGCAATGAATGGAATGGTGAAGAAGAGATAACAGTACTACTGTGCGTACATATTGTCGACCACAAGTTGGACCGCCCTACTGTCCGTCCACAATCCCAGTCCACGCATGCGATCAATGCTTCAGTGCCCAATCATCAAGTTTACTACGAGTATACCTACCACCTACACTACCGCCAGGTCTGAGTTTGGTGAGGCCCAGACAATGGTGGCATTTCCAGCGCCAATAAGGATGTATGTAGGTAAGCATTGCCGGCAATGAACAATGAGAAGCGACAGAAGACGCAGATATTATGCCATGCTGGATGTACGGAATAAGACGTATGCAGACTAGCGATTCCGTCTAGTCTAGATTGCGATGCGTAGGAGGTGGAGGACGAGACGAGGCGGACGACTCAGCACCATACGTGCGTATGTGTACAGTACCTTGCCTGGCACGCAGACGAATGCCCAAGGCTTTTGGTATGCGGAACTGGGAAAACCTTGGGAACAACGGACACCACCGATGTTCCCCTGTCCCTGGACTCCACGTAGCCAGAGCCCGTTCGCGTACAGATGACCTACATGCCGTAGCCACAGGAAGCGGCCCAGTCTGGGAAAATGAGGAATGGCAATGGTCATGGGCTTCCCGCTCTCCAAATCGATAGACGCTGCCAGTAATGTAAGTCAGTTCATCTATTGTGCTGAACAGGGCAGGCGAGGCAGACAAGAAGCAACCTTAGCCAGGCAGACGACAATGACGACGACGTCCTGGCGGCAAGGCTCCGAGAACGGGATCCACGGCTCCAATGGAACGGAGTGGCGGGCTTATTTCAAATCGGGACGAGCGTCCCCATTCCGCCTCAACTAAAGAGCCATCTCGCCCAGGGTCCAGATGTCCACCGCCTAGACGCTGTTCGGCTAGGGACAGCTGCTATCGTCGTTGGCATGATGGAGATAAAAGGGGATACGAGCATTCCGCTATGGGCCGAGGTATGGGGTTCGTAGACCGCCCTTGTTGGTGTTGCGAGCTGTCCGTTTCATCGAAAGGATGAATGTGTTCACAAAGAGACGAAACGATACATGGGCTGCCGAGCCGTGTCTTGGATTGGGGAAGCCGGAACAGGGATCAAGTCGGCAATTCGGAGGAAACCCAACTCAAAATCCTACAGTTTTCCGCTCTGTACTTTGTCTCGTCATGTGATTCATTCCTCTCTCAAAAGACAACGGGTCACAGACCACCTACGAGGATTTCATGGCAGACTATTGACAATATTGAACTCGCTAAATAGGGACAGGGGAAAATGAGATGCATGTAATTGCAGTAGTCCGTGAATAATGACCTGACAAACGACTCGCGCATCAAGCGGTCAATAAGCTTATTTCGCACCTATTACTATGCATGCCTGGGCTGGGGTGAAAAGGATGAGAGAGATCTGCAACTCCTGGCGGCTGCTCACGATACCGGGTTGAGGAGCGGCAAAGCGAGCAACCGAGCGGCCGACGGTTCTCTCGATTGTGTTACATATCATCCTAGCAAATAAATGTTCTTGCTGATTTATGTCTGAGTCCTTATGATCTAATCTTAGTATTTGTTGCATTCTTCATGAAGTTACCTCCAGAGATATCGGCTATCTAGGTACATATGAGGAGTGAACCGATCATCCACGGCTCTCGGGAGGTACCGCCAGTTCTCCATATTCGGAAACACCTCGCAACCTCTTGCATTCCAAGTCGACAAGAATGTTGGAGGCGCCTTCAGCTGAATGATAAGAGGTCGCCCTTCTCAAGTCTTTATCCGATGGTTAGAGCTCAGATATGATTGAGCCATGATCATCATCCGCTAGTAGTGAAAGGCCGCATTGGCAATCATCAGCCCCGGCGTCTGCGCTGCGAGTGGCCTTATTTCCAACGGCTGAAGCGCCTAGTTTTGCTTGAGTACTGTGAAACTTATGATAGCCACAGACCGGATGCAACATCCGCTGCATTGCAACACGCGACATCCTTCGGTGCCGTGCTTTTGGTGGTTAGGTAGCCGATTTAGTCCCACACGGAAAGGCGTAAAAGCGTCTGTGTAGAAGTCAGTCAGTTGGAACCCAATGAATGAACCAAGCAATTACGAACAAGAGTAAATTGTTGAACTAGCATGTCAGCCGGCGAGGTTGAGAAGCATGCAAGCTGGATGCAAGCAACCAAGCGGAGTCTTCCGAAGCGTGGCTCGAATCAAAGCCACCAGCGCCAATCTCCAAGTGATCGCCGCTGGGTTGTGTTAACTGATGTCCTATCGAATTCCTCCAAGTCGCTAAGGTATGTATGTAACTAGTTGCTGTCTTGGGGCTCATCCAACGCGCATGTTAATTGATCCGATGATTTGGGGTTGTGAGGGGAACCGGTGAGTGTTGGGATATCAACATAACCCAACATCGTATTTTTGACAAAGTAGTGATATTTGGGTTTTACGGTCAATATGTTTAACGTAGTATTGAAGGTTCTCCTATGGAATTTATGGTCTGAGAGGTATTAATTACTGCAGTTACGATAATACGAAGTGTCGTCGCTTGTCCGCGTGGCCTTTCTTTTCCGCGTAACATCGGATCTAGATCTCTCAATCGAGCTCGTGGGATTGTTCCATGGATGCAACCGATGCAACCAGGGTCTGGACATCTCTTGTATGGTACATTGGTAGTCAATCAAGGCTACTTGCATTCATGCACGGGTGCTAAATGGGCCGCTCCACTAGTCCCAGGTTGGTAGCAATGAGAGGCGACGTCGTCGACTTCTCACATCACGACTTCCCTGTTCACTGACTACGATGATGGACCTTGAGTTGTGTAACTGATGTTGTGACACTTGAAAAGTTAAACATGATATTATCATCTGAACCAGTTACATTGAAAAACACATTATGTTGGTTACTCTTTTTTTTTTTCGTAAGTGCAACGCCTCAATTCCTATCTACAGACGACATTTTTGGGTATATTTACTCCTTCATTGTCACGACGCAGCGGATGCAATCTCCCGCCTTCATCTGCTCGAAAGCAGTATTAATATTGGCCAGCGATTCACGATGAGTGATAAACTCGTCAACCTTCAACTTGCCGTCGAGGTAATCGGAGACGAGGCCACCCATCTGTGATCGGCCCTTCACACCACCGAAGGCACAGCCCTTCCAGACACGACCGGTAACCAGCTGGAATGCTACACAGATCATCAGTTTGTAAACGGTACACATTCTGAAACGGTAGGCACTTACGTCGGGTGGCAATCTCCTGACCAGCGGCAGCGACTCCGATGACGATACTCTGTCCCCAGCCCTTGTGGCAAGCCTCGAGAGCCGCACGCATGACACCGACGTTACCGGTGCAGTCGAAAGTATAATCACAGCCTCCATCCGTCATCTCAATCAGCTTGTCGACGATGGTCTGTCCCTCGGGTAGCTTGGTAGGGTTGACGAAGTCGGTGGCTCCGAATTTCTTGGCCCACTCCTCCTTTGTCGGGTTGACGTCGACAACGATGATCTTGCCGGCCTTCTGCATAACAGCACCCTGGACGACGGATAGACCAACACAGCCAGCACCGAAAACGGCGACATTAGAACCCTCTTCACAGTTGGCGGTAATTCTGGCGGCACCGTAACCGGTGGTGATACCGCAGCCCAACAAGCATGTTCGGTCCATAGGAGCATCCGGCTGAACGGCAACGACGGAGATATCGGCGACGACGGTGTACTGGGAGAAGGTAGATGTGCCCATAAAGTGCAGTAAGTCCTTGCCCTTGCACTTGAATCTCGATGTTCCGTCGGGCATTACGCCCTTGCCTTGTGTCGCCCGGATCTTCCCACACAGGTTCGTCTTGCCGGACTTGCAGAACTTGCACTCCTTGCATTCGGGCGTGCTGTTTGAATTACATTAGTCGATGTACGGTGGCTCGTGAATGATGATGTGCGCATACTAGAGGGCGACGACATGGTCACCAGGTTTCACGTTGGTGACGCCCTCGCCAACCGACTCGACGATACCAGCTCCCTCGTGACCTAAGACGATGGGAAACGCGCCTTCCGGGTCCTTGCCCGACAATGTGTAGGCATCTGTGCGTGCATGTTTAGTGAAGGTTCGGACTTGGCTCGGCAAGTGGATGGGGCCGTACCGGTATGGCAGACGCCTGTGTAGTAGATCTGGATGCGCACCTCATGCGCCTTCGGGGGTGCGACCTCGATGTCCTCGATGCTCAGGTCCTTGCCAGCTTCCCAGGCGACAGCGGCCTTGCAGGTGATTGTCTATTTTTAACTCCATGTCAGTCTCGCCTTGTGTTGCATCGTGATGCTCGCGCGCTATCGGGCTGAATTTGATAGCAAGGTGATGATGCGCGGGGTTATGGAGGGGTAGTCCAGGCGTACCTTGCCAACAGTGTCAGCCATCGTTGCGGAAGTTTCTGCTCGTGTTGATGTTACTGCGAAGGCTGAATGGGCAAATGAAAAACGAAGAATTGGAAAAGGCAGTAAAGCTTAGAGTTCAGGATTGCGATTGTTTTATTGAGTGAACAGCGGCTTGCTGCGGAGACGGCAACGTATACCCCGCTGGCTATTTATATGAAGCCGACCTCTTGCAACCATCAATTCGGGAGCGCAACAAGTGGGGGATTCGGCATATCAACCATAGAGTTATCCTGATGTCATGTTTGAACCGCGCGCAGCAAAAGAGTGCTGAAGGTGCAACTCTGCCTCCCTCTCCCAAGCTCCTAGCATCGGAGATGTGCACACATCCCTTTTAGGTGGTAGGTGTAAGTTATAACAACAGCAAGCAACGGCCGGGCAGGGACGGCCCGGATGCGTACGAAGGATCGAATTGAATGTGATTTAGTGGGCACTGTGAACCCATTTTCAAGCCATCTCACAACACTGAAAGTTATCTTTAAGTCATCAGTAGAGTACTAGCACAATAGCTAGGCGGGCTTGGGCTAAGGCGGCCTCGGCTTCCACGGACGGAGTATACTCGAGACCCAAGCACTTCCTTAGCTAAGGTCAGGGAGATAAGAGGCGGATGGGCGAAACTCGGGATCTGCTACAAGATGGGCGTTGCGGTAACGGCAAGGAGGTTCCCAATAGGTTGGCCGAGGGGTCTAGAATGAGGCGCGTGGACATAAGAGACTCGTAAATCAATCGTTGCTGGTACGGCTCCATCTCGGCGTAGCGGATGAGACTCCCGTCGGCGTTGGTGTCCGTCCCCGGCCGCCACAGTCGAGAGTATCGGGATATATAAAGCTTCGAGACCAGAGCTATGAAAAGCAGAAAGGGGAACCAGGTAATAAGGCGCGTATGTATGGTTGAAATACGAGGACAACGCCAAAGTCACGGAGGTCTAACTCTTGGATGAGCGGAACTGCTCTGAATTTATATATCGGCGTTCAAATATTGAGAACCTTGAGGGCGCATCTCGCTCCCTTCGTCATTGGGTGCGTGTCATATCAACTGTGACCTGGCGAATGTGAGGAATTATCACCCTTTCCTGCCCCAAACGACTCTATTTCTAGGGTAGCTCTCAACTGAAGAGGGGTGCCAACCGAGCTGCATGCAATATAGTAACAGAAACAACAAAATGTAGAGTTCCCCAATGATATCCCGAGCAAGTCAAGACTTACATGAGGCTTTGAATTATACTGAAACGCTACGACAGATCAGCAAACACAGCTTTGTGTGCAAAAGGTGCTGGTGCGTGCTGGTCTGTTAATAAATGGGTAAGTTATCGTAATGGTGCATGGCAGCTGGCAGGGCGATGCGCCAAAGCTGCTGGCATGTGTCACTCCGGGGCAACAAATCCGCACTCCAGCTTTGGACCCGACCGCGTCTGGCGTGGGAAGCTTCCCTTGGGTTGATGGCCCGTGTAAACTTTTAGCTCTCCATGCTCTCATGCTAATGTCAACACACGATTTGCGACAACGCTGATGTAGGCATCATCAGCTCTGCCTCGACGACACAACAATCATAAGGCGCCGACCTTTGAGACAACTAGGATCTACTTACCAAGGCACTTCTATGTCGGTCTGCCTGACCTGATTTTCTTTTTCTGTCTTTGGCCTCTTCAACAGTCCCTCCTCGGCAGTACATTCTCGTCGCATCTCCACGTCGCAAAAAGCTCCCGGAGCACAGCTCCCAAGTCGTCATCATGTCGTTCGACTTCTCCGATTTCAATTCCTCGCGGTTCAGCTCCCCGCCCGCGACACCTGACAGGAGCTCCAAGAAGGGCTCCAATCCCTTCGCCTTCAGTGTCGACCACCCATCTACCACCCCTGCCGGCCCTCCTCCGCCCTCCTCTGCTGCCTCCTTCACTCCCGTCGGCGAGCCCTCCCCCTCTTTCCTACAGAGCTCCATTGGTGCCATGGCCAACAAGCCCAAAGCCCCCAGCTTCGGCAAACCTGGTCTGAGAAGCTCAACCAAGTCCAGCTCCAAGAGATCCAGTGCACCACTGGGTAGGTCCCTTCGCGGCTCCACTCGCCAACCATCAAGCCTCAGTAGAGAGTATCACTACGAGGAAGAAGAAGATGACGAGGACGAAGAAGAAGAGGAGGATGTCGAAGAGGAAGAAGAAGACGACGATGAAGGAGATCAAGACGACCACGGACGTGACCCCCGTTCCCGAACATTCACTATGCCCTACGACGACACCACTGAGCTCGAGGATGACACTGGCCCTCTGGAAGACGAAGAAGAAGAGGACGAGGCCGACGCGGGAGGAGAAGAAGACGTCGAAGCTATGGTCGAGGATGCAATCGAGTACGATATCGAGGAGGAATTGCTACGCGAAATTGGCGGCACGGGCCAGTATGGCAACTCTCTTCGAGATGCCGATGGCGACACCGATCTCATGCTGATGGCAACCCCGGCTGCTGACGAGCGAATCGAGAGAGAGGCCGCGGACCTCTATCGCGCCTCAATGATGCGCTCCTCTGTGCGGAGGAGGGAGCTCAAATTCTGTACCTTGGCTAAGGACCTCTACAGTCATCAGAGCTTCGCCAGCATCGCCGAGCCCGACGATGTTATCATCCGCACCGGAGCTCTTGTGAACAAATTGTACGACGAGGGAGTGGGCCCCGAGGACAACGAAGAGCAGCTCGACAGCACCCTGTCCCAGGCTTGCGTTCGACTTATTAATGATATATGGACGCCCTATGTCGAGTCACTGCCTAGAGCTGGCGATGAGCATTCGGCAAAAGTCGGTCCTGGTTCTCAAGCCCCTGCTTTTGAAAAGGCCCTCTACCTTGCAACTCTCATCTTCCGC
This sequence comes from Xylariaceae sp. FL1272, assembly GCA_022432385.1. Lineage (NCBI taxonomy): Eukaryota > Fungi > Ascomycota > Sordariomycetes > Xylariales > Xylariaceae > Xylariaceae sp. FL1272. The sequence continues at coordinate 243,636 of JAJJXC010000044.1, forward strand.
ATACACCACACACCACCCATCACTGACGATCGCGGCCGCACGCGGGTCCCTTTACTTCCCGAGATCCTATTCCAATGGCAAGAGGATGAGCATAACATCGATCGTGACATATTTCGCGAGGTTATCCATAACAGACCATGCCCAGCAGCCCACCATCTATTCTGGACAACCACTTTCAACACCCTCGTGCGCGGTAACCTCTCTGGGGCCATCCGCTTATTGAGAAGTGCCGCCTGGGAGGGCGTCAAGAAATCTTCAAGGGGCGAAGCAGCGTATATTGGGCAAGCATTGGCGAACATCAAGCGCGTGGTGGAAGATCTATGCCAGATCATGGCAATCTGCCCAGCTGTCACCGATGCCAACTGGGATATCCGAAGCAGTGATTGGACTCTGTTCCGTTTGAAGGCAAAGGCTGCCAAGGAGGCCCTCATTAGCTTCACTGAGGGCAAAGACCGCCCCCATGCGGGTTCTAATCGATTCAACGACTCGGAGATGTCTAACTCTCCAGGCCGAGGATCCATCACTGGGCTCGCGCGAAAAGCCGAGAGCCAGATTCCCTGGGACATGTATGAAAATCTTCAATCCCTCTATGCAATCCTCATTGGAGATCCGGAAGCTATCCTTGCCGCATCTCAGGATTGGTGTGAGGCCACGATTGGCTTGTTCGGCTGGTGGGATGATGGACATAACAAGCGCAGACGGGGACCATCGTACAGTCGATCGATGTTGCTGTCAGCAGAAGCCGATGACGACTTTTTTGACCGCCTTTCCTTTGCTTTACAAACAGCAACCGAGTCCGAATACCATTTCAACTCCGATGATCTCGTAGAGGTCGGCGTGGCTTGTGCTTTTGAGGGCAACGTTGAAGGCGTCATTGGCTTCCTTCGTCTCTGGTCTCTACCCGTCGCATCCAGTGTCGCTGAAATCGCATCACTGGGACGATGGTTGCCGCCACCAGAGCCCCAGAACCTCATTGCCATGGATGAATTTGACATGGAAGACCTCGAGGTGCTGGGTGTCAAGAAGAGCCAGAGCCCCGACGAACAGGATGGTACCAAGGACACCACACTTATCCACTACGCCCGAAACTTGAGAGACTGCAGACAGATCACCGCACATACACCACGCGGCATAGTCTCCCGAGATGGTTGGGAGTTGGCCGTTCAGGTTGTGGGCCGAATGGACTCTCATGAACGATCTGAGCAGATGGTGCAGGAGTTACTGCAGAATGTGGTGAAAAACATCAACGAAGATTCTGGCACAACCGTGGACAAGATTTGGACCTTGCTAAACGATCTCGGCATGATCAACTTCGCTGAGGACACAGCGGAGGTAAGTGGCTCACGTTTTTGTATTCTATCTAGCATTTACTAAACTGTATTGCATAGACTTTCGGCGACATCCTTGCCAAAGACACCTTCCGTTTCGGCGAGACGCTGTGGTATTATGCTCTTGCCCATCGGCCAGGAAAGATTCGAGACGTTCTCAACACGCTCATGTCCCTTTCACTCGTCGAGTCCACTGCATATCCGCAGGAAAGGGAACTGGACGAGACGTTACGGGCGCTCCTCAAAGAGCGAACGGCTACGTTGGAGAAGTTCGCTAAGCAAGATCTGGAGGCTGCAGAGCTTCTTGGTAAAATGTTGAGTGGATATGCGACGCTGAGAAGATTCTACGAGCTTCGCGACGGTGACGGTAAAAGCAACCAGAGATCTCTCATGAGACGCCAACAAGCCGCAGCGGCCTTGACAACTGTTATCGCTAGTGCCGATGACAACATCCGAGGCGGCTTGTACGACGATACACGTGACGCTGTCGTCAGCGAAGATTTCCTTCTCGCGTTGCTGGGCGAGATGTCTGTCTTTGTGGGACAGTCGCCCCCTGTCATATCTCTAGAGCAAATCGACACCTTGCTCAAAGCCATTGAGGATATCCAGACAGTCGGCAGCAGAGTGTACCAAGCAGCTGATGAGTTCTTCAAACTGGTCCTTACACCGGCCCAAGGGAAGGGATCTACCCCCGCGAACCTTCTCAGCCAGTCGACGTCATCGCTCGGTGGAAGTTACGTGATGACGGGCAGCTCCATGATTGCCTCTCAACTACACAAGTCTGTGGTCAAGAGCGGCATGATCCAGGGAAGGGTTCAGAGAGCGTGGGACTGGCGAACTACTGTGTTCGCTGGTAGCAGCTCTGAGGGTGTGTTGAAGAAGTTGAGATTGGGTCTCACGAAGGATTTGGCGAATCTGTGGCTTGAGCAGGCAGACTCGGTGATGGTCTAGGATACCAAGTAGCCACGGGGGTTCATTTGTTTGTTCTGCGAAGGAAACGCTGGTGTGGCATGGGATGGCGTTCGGTGTATGAAGCACGTATGTATTAACTACTTCTAGTGTAATAATACCAATGAGTAAAACGCCGACGGTGCTTTGGGTGTATGTGCGAGAATCCATTGGTGAGCCCTTGTGGATGAGAGTCGAAGCATAGGTCGACACTTGATACCAGTCGCAGGCGAAGATGGGTACAATAATGCAGGTTCCCGTCTTTGGTCCAAGTTCAAATCAAAAGAGACCGTTCACCATATGAATATGAAACGAGATGAGGCGATGAGAAGGGTTTGAGCAATGCTTCATGTTACTCAAAGGTGTTGTATTGTAGCCTCATTTTTGAACATGGGAGGCTTACGCTGGATCTCGCGGGTCGCCGGCTTCACGTCGTTTTGAGTCCTTCTGATGATGTACCTACCTTAGGGTCATCATCTTTCATGAACTTGAATTGGGATTAGTTGCATGAACTTCAGCTCTTCCTGTGACTGAGCTGAGCTCGCATTTATACATGTGGCCATAAGGTGCATCCATTATGTTCATGATATCTGACCTTGATGTCTGAGCACATTATTTCCAGTACGACTGGCAGAGGGCTGCCCTGATCCCTAGGCACACACTGTCGAGTGACAGAAGAACTTCGGTTGAGAGGTCCAGAACGCGTCTATATAGGTACCAACAACGCGTCCTTCTACCATATCCCAAGGCGAACGTCACTACCCATTGCACAACGGGGGTGGCGATGGGTTAACGCCAGATGGAATAACATGCGCGCTGTTTTCCGGCCCGAAGTCAAGTCGACAGGTAGCCTGTTCGAAAGGTATCGTGGTTCTTTTTTGCAGCTTTTTTTTTCGCACTTTTCAATTTGCAGCACCTGGCTAAGAAGATGATGGGCAAGAACGATCTATATTGAAGTCCTCTTTAATTAAATCATAAATAGAGAGCACTTTGGATGTTGATGCTGGAAGGTACCAAATAGCAACAATATGAGCAGGAGCGTTGAATCCCTTTGTTCTTAAGGTACATGTACATAAACATTCCTTTTGCGTAGCAACAGCACACCAGCAACTATCTTATCTGTGCCTCCATCGCAACCGGTCGTTGACTTTGCGTGAGCATCAACCATCACTTCGCCGAGCTGCAACTCGCAACTTCCCACTCGCCGCCTGCACCGTGAGTCGATCTGGTTGTAACAGTCTTCTGGTTGTTCACACATCAGCAACGCCTCGCCGCTCCCCCCTTGCGTTCCCATCTTCTTGTGATCGCCGCTCCCTCCTTGAGTTCACTCTTTTCTCATACTCGCCGCTCCCTCATCGTCATCGTTCCTTTCCCGAGGCAATGTCAGACAACCCTGCCCCCACCACCAAGGTGGCCACGGAGGCCGCCGAGGACACCATCGAGTTCGAGCTCGAGATCGTCTTCGTCATCGGCCCCCCGGGCTGCGGCAAGACCACGACCACCAAGGCGTTCTGCCAGCAGTTCGAGCCCCCCACGGGCTACACCTACCTGCACCTCTCGATCGAGCACGACCTCAACAACCTGCCCGAGGGCGACAACATCACGGCCTACGCCTCGGTCCGCGCCTGCAAGCGCAGCGAGATCGTCCTCCAGCCCCCTCACGTGCTCCTGCCGCTGCTCGAGCAGCGCATGGATAACATGCTCGCCAAGCTTGACGAGAGCGTCGACAGGAAGAAGATCGTCTTCTTCATCGATGGGTTTCCCATGACTCTTGACCATGCTCTTAGTTTTGACGACAAGGTGCGATTTCTTCATGTTTATGTCAGGGTTACTGGTGTTATGAACTGATACTGACGCCTTCTGCACCTAGTTCGGCAAGCCGAGCAAGCTCATCGTCATGCACTGTCTCCGCGACATCGCCCTTGATCGTTTTCTCAGAGGCGATCGTGAGGATGGCGATGACGACATCACGTTTGGTCGGCTCTGGTGGAAGTACCGAAGCGAGATCCTGGATCTTCGCCGACACTACTCTGGTGTCGTTCAGTCGGTATGTGCAGGGATTGTTCAGTGTGGTGAAGAGTTGCTTGCTGATATTGGGTAGATCCTCATGAATGGCACGCCTGAGGAGTGCCTCGACGAGATGATCCGATATCGTCCTCGTCACGGCGGAGAGTCATCTGCTTGAGATGGATGGCTGCAGACGAATACGGTCTGAGAGCATGGGGTCTGAGGTTGTTCCGCCTGCATGCAACATTCTGACTGTGTTCTCGTTCGGCACACGTACCTCGGCTCAGGTACACATTCCCGTGGACGCCAGTGATGAGTTCTCGTCTGGTGGGGGGCACGTTAGGGAAAGAACCGTGAGGATACACGCTCAACAAAAAGAAAACGACAAAAACAGGGAGAGAGGATATGGATCACGGTCGCCATAGCACACGCGCTTGCACAGACCTCCTGACTGCAATCACCGAGAATGGTATTCGTTCAATGTGGCAGTCAGACAGTCACGAGATGCTGATGTGCCGTTACTATTAGATAGTAATTTGCGTTCCCTTCAAACTCTCTGTGAAGAGCACCTGTGCATTGTAACACCTTCGTATCGAGTGGTCCAGAAACTTGTAGTGTGTTCTTTCTTTACTTCTTCCCGTGAGCGCGGCAACATGGTCTCAGGCAGGAAACGTGATGGACAATGTAACTGGACTCGACCATAGCAATGAGCACACGGTCGCCTTGCCTCATCGGAGTCCGATTTGTTCGATTAGCTTGGGATAATTACCTGGTGGCAAAGATTGATGCGTTCGACCATCGACAGTATGATATGTGCCTTATGCGAAACGATGTGGTCCTCATTCTGTTAAGCACAGACTCAAGTTCACTGTATTGTGCTTCTGCCTACGTCTTGCAGGCCGGACCCAATGCAATGGATCCTTTGTTGATATCGATCATATTGTCGAGATTGTGCAATACTTAATATTCAACGCAGATGCCAGAATTGTTCGCTCGACACCCTGACGCATTTTCCAGGCTGCCCGACGGAGCCCGTTGTCGGCTTCCGCGGACACCGGCCACCAAAGGGGCGGTGCAGGGTAAGCACGTGGACCTCAAACCAAATTACTAGCATATTCCCAGTAGATTGTCATTCAATGAAGTCTGGTTCAGCATTGTGTGGGGTTAACGATACGCGGCCGCGTTCCTATGACCGTTGATGATACTTGTTCACAAGTAGGGAAAGCATGAATGCACCGTTGGAGTCGAAATCAATGTCAGATCCGTCTTCTAATCATTGGTGAGGTGTAATGATTGAATGCTGCGCTATCTGAATGACTGAATTGATTCTGCGAGATCTAATCGAGTCTCAAGCATAAGATCCCCATGTCGCCCTTCTACTGTACTGTATCCCTTAGTCGATCTGCTTCTCGCAACCAATCCTATTCAACAACTCCTTCCGATCGCTGTGTCCCGGTACCCTAACGCCACTTGACCTGGACGTTCCGGCCTTGACACCCGTACGCCGTTTCCAAACCTCGAAATCAATCGCTTCAACGCCAACTTCTTCCTCCAGTAACTGTGCCTTTTCGCTCTCTATTACTTCGACGTCTAGTTCTTCTTCAATTTCGTCTGAAGCCTCATCATCGCTTCTGACGTCGTCGGCATTCTCTCCTCTGAGTACTTTGATGGCAACTCGGACTATGGCTGCAGACCAGACGATCATGACGCATTGTAGAACTAGCAGGTAGACCACGAATCCTATGCGAAGGTTGTCGTTCATGCAGACTGTGCCTTTCGGGTCTCGGAATGGCTCGAAGAGATGGGACCAGCCGCTTGTAGGAACGGGTAAAGGTCCTTCGAGGTTGTCCTGAGTTCCCTTCCAGCATGCGCTTGGCATGAGTCTTGGTGAGTCGTTGTATGCGCTCCAGGTGGCCATCATGTAGAAGATGTGGCGTGTGAAGAGCCATGTTATCATGAAGATGCCGAAAATGACGTCGCATAATGTTGTGAAGCCTAGGTATTTGAGACATTTGGCTACCTGCTCGATTGTTAGCTTGAGTGTGTCATGAGATGAATAGGTTGCTTGAAGGGTCATACAGGGAAGATCAACTCAATAACGTCCATGAGGACCATGATCAAATTAGTGACTCGGGTATGGTGATAGGCATATGCGGAGCCAATGAGTGCAATGGTTGTGAAGTGATGCACGATCATTTGATTGTAATCATGCCGGCGAGCCTCGATGTTCACGACGATGAGCTGCTGGGTCCAGTATGCCCACTGCGCTAAGATGTAGCCCTTCATGAGGCCATCCAGCTCCCTCTGCGGCCAATCGGTCCATAACTCCTGCAAATTGAGGTAGTGAGGTGAATGGGTATAAATGTACTGAGACACCGTTAGTCACTGTCAGATACCGGGGTGAGGAGGGGAGTGAGTTACCATTCCGGTTGTCCAGAAGACTGCATTGTACAGTATCATCCAGCCCTGCTCTGAGAATCGATTGACGGTTTTCTCTTTCGAGATACCCCATCGTCGCGCGAAAGGTGCGAGGATGTATCTCATAGACCCCGCACGAATGCCGGTGAAGAGCACGATGCAGAACAGGACGAAATATAAGTCATCGTGGCCAATGGCATATTTTCCAGTCTTCGGATTGAAGCCCGACAGAGTGATGAATCTGGATGTGAATGGCCGGGCCTGTGGTATGCATGTGTGTGCTGTGAATAATCCAGCGGCGATACTGAATGACAGGCCTGGAGATGGTTAGCGATAGCCTCAACTTCGGTCTCAAGGCGGACATACTCGTCTGATTCTCAAACAGCCAGTGAGCTAAACCATGTTTCGGGCCGCTGGTCATCGTCTTCATCTTGCGACCCATAGTGTGCTTCCCTTTCCTTGAGTCTTGTCTCCACGACCAGCGAGGAGGGTGTTGAGCGAGCGAATAGGTTTACTGGTTTTCTTGAGCGAACGTGTCCAGTCACCGCCTTTTTGATGGCGAGCCCTCAACAATTTCGTGGTGGCCGGTACTTGGCTGGCCTCGAACTTTTTCTGCATGGGTGTTTCATTGCCCGCCGGAACCTGCAGGGTTAGTTCATCCGGGTGGGGTTGTGCTCCTATTTCTAGGGGTTTTAGGGGACGCCAACTGTCGCCCCAGCGTCCTTCCCCCATCTGCGGCTGATCAACTACTCTAAGCGTCTATCGCGTCAAGAAACTCAGCGGCGAATGGGATGAGAGTAGTTTGAGATCGGGAGAAACGTGCGGACATTCGTGACAAACGTTGATCGGACTGAGACTCGCCGTGCTCTACCGCTGCTCGCCCTGCCGAGGCCAATACCTCATCTCTGGCGGAAACAAGAGGACTCAGGCACGTATCTAGGTAAGTCTTGGACACACCGAGCTTCTGCGCGTCGAACATGGCCGACCTCATGCGAGCTACGTATTCTTGCCTTATCTGCCCTGACTCGGTTTGGTCGCTGATGTAAACTAGCGCTTGCACGCAGTCTATTTTCCTACTCTGCGAATTTCCAGGCTTTTCTTTGGGTTGACGAGTTGTTGGAGTCTGATCCTTCAGCCATCGAGCAGTAGCGATGATGTTGTCCTTCACCTCCGTCGGCACAGTGATGGACAGCGGTTCGCGTTCGATAAGCCGGTCTACCTTGTTGTAGAACCCTAGCGACACACCCTCGTTGATGTCCAAGGTGACAACATCTCGGTGGGTGACAGCAAACAAGAGACCTTCAACGAAGTCTTCTGCATCGGCCTCGACTATGTTGGCGACACCCCTGTCATTGATCTGCCACTTGTAGTTGTGCAGTGTGCCTTTGGCGACAAGTTTACTCCGAGGGCAGCGTTTGGCCATCTGCTCGAGGTGCATATTGCTGCCGAAGGCGAAGTAAAGCTTCTCAGAAGCTCGGCCGTCCGAGGAGGACATGGTTCGATCGGACTCGGTTGAAGTAAATTGTATTGTGATTGAGGTGGTATCAGTGCGACAGCAACTCCTTTCGGCATCTCTAGCGCTAGATTAGACAATGAAAAATGGATATTCAAGCGGCTTGTTTTCTTGCCCTAAGGATTGCTTGAAGATAGCTTGAAGAAGCGTGGTCCAGGAGGTTTGGCGACACAAGAGGTGGGAGTGGTTTATCTACCTAGATGTAGGTACCGTATCAGTTTTGTTGGGAGGAATATCCACGTATATTGTACGAGACGATAGTCAAGGTGAGAAGTGTGTTGTGGTCATGTTGGTATGTTACCATAGAACTCTAGGTAGAGGTTCCAGTACCTGGCTGTGTATGAGGTCTTGGGTGCTGCCTGAAGTACTGTTGCCGGGCAAGGGCTGCTGGGCTGACGGGCCCCCAGGGTAACCACCGGGTGTCAGTTGCCTACAGCCAACTGCCACAAGTGGCACCACATATATTCAATAGGGAAGTTGGAAGCGCCTTGAATCTGCCTATTATGCAGATGCACACCGTCGACGATAAGCTTTCTCAACAACAAAATCAAACGATAATAGCTTCGTCAATAGTCCCAAACTACTTCCTTGGCTCCAAACCGCGCAACTAGGTTACGGCGGAGGAGTCACCTACCGAGCGGTATGACTTGTTACATGCGCGCAACGAAATGCTTCTTCGAGAATGGTGTAATGCCAAAAAGAGGGAGATTATTGCGTGAGCAAGCTACCTTACTTACGGCAGTATGGGTGGCCTGACATTGACTTACGTAAATATTGGTAATAAGACTGAGAAGAAAAACTGAGACTGGGTGTGTTTCTCCTCCCATGGCAAAGACAGCTCAGTCGTGGATGGAATAGATGCTCAATGGTCATCATCGGTTGTGAAGACTATACATTGGGGGTGGAGCGACTCCCGGGACTGTGACAGGAGATAGAAGACATACTCGCTACTGGCAACTGGGTTGCAATCAAGGCATTAGATAGCATCAGTCGTGCGAATTTCCAGAATAGGGGTTTTATGATACAAGCAGGTTGGTAGCTTAGAGAATATGGTTCCAGACCTTAGCTTCCAAGTCAGATGTTCTATCGAAGTTACAGATATGACAGCAAGGAAGGACATCTTCGACTGGAGACGGCGCTCACAGGGCGGCCTGATGAAGATGCGGCGGCGTGTCAACAAGGTGGGGACGCACCTCGTACGGGCCCGTGTTCCAGAGAATGAGGGCGATTGCGCAGTACTCGCTCTGGGTTGTGCCCATCGATACGAGTGAGACTTGTCTCAGACGAGCGAGGAGACCCTCGTGGACGTTGGAGTTGAAATTGGTTGGCCGCCACAGTGCATATGCATGGGGCTGTGCAGTCCTCTATACCACCCTTCATTCACAGCCTACCCACAGCAGTACAATCTGACTAATTCCTTCCGCTGAATGATGTAAGTGCATGCAACTTTCGGGATCAGAAAGCCTTCCATGGCCCGGCAGGCACCTGAAGCCTTATACCAGGCTTGGACCTGACTGTTGTCGCTGGCTGCCCTCTCCTTGCCGATTCAAACTTTCGTTCATTATGGATCCGGTGTCCCTCCTTCAAGTCGTCGGGGCAGCCGTCTCGCTAGGCGATCTCGTCGTGAAATGCATCGCAGGGCTCAGCTCACTAAAAGCAAAATATCACGACGCTCCCTTAGTCGTGTCCACCATGATTGGGCAGCTGTACATGGTCAAGGCCGCCCTTGACCAACTGTCAGCCTGGAAGAATCCTGACCTTGGACGTGACCCGAGATACTGCCAATTGGCTCTGCAGATTGGCAACTCTCTTGATTGCTTCGGTTTGCTGATTCTTGCTCTCGAGCAGAAACTAGACAACTTTCAGAGACCAAGGCATATGACACCCGCAATGAGAGTCAGCTTTCTCTGGAGTGAGAGGGAGACGACTGAGTACTCGACCCTGCTTGACCGGCAGGTGAATGCGTTGAACCTTTTGCTGCAAGCTATACAATGGTAAGTGCCAAGTTGCAAGAAGTACCGTGTCGAAAGGCCGGTTCGCTGACCTGATCATAGTCAGACCTGGACCCAGCAACAAAACTTCATCTCTCGCGTAGAGAGTCAGTCCATTCTGCAAGAAGCGAAAGATTGTACGTCTTCTATTATGGGCCTTGACGATACTGTAAGCTTTGTCTCCGAAACCACCGCCAATATCAGCATCAGGTTCGATTTTGATGCCATCATACTCGGTTCGAGGATTTACCGTGAGGCAGAGAGGTCGCACCTGAGACAAGCCATTAGAGCCGGCCAGTCTCTGTTGGACAGACCTTCACAGCATCGACACCCTCCACCTTTACCTTCTTTAGGTAATGGCTTTGGCGGTCAGATCGAGGTTCTGGATACGGCGGAGACCGAAACAGCTCTGACACAATACCCCATTGACTCCTACGCGGATAGCTTGCATCAACAGGACGAAGGAACACAGATCACGGCACAGAAGCAAACCCATACCCCCATAAAGGTACAAGCTCTCCGAAGTCAAGACTTACTGACAAACCTCTCTCCACAAATTGCCAAGTCCATACCGGAACCCAGATACAATCGAATAATTAACTGGTGGAGAATAAAACCACGGCGCATGACCAATGCACCACAAAATTCCCAAAATGGCCAACTGCAAGAGGTGATGCCCGCTCGTACAGACGTACCGAAAGTGTTGATCCTTGGTAACTCACAAAGTGGAAAGAGCACCCTCTTGCAAAGATTCAAAGTGTTACTAGAGGGGGAGTATACCGAGAATCAGCGGCTTGAATTCTGTGGAATTATATGGTCCAACACTGTACAGAGCTGCCGCGTCGTACTGGAAGCCATGATCAGCCTGGAAATCTCTTTGGGTGACATAAGTCTTCAATACGATGCCGAAACGATCTTCATACAACCTAATTCCTTTGAAACGGTGCCGCCGCCTGAAGTAGCCAGAACTATCGCTCGCCTCTGGAAAGACAGAGGGTTTCAGCAGGCTTATCAGCGAAGGCCCGAATACCAGCTTAATGACAGCCTCAAGTACTACGCCACCGCTGTCGAAAGGCTGATGGCGCCTGGGTACGTTCCAACCGACGAAGACCTCTTGCGGGCGAGGTGGAAGACGACCGGAATCACAGAGGCGACGTTTTGGGTTCCAGCTTGTAGTACATTTCCTGAAATGTATAACGTGGGAGGAACGAGGAGCGAGAGGGAGAATTGGGCCTATGCGTTTCGTCACGTCTCTACGGTAATTTTGACAATCGACACGACAGCATATGCCAGGTCGCTGTTCGAATACGAGACCGGCAATGGAATGCACGAGCAGCTGAATCTGGCCAGCCTCATAAATAGTCGGTGGTTCGCCAGGAATACGAACTTTGTCCTCGTCTTCACCAAAATGGATGAGATCGAATCGTGGTTGCAGGCTCATCCCGTAAACCGATACTTGCCCGGCTTCGTGCCAGAAGGAGATAACACCACCGCGGGGATGGTTGAACACTATATGCAATGTCTCGAGGAACGAGTCCTTGCATTGATTCGATCGGAGGGCGTACGTTCGCGCACAAGAACCATTCGAGCTAACCTTGTTGACACTTCGGGAGATTATGAAGCGATAAGGAAGATTATCGAGATGGTGATGTGATTTCCCCACTTTGTTCTCAGACAATATCACTTCCTTTTTACTGTTATAAACTATAACGCCATTATATAACCTCTATATGATGCTTAGAGTTTACGTGGGTAATTGCTGCAGCAATCTCAATGCCCACTCGGTAAGAAATCAGCATCGGGTTAAGAGAATGTCCCTTAAAGACCATTTTGTATTTTCTCACACCATAATCTGTATGCTACCTGGACCTTCGAGCTTGATGAAACCATCAGCACATGTGCCAGAGGCTGTCCAGTTTTCATTGTCACGGTCATTTGCAAGACACATTACACAATATTACTGGCGCGTATATCATTGTTGCTGGATTCAAGATATATCTTGCAGCCCTCAGATTTCTTTTTTGCTATTCTAAGACATTGTGAACACAGACAGCCTGCCGTTGGAAATGTTTCTTTTGCGTAACTTTGAAGCTGCCCGGTGGGATTTCTCAATTACAAGCGGAGTATAGGCAATGATTTCTAAGCGTTCCATATGACCCAACTATTGCAACACGAAAAACTTATGACTCGGCCACAAAGCTTAAGCACCATTTTGACATGTGCATTCGAGGGTCGTATCGTCGTAGAAGCAGATACCATCATTAACTCGGCACTGAATGGGGTACTTTGCGTTAACTGATTTGATTCTGTGCAGCTTAGTTGGATGTCTCGTACCTCATGACCGGTTCTGCATGTGCAGACTCCTCGACGAGTTCCGTCAAGATTGAAATACATGCAAGAGCCTCCGCTGTCGTCACCTGGGGGAGTGCAGTACTGCGATTATATCACATTTAGTCTCAAACCCTGAGTTGATTAACTAGTGCGCAAAAGCTGCCAACTCACCCCGGAGTAGACTGTTCGTTTATCCAACACTTTGGTTAGTTCGGAAGACACTGTTGGAGTTGGGACCGGATTGGGTTGCGGAGCTGCGAAGGCAGGTGCGGCTGCTAGGAAACAGAACGCGGCAGTGAAGATTCGTGAGTAATACATTGTGGGAGTAGATGTGTAGTTGGACTGTGAAATGGAGGAGCGTGTAGTCGAATAAGTCTGCTCTTTTCTCCAACTTGAGACTTCTTTCGTGGCTTATATACTTCAGGTTGTTCAATACATGAGATACGTACAATAGCAGATGATCATGATTCTCCGACCCTCGCCGATGAAGTTGTATGGGGCGTCTATTTCGAAGACTCTGTTCCTTGCGCGTTCTTCCGTTCACCGGCGCATTGTCGATCGACTTAGTCACGTCGATGGTCAAGAGTCACGCATAACGACCCAGAAGTGTGATGAGTCTTAGACGGCTTATGGAGGATTCTACATGTCGTCACGATGAAGAAATCACGCTGATTGATATTATTAAGATGCCTTCATCAGCACGAGGCTCAATCTGACTTATGAGGCCACGAGGCTTGCCTATTCGATCAATGATCGCCAATTGTTCAGCTGGGCTGGCATCTTGTGGTTGTATGCGAGAATCGGCTGAGGAGCCAGACCGAGCCGGAGGAGTCGCATTGAGCCACACCGTCACCCCGGATTATGTGCCGTCGGTATGCGTCGCATCCATCTCGTAAGCCGGATGCGGCGGGGTGGGACACTAAGATCATGCCTTATATGCAACGTATTAGAACATCGGAACAAAGTCTCCTCAATAAGCCATCAGTTGACCATTCAGACACTAATTGCGGAAGCTTTGCTTATGTAGGATTGTGATAGTCAAGTCTTATAATGCGCTTACTTCTCTGTATGGACCTCATGACATGACATAGAATGATGAAAAAAATCAGATGATTTGTCGAGTTTGCAAGCGAGCTGACCGAGACCGTCGATCTTAGTGTGTCGAGTTGCGGAAGGCTCCCGGGGAACTTGTGACCGGGCGTCGGAGTAGCAATGGGAAAATTCGAGTTACGAGTTCGCACTCACCTCGATGACAAATGCAGAGAATCTATGTTGACGGCCAAATGGATGTAAAAGCTGTACTCTTGTAGCCTGGGACTCTTGATAACCAGTATATAAGGTGCATGGAATCCGGAGTTCTTATGATTGATAGACACAGTACTGCAACATCACTTCGCTACTTTTGCATTATCGTCAATATGAAATTCACTCTATCCTTCCTGGCTATCCTGAGTCTCTCAGGATGGGCCGCTGCGCAAGCGGGACCATGCTACAATCAGTGAGTCAAATATTAGAGTTCAACTTCACGATATGGATCTCATGAACTAATACGAGTTAAAGTGCCGATCCTGATAATAACATCGGAAACTATTGTCAATGCGAGGGAGACGGTAGTTGCCTAGACATATCTCTGAGACTACGAAACACTAACCTCGGATTAGGACTCTGTTACTTCGACGACCCGGACACCGGGTGCGACCCACCCGAGGCCGGATCAATCCCATGCCCATAAGGAAAATTGCGATTGGGAGAGGAACAGTCCCGGGGTGAGCGTGTTGCCAAGGCGAATGATGAGCATCTCGCCATCAGACAGTGTTGGAGAAAACAGAAGCAGATACATTCATTCTAAGACTAAAAACAGACTTCATAACTCCAATACGACTTGTGTCCACTAATTCTGCGTGACAAGTGTTTACTCGTTGCTAGCCCAAGCCTCAATCCCCTTTTCCCATCGAGTGACGCAGCACCAATCCAGCATGTTAAAACAGCGCTCGGCCACGACTTTAACGTCTTGAGACTCGCTTGCTTTGAGCTCGGAAAGGCGTTCCATCCAGGTCAAGACTGTATTCCGGCTCAGGGTACTCTGCTGCGTCGATGGAGGACCCGTCGTATTCCATCCATCGTTGATAGTGACACCGCGGCTGGCAGCAGCGAGAAGCTTGTCGCCTGCATAGCGAAGCCACACTTCAACCATTGCAAGCAGCTGAGCATGGGTGAGCTGCCCCGACGACCCCTCTTCAAGGGCACGTCTCATGATATCCGACCCACATCCGGTAAGCTTGTCATCGCAGACACCAAGCCCGTCAAGACGGGCGATTGCGGCGGCGAGGTTTCTAGCCTCCACAGGAGCTGAAGAAGCAGTTGAAGAGGTGATATGAGTCCAGGCGTCCCGAAGATCCTCGTGGAGGAAAGGCAGATCAGACCACAGCTTGCCTCCAGGCGTAACCGCGGCGCTGTTCATTGATGTCCCGTCAGGACCGCAGATGGCGCCCAATTCTCTGGCCCAAAGCACGATTCGGACGAGACGATCTTGAGCTGGATGGTCTGCGTCGATGTTGGATGCCGATAAGGTAAAGATATACCAGATATTGTGAAGCTCAGCGGCCGTGGCTTCCATTGGCCTGTCGCCGGCTTCTGGCTTCACCATTCGACGCGTGAGACCGCGGATACAGGAGCCCACTAGTTAACAATGTGAGCTCATTCTCTTTAATTTGTTGTCAGTTGCTCTTGATAACAAGAATATCTGATCAGTGACAATGTTAATTTGGCTACTCACTCGTATCCCACAGTGTATTGTCGTCGCCGCGTTTGGCTTCATTGGCAAACATCTCTCGCCCTTTTTCGAGGATTCGCAGAGTGCCCTCGATGCTTGGTTGATTGGCCATGTTGAATAAAGTGACTGTGATCAAATGATCAGATGAACTGTTGGAACAATTCGGTCAAAAACCTTGGCTAGCAAGGCAATGAATACAGTGCTGGTGGAAGACTGAAGTGAAGAATGTAGTCCGCACAGAGAAAGAGCAGGTTTTGAGAGGCCAATGTGCGGAATTAGCTCTGGACACATCGTGCTTTATATACTGGGAGCATCAACCATTAACTCTAGGCTGCTTCCACGACTCTGTCATCTTTTTGCTTTTGACGCTGTGAAAGTGTTGTGCTGAGCAGGGGTCGAATGGTAGGTTTTTATAAGGGTTGGGGTATCCCTGTCCCTGACTGACCACCCCTGCCTGATTGGAGAACGTAGCACTGGCATCGAAGTACTTGCTGGAGCTTCCTAGGAGTGAGGTCAGAGGCGGGAGGCTTGAAAGAAATGTGGCGCACGTGAAGTTAGGTCAATTGTCATCTATCTCGCCCTGGTCGCCTGGTAATTCCTGGTTCTTGGGTCTAGGACGTGCAGTTTGCCGCTGCAAGGATTGCTAGATCGACTATCTACAATCAAGCAACTAGGCATTGGATGCAAACGCGGAGAAAAGCCCAGTAGGCCGGCTTATGAAAGTTTTTGGGCTGGTCTACAGAGGTGTAGCTGTCAATCGGATATCGCATTTCGACAGAGAATTACAAAGCACATTTATCTCGGCCTAATACGGGCTGTAGTGAATTAGCTCGTAAAGCAAAAAAGGGGCGAGTCGCGACTAATCTAGTGGTCTAGGTTTCTCTCGACGTTCAGCAGTATTATCTGGAGCCAACCCATGTTTTAGCGATTGAGGCGTCAAACTACACAACGAAGAAGGCAAGGTGGTGCGTAGATATGCATGGTTATCTATGATTGTAATTATCTATACCAAAAGTGTTGGGCATCAATAGCGAAGTAGGGAAAATGCCTTATTGTGTGGGATATTGTGAATCTTAAGTACACGTGTTCAGTATTAGATGCCAAAGCATCTATATTAGGTTTTATATCAGAAATGCTCAAAGACCTTTCTTTACAGGTCTTCTTAGGGGTCTGTTCAGCGGCTCGTCAACACTATGCTCATACGATGAGTATCACTCATTATTATGATATCATGCTTCCAAATTAGAAGGGCCTTAAAATGTGCGTACGAAGATGCACACCGTCAGCTCAAAATCTCAACAATAATGGCTTAGGTAATAGTCCGAACTCTGTCCCCGAACAGACTTCAAAGGCCCTAAACCACGCAACTGAGTTACGGCGAAAAGCCATTCGCCGGTCAATTTTTGCATGCAGGAAGAAAAACGGTAGAAAGGGGCCTGCTGCTCGATGTAGGAAAGAAAACAGACGTCGCACATTTCACCATCCTATATCATGTTTCCGCTCCTGATCTACTGGCCTCCTCGATCAAGGTCTTTGCCACCCATTCAGGCATGTTAATAAAAGGAGAGTGGCCAGATTCAACCTCAATGACATTATCAATCTTGTGATTACCACCTGCCCTAGCTGTTTCCACGAGATGTCGGGCAGCGACAACGGTCGAAGGGCTGTCTTTGAGAGTCAAGATATATGTTGTTGGGATGACACGCCAGGCGGCATGCTCTGTCTTGCTCCAGTATGAACCTATACTTTGCGGACGTAGGTCTTTCGCAAGATCGGCAACTTCGGCGTCACTGAAATCCTGATAGAAGAGCTCTTTTGCATCTTTAGGCGACACTGTGACTGTTCCTTGCTAATAGCTGACAGTTAACAATTCTGATTACGATACGATCTTGGCGAAGCCTACCTGCATATCAGTTTTCATTTCAGGTCTCATGTTTTGCCGCGTACCATGCGGGGTATGTTGAAATCCCTCCGGCACAATGAAGGCACAGATGTAGACTAGCCTCACGACGCCGCCTCTCAATCCTCTGGAAAGGCAGCTCTCCTTATCAAAGCCATGTAATGCTGTTCCGGCTGTCATGCCGCTGAAGCTGTGGGCGATTACCACGACATCGTGCTCCACGACCAGCTCCGACACCGTTTTTTGGATAACTTGAATGTCGCCTTCCCAGTCAGGAGCCGCAGGGACGGAGCCGCATGAAGGAAGCGATGGAGCGACGGCCGTGTAGTCCATGGCTTCTAGCTCCGCGATGAGACGACTCCAGCACTTAGGGCTGTGCCAGGCACCGTGGAGGAGAACAAATACTGCCTTGCCCATTCTCTTGAACGAACGAAGTTCGTGAGTTAATGGAAACGAGAAGAGCAGAAAATGATGTAGGAATGTGTAAGAAATGTCATGCTAGATTGTCTTAGGAAGTTTCTGGGCCGCGAAGAGGAAAAGGCACGGATAGCCCGGCAAAGGACCTCTGTGTTTAGCCCCTTGTCCATCGTGTTGGCACTTTTGGACACCTGCATCAGCCAATAATGCAAGGTTACCAATTGAGCCCTCTGGAGACCGGACAGGTTGAAGGACCACGAAAAGCCTTAAAACTGGAGCAGTATAGTGACATGGGCAGAATGACTGCCCTGAGGAGTCCTTGGGATGTAAATATAGAGGTCGATATTGATTTAGTTTTTGACTTCTACCATATATCACATGAGGTGTTGCATAAGACGAGCCGAACCAAAAATGTTCGAGTAAGGGAGTTTGTTCCTTGTTAGTCACGGTCACGTTAAATTAAATCACATTTTAGCCATGTTGTAGCCAGTGTGTGAAGTTGTTCTTTTTCTTTACAAGCTTTGACGAATAGAAGTCCCCAGCGTAGTAAGCCTGTTCTACTGAGCTTGTCATCGAGGCAATAGTACAGCGAGAACGAGATCAAATCGAATGAGAGGTTCCTCTGCACTGAAAAGAGTACCTAAGTGGAACAGTTGCTTATCTCCGACATCTCCGCTTGTTGGTGCTCTCAGTCTGAGCCTCCAAAAAGCGGCTCTCCGCATAACCCCCTCCTTTCTTCACGTGCGTGATGTTATGCGATCTGGCAAGGAATCATTTTTCCTCTAGGGCCACCCGACATGGAGACAGGATCTAAAACTGGTCGTAAAAACCATACTTCTCAGATGGAATCCATTTTCCAAGACATTCAGTCAATCTACGATTCCGGTGCTCCAATCTTCACAAAGAATGAGATTCGGAAGGTTGGCGACGATCTCCAGAAGTTTCTAAATGGACACTATAAAACTGGCAGCAAAGTCACTATGAGAGGTGTGAACGGACTTGACTATGAAATGGTCGTCAACTCATATCACCCCGATAAGCCAAGGGAGAATCAGGTTGAAGGTGGTTCAAAATGGTAAGCAGCAGTTGTCTTAAGATTCACTTTTCCGAGTGGAACTGAGCTGAACTGAAACACAGGGAGATATTCTATAAATCAATCAGGTATCTCACTACTTTTGAGGTTGACCCCCAAACGGCGTACTTGCCAATGAATATTCGTGCCGTCATCAGGCTGATGGATAAAATGGACCCTCGATATCGTGACCCCCCGGTGCCGGCAGCAGAAGCCTTCGTCGCCTATCGGAAGATAAAGGAAGAATGGAAAACGAGTGAACATTATACCCAACTCCAAGAAATACTTCACTCTGTGAGGTCTACACCTGTCATAACCAAGTTTATTGGCATGGCACTTGGCCCTTTAGTTATCGGGTCGGTGATATCTAAACCGCCTATTCTTCAACACGCTCTACTACGGACGCTGCACGAGATATTGACTAAACGCAACATCTACTTGCCAGAGGCAAGAACATATGTACAGGATCCAGCCTACACACAACGAGATATGGAAGTTCTACGCTTAGCTGGCTTTACCGTTCTGGACGACCCCCAGGCCTTATTGGAGTTAGAGGAATCCAGCTTGCTATTGTGCATTAGTCCTGACCTACCAATCAAAGAAATTGTGGCAGATATCTGTCGTCCCAGCATTATCATATGGAACAGGAATAGTGCCATAGTCCCAGACACGTAAGTTGAAATTTCCTGGGAGGGTGTTTCCCTCAAGAGTTACACTCATACATGAGGTCAATGAGCACTGCTCAAACATGTTCTGGAGACGATGTATCTGACATTCGCATTTACACACAGCCCCCGAGTTAGTCAAATGGTCAACCAGGAGTACTGGAAGATAGATCTTCCCTCGCACCCGTGCTTTGGAGATCTGGACTTTCTCATTAGGAAAGCTGATTGTCAAGATACTGATCGTCAGGTGACATGCAAACTGGAAGGGAATGTAGTGGATGGTCAAGATACTGATACTCAATGATGACACAATGACATACATTGGACCTAGATGGGAAAAGTCTTCGCCTAGTCCATAGACAGATCTGCGACTAATAAGTCAGAGACGTTTATGTAGAGACTAGATAGCAACGAGCTGAATATAGACCCCTCCCACACTAGCAGAGAATATTTGCTTCAAACTAGCAACAAGCTTCAGCGAAAGCGGACTTTTGAAGTCTTCATGTTTATTGGTGGCATTCCGGGGTACTTTACTTACGTTGCCACCTATAGTTGATAGGTCACCTATCCTCTTGTTTGACAATGACTTCAGCACAATGAATCCGCAACCGAGTTGTAATTGTGAGATTTGGCTGCGCACGACTCACTGTATCGCGCGCCTGTTTTGCGGGAATCAAAGATACTGAATACTAAACAATCTCAATCTCCATGTCAGAAAATCTCTTCACCCTCTCTATCATATCCCTCCCGGTATCTGAAGACTGACAGACACCGATACGGCGGAATCGCGCCTTTTCACCCGGCAGCCGGTCTAGAACCAGCAAAGAGGTAGCCATGATGTTCCCATCTGCTACAGACCAGCGAACCAACAACGCGAAGCAAACGCGAGACTCCATACGATCAAAGTCCATGACGCAGGAGAGGAAGACGGGCTTCGCGTCAGCATCGCGAAAAGCAAGTTTCCCCACGTTAGAACTTGCGTAATCCGGCGGCATGTAACGCATCTGTGCAACGAGTCCGCGAATGCGGACCACGCCCTCGAGCGCTCCATTGGCCATGGGATCATTTATACCACTTTTCAGCGTCACGCCGAGGATGTCACACGTCTCTGTTCCCCCAGACTTGTAATCGAACTGAACGGGTCCAGCGACGGAAGCCCAGCTCCATGTTGGCGCCCTGGGCTCATCGCGACGGTGAAGCACAGCACATTGACGGAATCCGGGCGCCTTGCGCATTCTCTCGACAACCTTCCTCGCACCCCAAAGCAGACCCTCGCGGATATCCTCAACCCAAAGCCCGGCGGCGTAGGTCCGGGGTTCTGATGACGACCTACGGAACAGTTCCGCGACGCCGGCGAGTGCGGGGAATGTGTCACTCGCGTATGTCAGCTCGCGAGACGTGAACTCCTCTACGATGTGATACCAGTTGGACCAGACGTCGCCATCGCCCATTCCGGAAGCGTATCGTTGCCTCACCGAGGTAAACGCATCGACCTGGGTCTTCGAATGGTACGCGGCATTTTCCTGCTCGAATCCCCGGTGGCACTCCCAGTATATCTGCGAATTCGCAATGTGTAGAATCCGCGGGGCCATGAGACGCTCCTGTAGACACCAACCGCGGTGGCTTAGGTGGCATTTCGCCATGATATCCGAGAAGGTGTCAGGAATCCTCTGAATAGCAAAGGTGCCACTGGGGAGGACAGCGCGGGCGCCGCGGTGAGCGGGAATGATACCGGATTCGCTGGATGGGGAGTCTAATGCTGAGATGGTTAGGGTCGCGCCTGCGTAGCATGACAACATGTGGGCGGCCTCGCTCGCCCAGTCCGTGGTTGAATCTTGTATGATGCAGAGCGCGTCAATCCAGAGGTAGCGGATGCCGAGTTTTCTGGTAATGTGAATAGCGTCGCGGAAATTCCTTGGCATGAGGTTCAGCGGCATGGTCTCGCATTTTTCGGGAAGTGTCTGCATCGTGAGTCGGAACGGGATGTCCCCGCCCCAGCAGTGGCTGAGTGCCGCGTATGGTGTTGAGCCGGGCTGTTCGGAGTGTGGAAGCTGAGATGTCATCACGAGACGCGTATTGCCGCTGTCAGCTTCACCCACATCAATGAGCCGAGGGGGCAGAAAATCTCCTCGGGCCCCCGCCTGAGGGCGACACTCGTCATGTCCCTCGACGCAGTTCTTCATCCAGATCCGGGCTGTCGTAAGTACCTCCTCGTCCCACCCGCTAACCGGAATCGCCCTTAGGAACTCTTCGTGTGCTGGTCTTTGCGCCTCTTCCTCACCGGGACGCAATCGTCCGAATTGGAAAGAGTGCGGTTGTGGGCCCCAGATCACGGCTCTTGTGCCATCTTTCTCGAAAGCGGCGGTGAAGGTCCCGAAGGCATGGTTTCTTCCTGCCCTCGCGAACGGTAACAGCTGAAGTGCGCCGGCGCCAACTACATCTTCACTGCTGGACAGATCCTCGAGAAGGACATTGCAGAGGGCGCACGAGATGGCTGATTCTGCAAGAGCCGAGTAAGACAAGTGGTGCTGGAAGGCGTCGCGCCATGGTACGACGTAGCTATTGGTCTTGGCGCGGGCATTCTTGACCCAGCCGGCGGGGTAATCGTCCTGTTTTGTGAAATTGAAGGACTGGAGTTCAGTTGTGAACTGCTCGCAAAGAGAGCAAAGGGATCCGGAGCTCCGATCTTCCATGGTAACGCACGGCTGGGCAGTGGACACGGCCGGGGTAAGGACGGTCTTACTTCAACTAACTGTGGAGCCGGCATTCAATGGATTATGGGAAACCCATTACCACTACATAATCATAAACGAGCAAAGAAAATGCGGAATAACCCTGTATCATGCGATCGGCAAGTATTGCATCATTTTCATCACCTCGATCAACGAGAGTCCTACAAGAGAGTCCTGGCTTAGACTTGGCCAACTAGCGCTCCACTTTTACCACCGGAGTTGCTCACTGGCAAGATCCCTTTGAGAATTGAGGTCGCTGCTATTATAAGTCTAAAGGTCGTTCAAGACTCGGTCATATCTCATCTTTACCTCTTAGTTGCAAGTGCCGTATAAACACTCGCTCTTGTTATGTACGTGTACGCATTTATTGTTCAGCTACTTTAGCAAAGACGTTGACGACGCCTTCTGAAAAGAGTTCTGCTATGGTGTGGCCGATTACGGCAGGGACATGGGAGAACAGAACGAACTATCGGAGCAATTACTTTTGAAACCGGATGCCGCGGTGAGTGGAAAAGAGCCAGAGGTCCACCAGTGCCGGCGTCGTAAAAGCGATTGGCTGAAAAAGATCGAGAAGTGACCGTCTCTTAAAATCTCTCTTTCCCAACTAACTAGCACGGCGTCAAGGTCAAGCTCGAATTTCTTAACTCTTCTAGCAACCAGCGCTCTGATATAGATGGATTAAGACTTTTGCTGAGGAGATAGGCTTAGGTTATGCTGGGCTACATGCACATCTCACAAAACAAGTTTCAGACATATTGACTATTGTTCGAGTCTGAAATGGACATACATGTATCCTTACAGGTTATTGTATAGGCATAGTCAAGAGGCACTCGGCTATATATATGACATAAATAGAGGAAGAAGGGAAAGTCCCGTATCTTATAGGCGGCGGTTTGTTGAAGGTGAGTCCCTCGCAGTGCGGCGTAAGCCGTCACACTGACTGTGTGACCGTGTCACATCATGTAACAGACAAGAAACAAGTGACTCTATCGTCAATTAAGAAGTGATATACCGACTATCTCGCATGAACAAAATGAAAGAAAAAACAGACCAAAAACCTTAGCTCAATTCATTAGAAAAAGGCAACATAGCCGTGTCCTGCGCCTTTTCAGAGAACCTGAATAACAAAACCTGACCCGAATCGCAGCCGATGACAACTCGATGGCCCTGAACGCAAAACGCCTCGTCGGTCTCAGTAGGTCGGAACTCATCCGGGAGGTAGATCACCCTGCGGTTCTGCCAAGTAATCCATTTCTGTTTGTCGTCGATGCTTACCGGCGCCCAACTAGGCAGCTGGTCAAGAGGGCCAAGCCCTGACGATGTGGTAAGCTGTTGTCGCGGACCTTCTACCGCAGTCTGCACCGGCTTTAGTATGTCCTCGAGATCGTACGGCCACACACCGAATTGGGTCAGCAGCACATTGGGATGGTCCTTGTCGAAGCGCAATGACAAATGGACTTGTTTGGTATCGAACTCGCAGAGATAGGTATCGGCATCAGATTTGTTGGCCCCCCAGAACATCATGTTACCGTCTGCATGGGATGAGATGATCTCGTTTCCGCTCGGCGAAAACACCACTGCGCGTATGCGCCGTGACCTAGGGCTCTGGAAAGTCTTTACTACCGGTAGTTCGTCGCCGCGACTGTCTTTCGTCACGTTCCAGATCAGGATCCTGGAGTCATCGCCGCCTGAGACAAGGCGAGAGCCATCAGGGGAGAATGCGACGGTAAGGACGTAATCGCTGTGAGCTCTAAGCTCTCTGGATTTGAGAGACGAGGTCGTGGCATCCTCTTTCTCCTTGTCGGTTTTGTTCGGCCCGGCAGCTGAGAGATCCCAGAGCCGAATAGTCGTATCGTCAGATCCCGTAGCGATCAGATGACCGTCTGGCGAGATAGCCACGCTCCGAATCCAGTCCTCGTGTCCATCGAGAGGATATTGCACAGTCTCGGTCGCGACACTCCAGACGAATGCTTTCTCATCCACCGATGTCGATACGAGCAAGCTGCTGTCTTGCGAGAAAACGAGACACAAGATCTGGTCGCCGTGCCGTTTTTCCAGCGTACCCCGAAATCCGCCCGTATCGCCGCTCCAGAAACAGATCGTTCCGTCATCGGAGCCCGACACGATGATCCGGCCATCCGGAGAGATGGCTACGCAGCTCACTGGTTTCGTGTGGCCGTGGTGTGATACTATTGATTCTGCCGGCATGGGTTTGATGGGCTGCGATGGTGGCTCGACGACACCTGTGACGTCGTCGTCCATCTCCAAATCCAAGTTCCAAAGTCGGAGTTTTGCGTTGGAATCCGAAGACGCGAGGGTCTGGGCTACGGGGTCGAATGCAACAGTTAGTACATACGTGTCATGGCCCCTCAGTATCCTGCTCGGTGGTAGTGTGCTTGCATCAATGTCCCAGTTTCCTGTTTCTGGCCGAGTCCAGATTCCTATCGTGAAGTCGTCTGATGCTGTGGCGATATATGTCCCTTCTGCGGAGAAGGAAATGTTGTTGATCGCGTCTTGGTGCCCTCTAAGGACTGCTAGCAATCTGCCGGTCTTGACGTCCCAGATCCTCGCAGTCATGTCATTCGAACAAGATGCCAACAGCGTAGAGTCAGGCGAAAAGGCGAGCCCACTGACAAAGTCGGTATGACCATCCGCATGAGTGTGCTGTATCGCGTCGGGCTCAGGGGCTATCTTGCTGGTCTCATTAGATGGTTCTCCTGTAGTTTCTTCGTGATTTCTCGCCTCGTCTGCCGCTTCAGCGGCTCGCCTTGGAAGCCTGAGTTTGACTTCTTGTCGCTGAACATCCCAGATAGCTATATTCGAGGCTGTGCTGGAAGCTAGGAGGAGGCCGTTACCAGCAAGGACCACTCGGCTCATGTAGACGTCTTCTGCACCGCCGTCTTCCCATATAGTTTCCTCTAATCTGAGGACATCGAGCATTACGACCCCTTTGGCCGTGGCAGCAGCCAGCATTGTGCCGTCGCGTGTCATCGAAATCGTCGAAAGTCCCGTCACTGGTCGCCATGCAGCATCGTTTCGGCCTAGATTCGCTTTCTTCCCCTCAGTTGGTGCTTGCTTAGGCTGTTCGTCTTTGGTCTCTTCCTTGGTCTCTGCTTTAGCATCTTCTTTCACCTCGGAAATCGCCTCTTTATCTTCCGTTTCGATAGCTTCGACTCCTTGGGAGTCTGAGGAAGTAGCCTTTTCAGGTTCGAAATGTCCGGGCTTGGTGATCTCCCTCCCGGTGTACAGCTCCCATATCCTGACTGTACGTTGGTCACAAGCAGCCATAAGAGCACGACCGTTAGGCCCTGAGTGCGAAACGACGACCGAGTATACATATGAGTCAAATCCTTCGAGAATATGTTGTAGCCTCCCAGTCTCGACGTCCCATAGTCGCACGCGCCTGTCATCTGATCCGGATAGAAGAAGTCGCCCGTCAGTCGAGAAGGAGCACGATCGTACCCAGTCCGGATGAGTCATGACATTGATGTTGTTGAGCAGCTTACTGCTGCGCTTCACAATAGGTGCCTCAGCCAGCCAGGGAAGGTACTTTGGCATCAGCCGCTTTCTCAACTCGCTGGCGCTAGGACAAAAGAGAAGGCTATTCTTGGCCCAAGCTCGGCTGTTATTGGGGTTCCTGTGAAAAGTCCGGGTTTCCGTGGCGACATCTCTTAATAAGCCGCAGTGAGTCCTAATGAGATCCGTGGCCTCTCGGACTTTCCGACGTATGATCTGGTTGTCGGCGCTATCTTGCTTTTTAAGGTGCAAAATTGTGAGCCCTCATGATCATTCAGGGTACACTTGACGGGTTGAAGTGAGAATAAATAACTTACATTGCGTCTCACTCGCAGATCTAGCTTGTTCATCAAGTTCAGTGCTTCAAGTAGAAGGTTCCTTGAGTCCAGGACTTCCAACCATTCTAGAGGCCGTTCCCAGAGGACGGACATATAATTCTCCCTGGTCTCGTCATCGAATGCGCCTAGAAAGATGGCGTGTCTGATCCATGATACGGCAGCGTAGTCTCCACATGTTTTCAATCTTCCATCAACGGAGTCTCTCTTATCAAACTGAGCGTCATAGCCGCCGAAGGTTCTCCACAAGACTCCCAGACACCTTTTGACCATTTTGACGTGCTCTTCGTGAATATCGATTTTCTGGAAAACGAAATCCTTCGCTGACAAGTGGATAAACTGTACTTTGGGGCCGGACTCATCTTCGTACAACTCCAAGAACGGGTGAAGCATGTCGTTGACCAGCATGGTCAAGTCAACCTCTAATGGGATGTCAACTATCTCTCGGAGTTCCGAGTCCCGAAGGGCCCGATATGCTATAGCCGCTGCGGAAAGAATGTCTCGGCAGTAGATCTGATCATGGGTCCTGAAGCGGCTAATAGCCTTATACCTGTTCTCGTAAAAGGACTGGATGTCTGGCGTGTCCGTGACAATCTCTTCCAACATATATGGAGCATTCCAGAAGGTTGGCGAAATTCTCAATGCGTTGAGGGCCATGTCAACCCACACAAAGCTTCCCGGGGTAGCTTGAATTTTTGTGATGAGTTGCTCCAGGAATGCCTTTCCGTAGCCACGACTGTCAGTCAGTTGGGTTATCTGCGATTCGGCATACTTATGCACAATGTCTCGAATTTCTGGGATTTCGGGCTTGACCGTGATGCATAGCGGCATCGCCTCCTTCGAGAACCTTGAACTTGCACCCTGCCTCCTTGTGTCAACGGATACGAGCCACCGTATTTTGCTCGATATCTGCACCGTCGTGGCGATCAAAAAGAGAAGATTCTCAAGTCTATGATCTTCGAGGGGATCGCCTCGAGCTTCGAGTTTCTCTCTGCTGAGAGCGCGGGTGGGTTCGCTGGTATCATCGGCAGTCTCATGTGTGAGGGCTTCATCAGGCATGAGTTCCTCAATAACATCGACAATGAAGTACGTTTGATGCAGTCTCGGATGTTCTAAAAGAGCATAAAGTAATATGGCCATTGAGAAGAAGACATCTTGCTTATTGAAGTTCCTGCACCCAGGCGCTCTGAACTTGCTTTCGACGTAGTCCTCAAGCTCAGGTTGGGCCTTCAGTATGTGGTAGAGCAGAACCTTCACAACCGAAACAGCGTTCGAGTTTCGTACGGAGCCGCTATCGCGGAAGAAGTATGCCACATTTCTGGCGTCGTTTGATTTGGACATCGAGTCGTGTGTCAAGATTGGTTGAGTGGGCAGCCTTTGCGCCACTGCCCTTAGCAGCTTCGTCTTGCCAGCACCCGGGCCGCCGTCAATCCACATGACACGGTTCTCAGTCCCAGATTCCCAGTCGGTGAATCTTTGGTATTCTTGGGTATGACTCAGCCACTCGTAGAAGTCATCGGATATCAGGTAATGTTCTCCGACGTCGACGTGTTGGGGCTTGCTAATTGCTAGCTTGTCAAGCAGATCGTGGTCGTCTTGCTCAATGTTTTCGACAACACGGAAGATTTGATACAGCCCGTTCTGGAGATCCGGCCTCCAGAGTGTTGGCAAAATTTGCTCCAAATTCCGAATGTTGTTTCGAATTCTCTCTAGCTCTACTGGTTCAGATGCGCCTTGTGCAGGCCATGGAAGCCCGGTGGAAAAGTAGCATACTATCTTAATCAGGTACAAGATAATAGATTCATACAGACAGATCAGAGTTTTCTCCATAAGTGCATTCGAGCTGTCGTTCTTGGAGGGGTCTTCCGTGGCATCCCGTTCATTGCGAAACAGCAGCCTAGGTAGTTCGACGTACCACTCCATTCTTGCGAGGACAGAGACTAAGTGAAGCTGAGAAGATTCGGTTGAGGAGTTGCAGCGAAGTAGGGTCTGCGAAAAATGCCGATTCAGTCCGGTTTAGTCCGATGCGACGCGAGACCACAAGAAAGGAGAATGCTGGACAGGGGACATTAACGTACCTCCAAAACGAGGCATGAAGCCACCCACGCGATCGAAGCGAATCTTGATTTCTCGATTTTTCGTCTGAGATTTGCTCTGACAGACTCAATGGCGAACTCCTTTGCCCCCTTTAGGTATTCATGTCCCCGTGGTTGCATCTCAACTTCTAGAGAAGCGTCAGTGATTCGGAGTGGTTTTTTTAGGAACCCCTCAAGGTAGGCGCTCATCAGTTCGTGTTTGTCACCGCGACTAGATGGCGAGTCTTCATGACCACCCATGAACGGCCTTGAACATTGTTGGAGGATCGATTCAAACTGTTTTACCAGGTCGGGATGTCGCTCATCAATAGTCGTGTACGCGACGTCCCAAAGGTATTCGGAACGCTGCTCGACATAAACGGTGGGAACGCTGGGCGTGGTTGGCTCAGCTACGCGTGATTCTTGACTGTTATTATCTGAGGATAGCCTCTCCGACGCAGACAGTCCAGGAAGGGAAAGATCATATATCATTTCATCCGTCCACCCTCTGGTGATAGAAAGCTTCTGTAAGGGATGGTGTAGCCCTTGAGGTTGATGGGAACTGATTTCTGTATCAGAAGTGGACGATGTTCGGGACTCGGTGTGTTCTTGGTCCGTGATGATATTCGTCGTGGTTGGAGATACGGGATGATCCTGACCTGTAGCGACAGTTGTCGTTGTTGTTCGAAGTTCGGTATGATTATGGCCTATAGGTTTCGCAGAGCTGGAAGAGACACGACTGGCTTGCGTGCTTGACGACTGGCTAGGCTCGGACGTCATTGAATTACGGTTGACGCGCTTCAGCTTGTTTAACACGTTACCAATATTTGCGACTAACGGCATTGTACGGGTGCCAGAGGAACGCTGGGGACTACTTGCGAGTAGATGAATGATGTCGTTTTGGTCTGAAGGGCTCTGGTTGGAACTGCTACGTTTGAGACAGCGACGGAACAGATGCATTGCAAGTGAACGGTGGGGTCAGCACTGCACCATCTCAAGCCACGTTTGGCTTAACTGAAGAGGGGATCCAGGCGGCTATGTCATTAAGAGCCTGAGTCGGATGTGGTCGTTTTCACCGAGGACCTGATCCGGTTTCTCGTGATTTGCCTTGCAAGGAAAATGCAGGCGCTAAGAATACTGAGACCGCAAATGAAGTTTGAACGCGCTGATGGCCATTTTTACTATTGATTTTTTCTCATGGGTACAATCACTAGGCAATTATGATTTAACCAGGCTTTATCAGGTGTGCTGGCATGCAAATAGCATAATCCGGAACTCTTTGGAATGGAGGGGTTAGGGTTCAGGTATCACGAACTTGGAGATGCCAGGTCGACATCACGATCGGCCGGCCAGCACTTGGGGGCTAAAATCTGCTTCCCGAGGAGTCTGGCGATTCTAATGAGATTGGAGAGACTGGGGAGCATCAGCCAGGCCGTTGATCTCCTATTGGGATCTGCGGAAGTTGATATCTGACCGAGACCTGCTGGTGAAAGGGCTCGTGAGCATCCGGCCAATCGAAAAGCGCTTTTACATGTACCTGATACCACTTGCTACTTGGCGTTACAGATCACCGTCTTTCCCTCCACAATGGGAAAACAAAACTAAAAGAAAGAAAAGCGGCAGGATGTAGTCAAAGTATGCCTTAATACAATGACCCAGGTTATGATCCGAAGTAGTCCGACCGCAGCTTCATAATGAGTAGTATAAAAGATTAGAAACGCCGCCTCTAACTTCATCACTTCACTTCAAATAGATCGCCTCGCACAACTACAATAGTCTACTGCCCCCCATCCAGCTCGGACTGACCAGCATATTTGAGCTCGACGGCACTGACGAAGACCGTTTCGTCGACATCTCCAGCTGGATTGGCAAAGATATGGAGGACGAGATAGAAGATGTAGATACAGCCCGGGGAAAAGACCAAGTTGAGCTGATGACGCTGCATGCCGAGGCACAAGGCGTCGTTCGAACACAGCGAAGCAAAGAAGGCGGGACCGGTGCTCTTGTAATTAACGAGCGAAGCTCCAACTACGACTTGGCCGTGGAGAGGCTTCTTTGATTGGATGGGTACCGTGTGACCACCGCGAACGACGCACAGAGGAAGCTAAGTGAGGCCATGACACTTGTGGCCCTTAAGTGACCGTTGTGGGGAAAATCGGATGCATCGTGATGGAAATGAGGTTCGAGTCCTGCAACCCAGGACTACCACAACCGCAGGTTGCAGCTTTGGGTTCGTTCAGAAATGCTCAAAGGTGGAACCCCAGTGAGAAATAGGTGAGCGTGAACATCACGAGCAAGGCGAACATCGGCGGCGGGGGCGCGGGCCAGAACTTCTCGCTCGATCTGTCACGCGAGGCAGGAAAGCAGTGGACCAGGCCTTACTTCGACAAGAGCAGCTCGATTAAGCTGTACACCCATTCGGGGAACGGATTTATTTCTATGCTAACTCATGCATCACCTTCCTCCATATGAGCCCCTTACTATCAACATAAATGCTGACAAAAACATAAAACAATAAATGCACTAGATAAGGAGATACAATCAGCCTTTCCCAATCCTCCATCCTATAACCTCATTGGTGCAGCCGATTTCATGCAAACTCGAAGACCTTTATTCCCCAATGAAG
Organism: Xylariaceae sp. FL1272; assembly: GCA_022432385.1. Lineage (NCBI taxonomy): Eukaryota > Fungi > Ascomycota > Sordariomycetes > Xylariales > Xylariaceae > Xylariaceae sp. FL1272. Next base: position 274,283 of record JAJJXC010000044.1, read on the forward strand.
AAGCCCATCAGCCAAGACAAGTGACCTGGTACTCGCCCAAATTCCCATCAATAGACTGCCAAACCGTAAGGAAGGTTCCGCTCGGCTCCGCGATGCCATCATACTTATTGAACGAAGGAAGGTAGTAAACAACGCCGGACTGGCCGTCCTCACAGTCAACGGGGACTTCGAAGCCTTCGGTAGTAGAATAGCTCCACTCCTGGGTGGTGGAGATGGACAGACTGGTGCCGATGATGTCGAAGAAGCTAGCTGAGACTTCGGCGGATACTGTGACGCCTTCGGTGTATGAGTCGGAGTGCTGGATTGTGTAAGTGCTGCCTGCTGGTAGATTGGCTGAGACCTGGTACTTCACGTCCGGGTTGGTGACTTGGGTTGCTTTTTGGATGAGGGTAAACTCTGTGTCCTGTTATGCGAGAAGTGAATTAGCACCATCCTCTTCTAAAATGATCCTCATGATCGAAGCCGTGAAACACTCACATCTCGTCGACCGAGACGCATAGAGCGAGGACTAGGCTCCTGCAAGTCTCTCTTCATAGCTTCATACTCTGCGCGGGACATGGTGGCTTTCGTCACATTGCCCACTCGTTCCGTAACGACACCGCGACGGCGCAGTTTCTCCTCATTGGCGTTGTTGATCCACTCGTGATAGTTGGCACCATTGTCCTGATTGTACACATAGATCTTGCCGCCGGAGTCCAAGGCCTCGATGCAATCCGCCTTGATGATCTGGTAGTCGGTGTACATCTCACCGCCGGTGAGACAGTCGATGCTGGCGAGACAGAGGCCGACTTGGCAATTGCCCTTGGCCCAGACCGTGCAATCTGGTTTGTCTGTGTTGCAGATGGACTCTGTCGCGAGGGACGTGATGCCGATATCGGTGTTGAGCGAGTCACCTGCAGAAACACATATGAGACGAGCGAGAGAACTTCAACTTGCGTCACTTACAGTCTTCCTCGTTGGGAGCTTGGAGGTGGTTACATTCCCATGCTTGTCCAGTGACAGAGGCAACGAATGCAAGGAGGAAAGGAGCGATGGTATGCATTTTGCTGAGACTGGCCAGGGACGAGGGTTTGATTCGTTATGAAGGACTAGTACTGAAGAAGCGTCTTTTGTAGATGCTGCTGTCGATGAAGCTTGTGTCTTTCTAATATTTCAGTCTCCGTGAGGGTTCTCAACCTCTCTCTTATACCTTTTCATTCTACATCTCGACGACAGTGATCTTGTTCCATCCGTAGTCTTTTCTCACTTCGATCGTGATCGTTGTCTGGGCGTACGTCAATAGAGCTGTGATGATCGACGCTCTCAATCCTAATACATTGTATCTGCCTGTTTGCATTTCAACTTTTTCGTATGTATAAGTTTCCTTGGGTTTATTTATAGCGAGCGACGACTCTTGGCTCATTCGTCAATCAGATAAAGGCTGGGCAATATTTCCCCACATGCAAGGCTGCGTCCACCTGAAGCGTACAATTTTCTGTGTTTTAAGAAGAACCGAGTGAAGCTTTGTGTGGAGCTAGCAGTTGCAAATCTTTATTACTGAAGGACTATTCAGATTGGAAGTCACTTCCCCTCAACCTATGCCAACCGTGACGCTCAATATTGTCTGTTTGACGGTATGCTTGCTTCAGTCTAGAAATGTTAGGATTGCAAATAGTAGGACTCTAGTGGATGTTTCACCTAACTCCGAAGTACCCCATTCTGCTCACCCAAATGCGGACGTTGTTGTCGGTGTTTAACATTTCCCCACATTCCTTGCTAGGGCGAGGATTAGACGGAAGAGGATGTCACGGGTCCAGCTTACGCCGATCAGGACTTCAAAGTTCATGCATTTAGAATAGACTTATTGTACGTAACGAAATCCAACTGTTCATGCTGCGTTTCATCTTGGCGCATCGTAGATCCAGAACTAGGCTGCTACATGTCATGGGCCATTAACTGTCGACGCTCGATGACAGAAATCATAGACGATGCATGAAACAGAAAAGTTATAAGGACGTGGTATCAGCTTGTGAGAGATCACAGAAGCACTCTTGGCGTTGACAATAGAATAGATGTTGTTGGGACAGCTTCCTAATTATCGGGCAAGAGACTGCTCTTGTGGTGTGATTAATGTCAATATAAGAACCAAACCACTAATCATTTTCAACGATAGACTGCGACTGCCGCTCGTATAAGTACATTCCAATCCTGGTTCTGTTTGCGGACGGCGGTTCAGCCTGCTGGATGAAGGGTTTGTTTTTGATCTCCGCACTGGCGAAAACTATACTCAACTTTGACCATTACGCAGGTACAAGGTGCTCTCTACCGTGCTCAATGAGACGAATAACCAAATTCGAGAAAGTGAGTGTCACAGTTCTGACTGCTGGTAGGGCCCAGTAATGACTATTGTTGTTGTACGAGGAGAGAAAAGGTAACTATCTAAATAGGGGCTGGGAAATGAGGTATATACACCGTATCTCGGCCTGTGCGCCCTATCCTCTGTACATCGTCAATCCCGTTCCGTGACAGCGAGGTTATAGGTCAATCCTACAATTTTTCTCTTTTAAATTTCCACTACGATGAGCTGCTGGGTAGCTATTACTAATACAGCAGCCAACTGCGAGGAATCGCTCGGTACTCTCAAAGTTCGAGGCAATTAACAATGGCCTAGAAGATGGAATTCACAAGTGTTGACATCATGAAATCATCACTACTGTTGTAAGGGTGATGAGGATGCGCGAGTAGATATTACGGCTTATACTCCGACGTGTGTGAGAATGAAACCCATTCGGCGTGATGCCGCCATGGTACACAAGCAAGCGACGAGCTTATTCGAGTCTGATGGGATTCCAGTGAAGTAGAATGCTGCGCTTTGCTTCGCAATCGTGGCCATCTTATGCCCCTTTTCTTTTTTCTTTATTCTTTTACTTTGGCTCTTTCATCCTCTAAGGTAGTAATTCGAACGCAGAAAGAATTATTGTACAGTGTTGCATTCACGCAGAGGCTTGTACTAGAAGGGTCACATAGAGGAATGCAGATCTGAATTGTGGGGAGCCATCAGGTATGATATGCAGCCAACTAAGGGATTTGTTTTAGGTTGATCACTGTCTTTACACTTCGTTTGGTGGTTGCCTATGATAAGGAATGATGAATGCATGCTGTGCAAGAGACATGTTTAATCAAGCGTAACCCTTCTCCTGACCTAATAGTTGAGGTAGAGAACAACCCTCTTTTGATGCTCACGTGACATTGTATAGAATCATCCGAAGGATTGCTACGCTGTCAATTTCTCTAAAAGCCGCTTCTTATGCAACAAATTCAAGTTGATATTTATTAAAATACGCTAGTGAAACGAATCGGACAACTGAGTTTCTGCTATGAACACCAGAGAATAGTGTCTCTTGATTCATCCAACTGTAGTTGTAGAGCACGGCGCCTGGGTTAAGTGGAAAAATAGCCATATCAAGCGCCGAAGGTAAAACCATCCATATCCATCATGTTCGATCCATATGCCGAGTCCTCAATGTCCTTGTCATCGTCAAGCCACGAGAAGTTTTGGAGAAAATCAGTGTGTGCCCAAGAAGAAGACGGATCCGAAGTCAACCCGGATTGAAAGTCAACTTGCCCTTCCTGGGTGGTAGATCTGTAAGGCCATGTGGCACCAAATTCTGTGTCAGGCTGCCTCAAATCTTGCGATCCGTGTTGAAGTGGTGCTGAATGGGCTGATGGATTGGCAATTGCGACTCCTTTTCCTTGGAGGTACAATTTCAGAATTTCAGAGCTCTCCTCTTGAATTATATCCAACAGTCGCTCTTTTGCCTTTTGCGCCATAAAACTGAACTCTTCGTTTAGTCTGACAAGCACGCGCCCCGGCAGCGCTTGCTTTATATGGTTCTCGAGCTCATTAGGATCAATGTCTCGGTGTAAGGCATCCGTAACTTCGGTCTCCATGAAATCTTGGCGGTTGAAGCGACGTGTCAGTAAGAGACAATGGGAAGCAATCCAGTGACGGCTGGTACTCACAAGGTCCTGGGATTGCATTCTCGTCTGCATCTGGAAAGAGTGTGAGGTATACGTGTCTCCACCTTTCCAACACATTAGTCTTTCCGGTGCCTTTTTTCTCATTGATCTCATTCCACTTGAGTTGTGACATAAATCCGGAACTAATTGGCCTATCGATCACTGCGCAAGGCTCTACCTGTAGCACGTGCTCTTCCAGTAGACGACTTGTCTCGAATTGTGTAAGGCATCGCCCACAGGATCGTTCTTTATGATGTCGTCGCTTTAAATGCTCTCTGTGCATTTGGTGGTTAGTCCGTAACTATTCGATAGAAGGGAAGATTTCCGAATGCAATTAGAAGGTAGACAAAACATACTTCATCCGGTTGAAACCATCAAACCCAGGCCCAACACATGTCCTCCATGATGAGAACCTCGAGGGGTATCGTTTCATGAAGGGACATGCGATCTTGAGACCTGACGAAGTACCGGTTTTCTGCCGCTTTGGATCAGGGTCACCAGGGCCATCGCGATCTTCTCGCGTTTGGTCTTCTTCATTATCTTGGTCATCTGTTTGTCGACTTCTTTTGGGCCTTGTCGAATCGTAATTTTGGGCGTACGTCAATTGGGACTGTTTATATGGTGCTGGGGGTTTCCCTCCATTTCGAGTTCTTTGATCACTTGTTAGTTTAGAAACTCTGAAATGACTCTCCAAAATTTGTTCGAAATGAGCCTGCAGCTTTGCGAACATTCTTTGGGCCCTGCAGCCCAATACTAGTTCAATGACGCTTGAGTACCCTGCAGTCTGCTCGGAGAAATCTGTGTCTTCATCCAAAGTTGAGGAGCTGTTCGTGGCGTCGGGTGACATTTCTTGGACAGGGAGATCCTGGGCGCCATCCTGATTTCTGTTCGCACCCCCTTCCTCGGAAGCTATATCAACGTGAGAGGGCATAGCATCAGAGCTTCTGGGAACCTTTGTGATCGGTTCACATGTTGCATTCTTTCCTCGGGTTGCAGCTGCGGAAGCAAGCGAAGGTTGTGCTTTGCTACCCTCGGGAGACTGGCCCGGAGACTTATTTTGTGCGTCAGGACGCAAGTTAGTGCTCCATTGATTGTCGAGCTCAGAGGTTGTGGGGGCTCTTCCAGCGCGTTGCAAACGATCACCAGGTGGCGTCCGGGCATAAGCCGGTAGAGGCTGATACCATACAGCCCTACTGACGTTATGAATGGGCGGCAATGTTACATCAGGGGGTCTCAATCCTATATGTTGACCAGCTTGGAACTGAGTTGTTGGTGGGTTAGATTCAAATCCGGAATCTGGTGTATAGGGTGAATCGTTTTCCTCGACGGCGCGATCAAAATACTTGTCTAGAATGAATGATCTCTCAGCTCTCCTTTTGAGTGACATTTGACGGGTCCTATCATTTTCAAGCGTGTCTAACGGAAGCTCTCGTCTCGTAAGCAGAGCCATGAACTCGATAGCTTTTCTCTCGTCCGAAACATCTTTTTGAATGATTTTGAGAACCAATCGAAATAACTCCTTTATTTGATCTGCGCCTGTTTCTCTCTGGGCATCTCTCTTGTGACCCATGGGAGCATCTGGGGCAACCAAAGATGGGAGCGGGCCGTGAGTTATTGGTATATAGTGCGCACTCAGGTATGAGATGTTGTGCGGTTCTGACCCATCGTTCCAAGGCAGGTACGAGTTGTGCCACTGTTTTGGTTCGGAACCAAACGCATTAGATGGTGCCCTCAGGTACCTACTCGTAGCATGACCGGAAATCGCGTCAGAAACGTGAGTCTGTGGTTCTGCATTGTCTTGTTTGCTATTTGATTTTAGTTACACTGCAAATAACGTCTCCCTGGTAAACTCTTACTGCTGTTGAATATGTTCTGTCAGCTGAAACGCGTGATTGAAACGCCTATGACAACTTTTGAATGTGCAGGGAAATGGAACAGGTCCATGAGATATCTGGTGTCGCCTGTTACGGTGATGAGATATGTTAATCAGAGGGCTCATGTACTGAGAGGGTAACAACTACCTCAAGTGTTCTGCCCGGGTGAAAGTCTATGCTGTCTTAGTCTATAGTAGAATACGCGCACCTGCGGATGCGACAAGGAGCATGGAATATCCTCACCTGCGGCGGAGTACACAATTCGCAAACGAGCACAGGAGCACCCTTCACTCCGCCAGTTACTGGGCGATATTTCTCAGGAAGCTGTTCAGACACATGCCGCGACTCTGATGCACCAGGTGGCTCCATTTGGGGAGATCTTCATCAAAAAAGCAAAGTCGTGGAGAATGGTTTCCCCAACGTGGGTATCGTAAAGACATATTTTACTTTGCTGTTTATTTAACTATACGAGAAGCAGGAGCATGCTGTGCGAGATGCGCAAATGCGTCGGTCCCAAAAGCGGTGAATGGACAAAACCCCTCACAGGAGTACTCAGCCCCCAACGATTAGACATGAAACCTGATACAACCCTATCAGGGCTCTGCCTAATTCACGAGGCAACTATGCGAATCTTAGTCCGCGAGAACGGCTCGCGGACTAATAGGCAATGCTCTCCATGTCGATATAGGTATCAAGTGATAAACCAAAACATCAACCCTAGCATCACGCAGCCTTTTATGGCACCCGTTGTGCTATTACTTTAAGCTAGCGCTCACCTAAATCTCAATAGCGATCCGACCAATCCCCCGACTAACACAACTCAGCAACGAATCCTTCTTATCCTCATCGCTAAGCGCCGTACCTCTATGCTCAACTTGTCCACACTTGAGCGAAACCTTGCACGTGCCACAATTACCAACCTCGCAACTACTCGCGACATCACCAAAATGCTCTTTCAAGACATCCAGTAATGACTCTTCCCCCTCAACATTCAGCACCCTGCCATCGCGATTGACGACCTCGACTTCAAACGGATCACCAGTAGCATCAGCGCCAAACGCCTCGTAATGAATCTCATCTTCCCCAAGGCCGCACTTCTTCGCTTCTACCATCGCTTCCTCAAGCATGCGACTCGGTCCACAGACGTAGACATGTGAGTTCCAGCCCAGCGAGCGCAGGATAGCGAGTATGTCGATCCGCTGCCCTTTACTCTTATCGTAGAGCCTCACCGACTCTTTCAACCCATCTATCCGATCTCGAAAAGGTATCTCGTCTTCGCTGCGTATGCCGAAATGAAGGGTCGTTTCGAGGTGAATGCGACGGAATAATTCCATCATACTGAGAAACGCCGTGATCCCAATACCACCCACGATGAAAACGTGATTGCTAGCCGCAGTAGCAGGCTTAAGGTCCGTCGTAATGCGCCCAACCTGTATCACATCCCCCTCTTTCGCGTCATTATGCAAGTACTTCGAGCCCCCTCGACTCGCCTCATCAAGCGCAACGCCAAGCTCAAACCGATTGTCGCTCCCCCCAACAATCGAGTAAGACCGCACCAACCCACTGGGCAGCTTCAGCCTAACATGAGCACCCAGCTTCGTATCCCCCTCCGCCTCAGGATCCGGCCTCAGCGCCTCAAACACGAACGAGCTCACACGCGTCGTCTGCCTCTTCTTCTCAACAAGTCTGTACTCGCGCCACTCATCCCCTTTCCCCTCCTCACGCCTCTGCTTCGCCATAGCCTTCTTGACCCGCCCCTCAAACGCCTTGCGACTCTCATCCCCCATGTCTTCAATTCGCGCCAGCTCCTCATTCATCAGCGCATCGTCCTGCGTGCGATGCAAGTACTCCTGCACGCGCTCAATCGTCCACTTAGGCCACTTCCGCTCCACCAGGCGGATCTCATCACCCGCCTGTACCGTGCCCTCGCGAAGAACGCGGTAGTACCACCCCGTGCGACTCAACTTGTACGTGTTCGGCGCGAAGTTCTTGAGTCTGAAGCGATGGTTGAGCTTGAAGCACGGCTGGCGCGGTAAGCTGATTTGTAGGAGGACGCCGTCGGTGCCTACCGAGACGATGTCCCCTATGCAGATGTTGCGCTCGTTCATGCGGCGCGTTACGAAGTTCTCGCCGAAGCCACCTGGTGCGAAGCGGTCTCCTGCTTCTGGGAATTCTTGGCGCCATCGAGGGTAATGTGATGAGCAATCTGGTGTTGTTCGTTAGCTTCCCGTGACATTATGAGTCTTGGAGTCGATGTGATTAGATGGCGTGATTGGACTTTGCTGCTGAGGCAGTAGTGGAGAGAATAGGGATGTAAGAGGACTTGCATCCGTGGATTGCTTTGTCGCGTCCGCCGTGGAAAGTGAGATCATGTTCGTCGGCATCAAGTCCAGTGAAAGTGACAGGTATCCTGTCGCTTCTCAATTGCTTGTCAATACCAGACTGGATCGTGAGACCGGGCATTGTCTTCATTTTCGAAGTGCGTATCTCCAGGATCACATCTGACTCAAATGGGGCAGTGAGATCGGCGTCGGGTGCCGTAAATAGGTCGGTGTCGGCTGCTGGAGCCATGTTGATTGTATTTGCTTGACTTATTCCAGAACTGGTCTTCCATTAAATTGCGACGATGTATCAAAAGTGCATGTGCAAGTATACATGTATTATGTGATAGCAAGTGGGTGGGGAAGAAGCGTAGTTGGGAAGGAAAAGGGTAAAAGTTGCGGCGGAGATATATCTGTAAAAGCGATGCATGGAATCATGAAAGCTTCGGATTCGCCTCCGACATCCGCCGAGCCAAGTAGGTCGGGTCTCCACGTAGATTATTCATCGCCGCCTGAATGACACGCTCTCCTCCTCTCCCGCTTTACCCCCGGCCGGGGATGTGTTGACGGAATTTACGGGGCAAATGAGGCCTTTCAACAATGGGCTGAGCCTGTCTACATACCTACATAGCCAGTTGATAGCTCTACATTTTCGCAGATCTACTCCTCCTCCCCACTATCTTCAATCGGATCTCCCTCAAAATCCGGCAAACGTCGAATATCAGTTCTACCATCTGCATTTCTCTTCTGCTTTCTTCTTCTCCGCTTCCCGCCGCCAACTTCGCTTAGAAGAGCCGGGGCAGTAATCGGCACATTGGCATTCGAATTCTTCCCTGCAAAAGACTTCGGCATTGTGAATACAGTGCAGCTCGGCGGGTCATCTGAGGATCCGACTGTCGCCTTGTTACTCAAGCCTGCTTCCGAAGCTATGGGCCTTTGCGTTGATAAAGTGCCCGTTGCAGAGGTCTCAGAATCGAATGTGTCAGTAAGCAGGCTCTCGCTAATCATCGATGGTTCCGTCCCACAGGTAGCGCCGGTGTCTGTCTGGGTGTCAACAATATCAGGGGTCTCGGACGGTCGAAGCTCCTTGGCAGCCTGATGCGCAGCTTCTTTGAAGGCAGTGGAGAATAATTCATCAGTGTCCTCGTCATCAATGCAGACAAATCGCTTCCAAATCTCGTTTAGATCGTCGGACATCTCTTGTTTCTTCATCTTGAGATTGGGCTGCTGATTGTCCTTGTTGCCGCTAATGTCATATGGAGGGGCGATGGTTTCGCAATGACTCACTGGGGCTCCGTAAGGACTCTGGGGTTCCTGGGCTGCTTGGATGTGCGTGTCGGAAGACATGCTGAAAGGAGGCAGCTCACGCTGGAGGTGAGATGGTAATGCAGTGCTGCTTCTTGGATCTCGTCCAGAGCCACTGGCCAGCCTTATTGATGAGGAAATGTGGGTTGCAGGTCTGGAACTCAGATCATCATCAGATAAGAGCCACTTCTTCCACTCGCGCTGTTCGGACTCTTGCGAAACTGGGACTGGACGGGTCGGTCGTTCTATTTCAACTTGCATACTCCCTCGGTCCTCTGAAACAGAGGTCCTGTCACTGTCAATAATCGAATCGGACCAGTCTAAGATCCGGGTAACAACCCGTTGCGGTCTCGGTGCATGTATCATCGAAGAAGAATAAACTATGTGAGCAGGTGTCTCCTCTTTTGTCCTGGGCGTTCGCAAGATGCGATTGGACTCGATAAACTTTGATATCGAGCTAGCGTACTGGCTACTTCCAGGTGACGATTGTTGGCGATATGTTCCAGCCAGAGACTCATGTTTCGATTCCGAGGGTCTTATACTTGGCAACGATCCCGTCGCAAGACTGGGTCGAACCTCTTCGCTTCCAATTTGGATCCTCATAGGTGCTTTCGCATACAAATTTGTACGCTCCTCTTCGCCATAGGGGGGATAGCTGTGGTTTTTGTGTTGCGGCTTGTGAGAAGGCCCAGGATATCTTCCCCATCTTTTTGTCGAGTAGAACTGGCCCGGGAAATCGACGTCCAATGGCTCTTGCATTGCTAGCCCGGCCCAGTCGGACTTTCCGAGTAGTTTCCTTCTCTTCAGGAGCCTGATGTCGTCGGCATCGTCTGTCGCACTCCTGGCTTCTTTGTGCAAATGATGCGAGCCAAGAGGTGTAAAGCTACTGAAACCCTGAGCGTTTCGAGTAGTGGGGATAGCTGACTGTGAGGGGCTCGACGGTTGAGAAGACTCTCGCTTCATGAATGAGATGGCGATGTGGCCAGGCTTGTTGCTCGAGTTGAGGATGCTGTTGCGGACTTTTGCGAAATGCTGTTTCTGTCGCGTGAGCAGCGCATTTTGCTGCCTAGCTCGTGAATGACGAGCCAGCCTTCCTTCTGTCCAATTCATCACGAAAATCGATATCAATACTTGTCAAACGGGGATAAAGAAGGGGATTGATGCAACGCGCAGGACAAGAGTCTCAGCTGCTGAAGCCTTGTCGGACGTGAGGGAATGTGACCCAGCGAGGCCCTGGCGATGCAGTTTTCTGAGTGCAGATGCATTGGCTGTTGGCACTTGCCGCCTCCCTGATACTGACTTCAATTGTGGACATGTTCCTTCCAGGTGGTGGATACTGACGTGGCGCTCTTTCCCGCAACTACGGTAGCACTGATGCTTGTTCTTGAATTCTGATGCTGATGTACATCCAACATGCACTTGCGGGCAAGGCGGTCCCTTATCTGCACGCAATACTACCTCTTGTTGCCGATATGGCAACTGAGTGTATGTCTCGTTTACTTCCCTCTTGTGCCTCCTATGGGTAATGCCTCATCTTGAACCTGCACGAGCAAGATAGGGGCATGCAGAGATACTCTGGATTCCGAAGCTTTCGAATAAGACCTTGCCGGATGCGCGGGCTCCTCTATTGTGTCGGGATTCCGAGGCGGACAGCGAGTATCTCGTAGACTTCAAGTAGGTGTCATCGAGGCAAAGCCAGGAGGCGATACTCATACTGGGTCTTGCTGGCCACGACTCACCATGGCTCGGTCTGGCTCGCATCTTCAGCAGCTAAACTGTTGGGTAGTCACAGCAGGCAGTAAGCTTGATGTCGCATTGCAGGCCGTCTGTATGTCAGCAGCAGTCATGCATGAGGACATCGAGGACTCAAGGTCAGATGTACTCGGCGAGTCTTTGTCAACGCGAGCAAGTATCAGCGCATGTAGGGAGGGTTCCATTGCGTCGGGCCATATTTGAGAATCCATGCGGTCTGGGCCTGGTTGGATCACAGACCTGCCGAATAAGACCAACAAGTTTCAAATGGCCGAAGTTGAGCGATTAAATCTCTTGCATATTCACAAGCTTTTCGTTGTTCACTGACAGCAAATTGACATTCTTGCTCAGAGTGCTGAGACTCGATTATTTCGCACTGACTCTGGACCTAGATGAGGCGGCCAATGAAAATATCGCGATAACGTGTTGTGAATCTTGGGGCGACCCCGCGTTCGACCCTGGCTGTCGCGTGCCAGGTCCGCGGGTGTTGGTGCGGGCCACTGAAGAAGTTTGGACACGACGTTACTAGTAATCATATGCATCATGATTGGATGCGGCTATTGTTCTTTTTACTCAATTGATTTCTCACTGACACATCCAGGTACAGGAATGGAGTGAGATTTTTAACCACGTCTCTATATCCAAAGCCCGTACTTGGGGGTCGCCGTGGGGTTGTACGTGATTCGCGGCAACAGCATTGCGCGCAGTACGGCTGATAAGTTTTCACATTCCCAAAAGCATTATTGATCGCATCTACTAAGGCCCTCCTACGCAACCCAGAAGTATCTGATTGGGACAGATTATAATAGATTGGCACGCTAGAACTCAGACCTTGTTGTAGAGGAACGCTATTCTGGCCGCGTAACGCTTCGCCGAAACACACTAACACGTTGATATTGAATGACGACGGACAGGCCGTCGGCGCAAAGCTGTTGACCCGACCGGCATCACCCTCGTATATCCCGAATGCGCCCCGAATTTGCATCCCCAAAATCTGAATGAGCAGACAGGCAACTTTCTGGTTCAGTAAAGTACTCGATGGATTTCCAATTGCAGCTAGAAGAGGCCGAGTCATGAATCGCAAGCCATTCTATTCTGACTCGGGCGCAATTTATCCGGGGCGCCTCACGGCTGGCTACCTTAGTCTGAGACCACCGGCAACATGATGCTGGTCTTGGGGGTTCGCAGGATGGCCGTTGACTACCTACATGTATCGAGTCAATATCCCAACGAGATTGTTCCGTAATCGGCCGACTGCATATTCTGCGGTCGTCAACGCTCTGTGGTCTTGACTACATGTGTTCACATCTATTTCGATGCCAAGCTCGCCAAGATTTCTGTTTCCCCAAGCTTTCAAACTGTGAGTGGTACAACAATTGTGAGGCCGACTGTGATGAAAAGGGTGGAGCCCTTGAATTTGCCTGGCAATTGTCAAAGAATTTGACCTCTCCAGCCGCATTGGCGACGTTTTGCTCGATTCACCTAACATGAGGTTGTGTCGCAGAACTTCTGTTGGCTCGGTGTTTCAATGCCGTTGCAACTGATGACATGTACCTAGCTTCACACTGATCATGCCTTTCAGAGTCACGAGCACCCGTGCAAACCTTCATGACGCATTTTAATCCAAGGCTAACTCCTCCCGGGCCCTGTTCCGGCCAGCTTGCTATCAATGTCTTCATGATCATCCGAGAGTACGAGATAGTGAATATAGGTATGACCAGCCCAGTGAAGCACAATGATGGAATGCGACCCAGGGTCACTGGCGACGTAGTCTTCTATTGGCCTGCAAGGCGCAACCATAGCGATGGACCCCCATTTTGGTGTGGGTATCATCTGAGACCATCCTCGTGCATTCCGAACGGTTGGCTTCGAGATGATTCACTTTAGCTCTGCGCGTGGGCGGGACAAGCGTCGGTTGAGCGGCTTCAAGTATACGGACCATGGCCGTGTGTCTGAGCCATGACAGAGTCCTACCAACATTGAACCTTCCAGGTACACTGCCGACTGTTTGTGACCTGCAGATGAGTGCGATACTGCTCCACAGAAGAAAGCAAATCGTATCGAGGAGATTAGTTTTGTCTATATCTGGACGGCCATGTAATACAACGAGCATCTGGTGGTGTGGTACTACTACCTAAGTCTTCAGATCCAGCGGCCTGTGGTCCAACTCTAGATCGACCGACCCCCAACCATCGCCAATTAGATGATATGTAATGCTGCAGTGCCTGACCTTAGATATCACCTAGACACATGGAGGTATGCAAACCAGCATGAACTAGGGACGGTGCCATCTTCTCTTATCTCGCAAGTCTTTGTCTCGGGCTCCCCCAATCAGGTGCGGCAGAAGCGAGCAGTGAATGGCCCGACATCATCTATTTATTCACAGGGCACTCACGCCGACTGCGGTCCCCTGGCGGTCCCGACCGGTGCCTGCCCTACGCCTGCCCACATAAAAGCACTCAGCTCCCTCACCCCGCCGCCCGCCGCGCGACTCTTTCCACCCTACTACTCACATCCATTCTCCATCGCTCTCTGTTTCCTTCCTTGCGTGTTGTTGTTTTTCCAGACTTCAAAGTCAAGTCGCACCATCTCCAACGCCCTGCGCAGCCCAGAACCACACATTTAGAGATCTTTCCTCTCGCCGACTGCCAAAATGGTACGCCGCACTGCATCCCACACCCCACCATCCTGCCATCGCCAGCCAATTACCCCTCACCTTACGAGACGATTTGCTAACAGAATCTCAACCGCTGCCAGGCCGAAAGCAGCTATGTCTCGTACACCGAGAACGTGAGTTCGCCTCATCCCTCAACCCTGTGCTACGGCTTCTAGAAGCCCTGGCCAGAGGAACAGGAACATCGCGCGAGGATGGATGTGCTAACCCGGTGTGTGTGCTGCAGCTCATGAAGTACATGAAGCTCGACCAGAAGGGAAACGCCATGGCGGAGTACATCTGGATCGATGCTGATGGCCATGTTCGATCCAAGAGCAAGGTACGTCTTGAAAATTCTCTCTCTTATCTCTGCCGAGTCGCCTGCGTTTTCATTACTCGATTGCCTCGTGTCATTCCGGAGATCCTGTGTCCCCCAAACTGTCCACTTCGGTCAACCTACGGTCTCTCTTCACGACAAAGCCGACTCTTTCCATTAGCCAAGCCTGCGCCCCTGGGCTGAGTCGGAATACGTCCCCCACTCAAATACGATCTATCGTTCAATTGGAATACACACTCCCTTTGCTCCGTGGCCTGGACCCTTGCAGATCTGGTCCCTACGTCTGTTGATCCGCTGGAATACCCCAGGACGTCCTTGGCTCGCTTCCGATCTCGGTTGGCGTTGTTTGCTCTACAGTTCGATTCACTACCCGAAGACACAAAGGAACGGACATGCTGCAAGTCCCAGACCCCACTAGCCCAGGAGATGTCGACGTCACAAGATCTGCGCAACGATACCCTCATGCCTTGAATTAGTCTCGTGATGTGTCTCAGCAATTGCTGTTCACACAACACGTCATTTCATTCTGCGCCATGCCGGCCGAGTGGCATCACCACATGCGAGGCGGGACCAGTACAGCGTTCATCATCACGATCGGCCGTCTTTTCGCGATCTGAAAGAATGCTTAGTGCTAACATGAAGTCACCCCGTCTAGACCGTCACCAAGATCCCCGAGAACGGCGAGTTCAAGCCCGAAGATCTTCCCGTCTGGAACTTCGATGGTTCCTCCACGGAACAAGCCCCCGGCGACAACTCAGACGTCTACCTCCGACCCGTTGCCGTCTTCCCTGACCCCATGCGTGGCCAGCCCAACATCCTCGTTCTTTGCGAATGCTGGAACGCCGATGGCACCCCCAACAAGTACAACCACCGCCATGAGTCTGCCAAGCTCATGGAGGCTCACGCTGAGCACATCCCCTGGTTTGGTCTCGAGCAGGAGTACACCCTGTTCGATATGGAGGACAGACCATACGGCTGGCCCAAGAACGGATACCCTGCTCCTCAGGGTCCCTATTACTGCGGTGTAGGCGCTGGCCGTGTCATGTGCCGTGACATCGTCGACGCTCACTACAAGGCCTGTCTCTACGCCGGCATCAAGATCTCGGGTACCAATGCCGAAGTCATGCCTGCCCAGTGGGAGTTCCAGGTTGGCCCTTGTGAGGGTATCGAGATGGGCGACCACCTGTGGATGGCCCGCTTCCTGCTCCACCGTGTTGCCGAGGAGTTTGGTGCCAAGATCAACTTCGACCCCAAGCCTATCCCCGGTGACTGGAACGGTGCCGGTCTGCACTCCAACTTCTCCACCAAGGAGATGCGTGTCGAGGGTGGCATGGTAAGCTATCTGATCGGCTATTATCATCAATGGGTTCTTACTAATCTTACCTGACAGAAACACATTGAGGCTGCTATCAAGAAGCTCGAGGGCCGTCACCAGGAGCACATTGCAGTCTACGGCAAGGGCAATGAGCTTCGTTTGACTGGTCGACATGAGACTGGTGCCATCGACACCTTCAACTATGGTATTGCCAACCGTGGCGCTTCCATCCGTATCCCCAGAGAGTGTGCCGCCAAGGGCTACGGTTACTTTGAGGATCGACGACCTGCCTCCAATGCTGACCCTTACCAGATCACTGGTATCATCATGTATGCAACTCTTCCGGCATTCACTATTGACACCCTTGCTAATCGGTCGTAGGGAGACGATTTACGGCGCCGTTTAAAGGAAGTAAGGAGACGTGGCTAGGGATCATGAAGTTCTGGTCCTGCATGACCCTTGTTATAGACAAGCCAGCCCCTACGTGATGAATTGCGATGAATATGAATGGATACCCCTTACAGCTATGTCAAGGTGCCTGCACCCGTACTTCGCTTCGGCGTGAGACTCGCAGATGGCAAGAAAGTAGGGCGGCTCTTTGAACAGCTAGAAAATGTCTAGCTCACAAGTTCATACAACTTGTATGACATCATACGGTATGGGTATAATAGCACTTATACTCTTTGCGTGATAAATAAATGAGCAAAAAATATTTAAAATACATGCCTGCAGTGTAACTGCGTCTTCTTACCCGTGACCATGGGTACCTTCTCAACCGCGCCACTGCTTAGCATCGGCTCCATAATATGCAGCTGTTGACGCATCTTAACATGATGTATCATATATGGCATTCCGAATTCGCTCCCTGTCGGAAACGCTTCCGAAGCCAGGCTGAGGGCTCTGGTCCAGAATTTCCGAAGAAAGGACTAATCACATATCTTTTCTATGCGGCTTAGGCTGCTTAGGTGTCTGCACAGCGCCATGACAGCGAGATTGGTGCACTCTCAATGGAGCTATCTACTAGCATGGTTTGCCAGATGTGCCTCGTGGAGCAATCGCTTGTAACAGTACGATTGTGTGCTTTCTGATGTCTCACTGCTCTGATTTCCCAGGTCCCCGTCCTGTTTTCTCTACCGCCTTCAATCCTACAATGAGCAGGGGCTCTCCTTAAACGAAGCCCTGCGTATGGGATGGTCCTACATGATCTTCAATATTTCTCAAGAAATGGATAGTCGCCCTTTGCCTTATGCAAGGTAGTCCGGAAGGTCGATGTCCGAGTGAAACTGGCTGCTGTGTTCCACTTTTTCCTCCCAGAACTTGTGGCTTATAGCTCTTGGGGCGATGGTCGCGCGATAAACAGTAACACCAAATATCCATTTTCCTAGTCAAGAATACAGGAGGTTTGCATCATGCATATCAACCATAGGTAGGCCGATAGAAGCTGAGTTCACCGTAGATCGCGAGTGTCATGTCAAACGTTTCGAGTGTGAAAAACAAATTAATACATACTACATCTGCAATGGCATACCCTCGAAGCCAACGGCATGAAAAAGGACATGAGGATTGTTGCAAGTCAAATACATTTACCGTGGATATTAACATGAGGGTACTGTTGTCAGTAGGGACCGCGGGCAGGCCCGGGCTTGCCGCAGTCGTTGCTTATTACATTCTTAGTTTTACTCGAAAATACCGAGCAGCATACTTCATCTTGGATATGTTTTCGGACTTCGCGAGAGAAGCTGTAGGTCTACACCTTGTAGGAAAGTAGTGATTCGCAGACGACGTGGGATACCAAATCAATATCCTGAAGTCCAGCCACATATCACAGCTTGTCGGTTTCTGTACCAATGAAATTCCCACAGATGGACCTTCACCTGCCTGTGCCACCCGACAGACGTTTTGCGGCTTTCTTTCCCCATTGTGAGGTGAGGAAATGAGCGCTTTCTATGCGATTTGTACATCATAATTGTTAAGGACCTCGTCAGATTTAGGTCATGAGAGGCGGTGACAGAGGCCACTTGAAGCGCTGATGTCAGACTATGGTAACGGCAATGCGACACTACCTCACCCTTGCTACGGTACTTAGTATATTAGGGGCTGGAGATGGTCAAGTGGCTGGCTGGACAACGTTCTTCTGTGGTTGTATTGGTGGTATAGTGATATTCGCTCCAGTCCTGCTGCGCAGCAACCATATATTACAGATAGAGCCCCGTCGAGGCTGCATCACACAGCTTCTATTTTGAAAGGTTCGGGTGAATGGGAGTTTGCACAAGGATCCTATGTGCAAATAAATCTATAGACATTCCACTTTGCCTGCCCCTGTGTCTTTCATTTTTTTCCTTCTTGCACCACACACCTAATTCATTGTCCAATGGCCAATGTCCCTCGATAACACCTCAAGTACATAACGGTTTAGGCGCCTTGCGGTAATCTAAGCAGCGCCACTTTGCCATAGGGATCAAGCCAGATGACCAATCTACGGCCGGCACCGACTAGCTTTGCACTGCCTAGCAACTGCGTAGTTGTCACCTGGTGACAGGTGGAGTAGTATAGAGTACTTCGGACAGAAGTATTCTGTCAGAAGGCTTCTGCTGAAGACTTCCCTTAGAAGTATCCATAACAATCCAATCCAACATACTGCTACAATTGGTAGCTAGCATTGAAGATCTCTCGGCCAGCGACTGCTACAGAGCTGTTTTTTCTTGCTACAGTAGTTGACTTGCAAAGCATATACCACTGGATAACAACAGGCGGGCCCAGAGGAACAGACGACCTGTTATCCCAGTGGTTACGCTGCTTTGAGTTTGGGCCAAATATATTATTCGCCTGGAAGGTGTCCCACTGGCTTTACTGCAGCTTGCGAAGCCGTGCAAAGTAACGGTGGAGTCACGGAGACGATTGTAACGTGTTGTCCTACGTATAGCATAACTACTCTTAGTCACTAGTTTAGCATGGTATACTAGTCCTGCCTAAAACACAGACAGATGTCCTACAACTGCCTGTTAAACCCGGCAGACTTATACGCGTGGGAGTCCACTCTCGATTGCACCATGCCGGTCCGAAGTGATCTCGTGCTGACGGTCAATGCTGTCTCCGATGGGTTCGTGTACTCAGAAGTCACGAATCTGGCACCTGGCGACGGCGTCAATGCACATTCTATACAAGTTCGGCATCAGTCGACGGATTTCATCCCAACCATTTCGTCCGCTGTGAGTTGCAATACAAAAAGTAATTCACTCTGACTCATCTGTTCATGAAAAGAGAACTACGAGTGCCCAACCACCCATATCTATAACATCATCACCGTTACTTATTCCAACCAACTCTCACGACAGCAACAGCAACAGCAGCAGAACTTCTCACGGTGTCGAAGCCTGCAGTAGGGATAGCTATTGGTTCCTTTGCTGGTGTTTTGACCATCGTAGCAGGAGTATGGTTTGTTATACGGCACAAGCGACGGCAACATGGAACGTTACAGCCCATGTCACAACCGCAGGGTCAACTTTACCCAGGTTTCTCATCTCACTTCCCTTAAGACCATCCGTGTGAGCCTGGAATCAGGGGTGAAGAAACACTAGGTAGCGGTGAGCTTGGTGTTAATGATCCAAATGGTGGTCCCCCTTCGCCCAGGGAGCTGGACTGTCCGCCTGGTCTCAGTGGATTGCATGTAAATGATTTCTCACCCAACCAATAACTTCAAGCAGTGAAATTCTGTTCAAAATCGTCCTTTCGGGCACACATTACCGTGATCTTGTTAAAGCGAGCGTATGGAAGCGCATTGGCCTATCTGACCTCGCCTAATTAACGGAACTGTATCAAGTATGTTGCCCAGCTGTCCTTGATACTGGATAAGTAACTACACGATTAATGGCAAGAAGGACATTGCGAGACTGGGTATTATAGCTTGCAGCTTGCATTCATACGATATACAGCCTTCTCCGGGTATTTGCTAACTCAGCATTATCTCGGATCACGGCAGCACCTTCACTGCCCATGGCCAGTATAGATATTAGGATGCCCTCATAAGCAGATTTACTACGTATCGCGAGAACTTCCTCTCGTGCCTACGAAGCTGTTCTCACCGGTGATGTACCCTTTAGCGCTGTACAACAATGAGCAGGAGCGGACCCAGTAGCAGAGTCCGGCTAGAAAGACTACGCACATCTTTGTGTAATTAGGACATGGGATATAGAGGTAAGTTGTTTTCTAAGATTATTGATGGCGAGTAGCGAATTGATAGCTTTTGGCGTGTTCACGGATATATTTCAAGCTTCCCGGTTCAAAACGCGACTCGAAAGTGCTCATTCACTCGATGACAAACGACTTCGATGGAAAATGAGATCGAACTGTCATGTAAGGGGGGAAGTCAACCAAATGGTTCAGCGAGCGATTTCAAATGCTTTTGGTACATGTGAGTAAGGGGGGCAAGCAGGCGAGGTATCAAAGCGGGAACTTGGGTCTGTGTCCATTCAACTTAGGCTTGGAACATTATCAAACTCTAGTCGTGTTTTCTCCACATACGACCATCGGATCAAGAAAATTCGGCATCCCGTCCGCTCTGCCCTAGACAAGCTTGATACCGCCAGTGTAGTAGTTGGGTCGGTGACGACCAGCGAATGCCTGGTGTTGTATGTAATGGTATTTATTTTGCTTTTTGTTTCTCCCAGCAATGAGAGCGTTGGTTTGACGCCGATCCGGATAATCCAAAACTTGTGCGATCATTTCTTTGGAATTGGCGGTTGTCACAATAGTCTCACTCAAGGCTCGTGTGCGCATCACTGGTGAGTTCGCTCGCCAGTGTCAAGACCAATTGAGCGAAATGCTAGAGCAGTAGCAGATACTTAAGCGCACTGCTGCATTTCAGACAGATAATGACGCATTTTTGGTATATTGGGCATCCTATCCTCATATCCTCCCGGTATTCCATTCCGTCCTATCCGTTTATTACATTGGGGTATCCTAAGCCGCTAACATCTCAATAAATGACAAGAGAAATAGAAAACATTTTTGACCCATTACTCACACTTCACCTAGCCCCGGTCAGGCGAGGAGCTATGAGACCTCATGTGATCAAACACAGACAACCGCCCGGCGGTCCAGTCGACAGGCTTCAGAGTAGGAGGCTCTTCCATGCTGACCCGCTCCTCCTGATGCGACGCCAAAGTCTGCGTCCCGTAGCTATCAGTCTGACTTGGCCATCGTACATGACCCCTGCCCGGGAAGCTACTGCCGCCGTCGCTTTGGTTCGGATACCTGACAGTGCCACCGATCGTGACAAGAGGCGCGTCGTCCCGTGACGACATCTTTCGCGACGAGATTGGTGCTTCCGACGGTCTTCGCATCGAGGGCTTGCTCCCGTTGCTGCCGACGGCTTGTGATGGTCTTCTGAATGAGGATTTCCATGACCACTCGGAGGCGCTGGACGACTTGCGGGACTGCCAGGAGCGGCGGACGCTGTCGATGATTTGGTAAGGGTGGATGTTGAAGTTGCGGAGTAGAGGGCCGCAGGGTGGTAGATTCGCGGCCCACAGACCGAGCCATAGTTCTGTTAATGCCCAGAATGTTGGGTTGAATATCTGTAAAACGAGGGGTGTCTCGGCGTCTGGTGGTGCTTCGTAGGCGAAGTTTAGACGACCGACGGGATAGGAGACTATAAGGAAGATTAAGCGGATTACGCTTGCTCCGACGGAACTGT
This sequence comes from Xylariaceae sp. FL1272, assembly GCA_022432385.1. Classification (NCBI taxonomy): domain Eukaryota; kingdom Fungi; phylum Ascomycota; class Sordariomycetes; order Xylariales; family Xylariaceae; species Xylariaceae sp. FL1272. Next base: position 295,534 of record JAJJXC010000044.1, read on the forward strand.
AACCGTGATTAGCTAGGGTGTCCAAGAGCATCAGATGATAAAACTGGTAGGTAATGTATGTACGGCGTTCTCTAGCAGAGTTCGCGCAAGGTGAGGGAGCGGTTTTATCTAGATGTCGTAGATACTCACATAGTTCCGAGACCAAACACGAAAAGCGAAGCCCATTTCTTCTGCCTCGCCATCTGCAAGCGACTGATATAGAAGAAAGGGAGCGCGAGGATGGGAAGATCGGTCGCAAGACTTGTGACGGAGAATGCCAGCAGGTCCGCGCCGCGGTTGGCGCAATGCTCCTTTGCAAATTTCTGATCGTAGCCCCAGATGTATTCCGGATGCGCGCCGCAAAGGAGGATATCGGAGAGCAAGAACGCCAGTGTCCAGGCTGCAACGATCACGATAAGGACATTGTTTATTCGGCGGAAACTGACCCACACGCCAAATATGCGTCGGTAAAAGAACAAGATGGACAACTTGACAGCCCCGAAGCCGACCTTCTCAATGACTATCATTGCCCAGTCGATTTGATGCCCGATGATGGCCGAGCGCTCTTGTGAGTTCGCATCCTTGGTCGCGGCGCCGCCCGTGCCCTTCATGACATTGTAGTACTGAATTGCTGTACATGCGGCCGATGTCGCTAGTCCTAATAATATGAAATAATCGTCGATACCGAATGGCTGCCGGGAGAATGATGTCCGGACCCATATCCGGAGGCCCGTCAGGAATATGCCTACCCCGAGATATACCGAGTAGATGGGTATGACGGTCGGAGCGGGATAGTAGTTCGTCATGGTCCCTACATGCAAGTGTCTCGAGGGACACTATATGTGAGGTTGTAATGCAGTCGACGATCTCACGTGGGAGGGACACCTTCAAGTAGATATGGGTGGTATCAATCGCACACCGATGGCGAACATTAACGAACGCGATTGCTGGTTGCACGACAGCATATCTTACTGTTCATATATCCCCAATGTGCCGGAGCGCGTTGCGGACCATTCGCCATGCTTCAAGGCATGATCTGCATTACTTAAGCCGCTTGCATTTGGTAGTGCTTACAGACGGACCCTGGACCCGAGAGGAATCAGGCGAGCCAGGGTGCACTCATCAGAAGCTTATGATGCTATTATACGGAGCACCCTGGAAAAGGCAACCGACAGGAGCTCGTATGTGATTTGAGGTCTATTTTCTGACGGGCTGACTCTGTCCCGGGGTTGTCATCTTCTCTTTCATTTGGCATGGGATCTTGTCCATAATTGAGGAAGAGGAGCTCAGAGTCTGATTGAGGAGGATTTGTACGAACTAGGAACCAGAGCGAAGATACTGCAGCCCGAGCAGCCCTCGAGACTGACGGTTGGGTCGCATCCTCCTCCACGGTGGTGGGCGTGGTGGGCAAATACTACTGCCTGCCTTATTCTGGGCTGGGCCCGCATACTAGACCCAAAGCCGTGGACCGCAAAACGTGTATCGTTGACCAGTGATGCAATAAGACAGGGTTCCGGCAAGGGCTTAAAATCAATAGCTTATCTCCAAGTTGAATGCGACCCCAAGTCCAGCCACTCAATAAGTACCGCCTCGTGCAAAGAGACGGCAGATTCCGTCGATGGACACCTGTGTATCTATTGATAGTATATGAATATATACTCGGGTGGAGGGCCGCGGAGGTCTCTGCATGAAATTGGCCAAAGGTCCGAACGGCCTAATATAAACCGACGCCTTAGGTAAGGCAGTAGTCGCTCAAACGGGACTGGGACAAGACAGCGGTGTATCAATTGAGGTTGATGTGGCAGTCGAAGAGTCTCGATAGCTTATGTCTGGCAAGAGTGAAGGGGAATGCGCTGAAGGCCGTCTGTTCGCCACTTTTCTTTTACTATCTCAACAACGGCACCAACGAATTACGATGTTTTCCTGCACTCACTCTCAAGACTGTTATTGTAAACCCCACGAATGGCATCAAGGTCAGAGGCAAAGTGTCCATCATCAACATAGTCAATCATGGGGTTCGCGGGGAGGATCCATTGCAACCTCATGATTCGACAAGATGTCGCATGTCGTATGCTGGGTACTTTTCGTTCCAAGCGGCCGTTTGATAGTCCTATTCAGGCAACCAACGTGCTCTGAACGTGGTCAAAACGTTTCGTATACATAGACGGTTGCTAAAAAAGTGGACGCGAGTTGAAACCCCTCAATTGAATGCAACCGTCCAAAAGCCAAATGACGCAGGTCCCACCGCCTCATGCCACGTCGCTTTGATAGTTGGAAGCTGAACCACCTTGACAGCGCACCTGATCCCCACGGGCTATTACCAGACAGACCGTTGCAGCACAGAATCTTCACCAAGAGAAGTCTCTGGCAATGCGAGTTTTGAGGATTAAGAATAGATTACGCCTCAAACTCGGTCGCAACTCATTCGGAGCCTGGTGACTTAAGATTCAGCACTGCGCCTTGCTTACTGGGGATGGCAAACTGGACGATGATGCATTCCTTCGGCGTTTGAAACGTCCTGATATGTATTTGTCGTAGGTATTTGCGGCAGGGGCCTGTTAGGCAGAGGTCAGCCAACATCAGCTTCACGACGCTTTATAAGTCCTTGGTAACCAAAGGCAAATAGACTCGTCGATAACAAAATGTCCACATTCAATTGCCATGTTCGAAGGCCTGTGATCGGGCATACCTGCAACGTAGATTGTTCCAAAATGCAGCCCAAGTCACTCTCGTCTCGTCCCCCATGCGACACTTGGACCACAGCCAGAGTGCACTGCCGGCATTAGTGAGGGCAGTGGACCTGATAGCGCTGTGGAACTAAGGTTGCATGGACAGCGCCCTGTCTTGCCCTGTGCGCTCGAGTGCCGATGTGTCGGTGATTTCTCAAGGGTTTCGACCCCAGCTCGCCCAGATCGAGGCCAATCCCTCGGCTGATGTTGCTGACTCCATCTTGTGGTGATTACAAGCCACAGTGATTGAACGTATCTCTACATATGCTTGAAGGCAAGCTTACAAAAAGAATCAGATGCTGGACCACGCTGATTATCAATATGCATACCTAGGTACTCATAGGTGCGCTTGTGTACGGAGACTCATACTGCCGAGCGACCGGGCCATATCTTATGATACGCAGTGATTGCTCGTCACATTCAGTACATAACATATGAAATCCGCTTCATAACTCTCGTTTTGTCATAGAAGCTGAGCCGTAACTACCGTAACCAAATGCAAGCGTGTAATCTGAATGCCGGGTTCTCTTAGACGTAAGCCGCCGTGCTGTTGTGTATTACCTCCCGATGCATGCTCTGAGACAGGCGCCGAGACAGAGACACAAACCTACACAGCACCCAACCTTTTCAGCGCTCCTCCTTCCTCCCCTCAACGCCACCTTCATCCTCTCGCCTAGCGTCCTGCCAGAAATGCGCTCAGTGTCCCAGCGATCTGTGTCCTGATAATCAGGTCGCATTTTCCAGCGTTTGCCGCTTCCTTGGGTCCGCCGTATCCTATAGTAGTCTTGAAGTACTACCTATTGTCTGTTGCTTTCGGTAAGAAGCAGCACCTTTAATGCGGTCGCCCCGGTAGAAATTAGAAGTTCTAAGCGTTTCGTTTCGATTTAATAGCGCAAACTGGCAGATTTGTATTGCTAAATAGTATTAATGAGGTGAGCTTTATACCTGAGATCGACATAACATGGAAAGGGTATGTGAGCTCCTTGTGCGTGTTAGGCTTTTTATATGTTTGTACTCTTCTTACACACTGGCAATACCTCGTTGTCGAGCGGTGTTTCACGCTATGTTGTGACAAGCGACTCCCGGGTTCATGTTTGTAATAGGTACCATCAAATGATTATGCATAATACACTGAGTGTCAAAACACACATTTCCCCTGTCAGTTCAGAAATTGTATTGGTTCCACGTCAGAAGCATGATGACCGGCAAATACTTATCTTCACACTTTTTAATTTACAATATCATGTTGAGATTGCCATTTTAGAGTGCGTGATCAACATTTTTAGCTCCGCAATGAAACAGCCAGCTTGTACCCCGAAGGGATCAGCCGGCAAGTTGGGTCATCGGTCGCTGTCGACACCTCGCCAGTTGTGTATTGTAAATGATAAGAAACATCAGTGAAAGTACAAGCACATCTGCATGTCGCGGTTGTCGTAGCTCTAATCTCGGAAACATCCCAGCCCCCCAGGATGTACAAAAAGGGACGAATCTCTCAATTCAGAGTCTCTCAATCTTGATCCTATTCAACTTTAATTACTTGTATACTATTTCTGGAACGTCTACGGGCCAGATTTTATAAGATTGGGGTAAATAAATGTATATTCAGCTATGGCGATCTTTTAAAGAGGGCACAGATCCTATGGCACATGGTTATCAGATCGACAAGACATGAGTCTCAACTAACGGAGCTCCTTAATTGACGATCTGTGATCTACACATGGCTGAATCATCGAGGCGCCCTCCCTGATGAGTTGATTCGCAACGTCATCGGACACTAGCGGTCGAGCTGCCATAACATCATTCATCCAAAATGTTTCCTCCCGCTGTTCTTGCACATGTTCCATGCCAGGCGCCGCGAGAGACAAATGGGTCAACATTAAGTTGAGAAGAACCCAGAACAGCTGTCCATGGCCGGTATTATCTTCTACCTGGTGCCAGTAACGGCTCGGGCTGTTGTCGCGGATCAGCACATGGAGATATATGTGAGCCATTTCATGTGCAATCGTGCAGAGGAGAAAATCGAAGTCTTGCCACTCGCTTTGTACGGTGGGTTCCCGGGGGACCTTGGACATGTTGATGATTAAAGCGGCAGGCTCCTTGTAGAAGACTCCATTCCAGAGTTCTCCATTCGGTCCTTTTGCGTAGGGAACACATTCATACCTGAAAATCTGTCTACTCTTTACGACCTTGCCTTCATCATCCCTGACTAGTCGGAGGAGGAGACCAAAGAAGAAAATTTCGTCAATCCATTCAACGTATCGGGACGTTAGGCGACAGAGGTCAGCGCCCGTAGGAGGATTTGTTTGACAAGTTTGAAAGTCGGTTTGGAGCTGTCGTTTAAATTCCTGCATGCGAGGGTGGTCGGGAGACCCTGTGGCTAAGCAGTTTTGCTGAGTGAATTGAACAAGGCGAGCCGCATCATAAGAATATTCACTGTCTTTATCTGAGTCCAGCGACCAAAAATGTCTTCTCTCCTCTCCTTCTGTCTGGAGCCAGAACTCTATACGGGCACCAAATCTCTCCACTTCTTCGCGGGCGGCAGGTGACAGTGATGCTGTGTTAGACATCTCGGTGTAGAATGGATTGAGTCTATTGTGAGTCTGTTCTGAAGTGATATTGGTGAGTTATTTGCTGAGGGCCGTAGTTAAGCAGATAAATTCTTAAAGTGTCCTGTGTCAGTGTCCATATATATATAATATCCTTCACGGTCGTACCATTGACAATTTCGGTGCAGCGTTTCGAAGACGAACATAATGTAATTAAACGAAATCGTTGCTTGCGCTTGATTGGTCAAACAACAGCTGTGTTTCGAAACTACCTAATAGCCTATGACAGCTGGCGCTATAGAACAACACACTTGTATTGCCCCCTTAGCAGGTAATGCGAACAAAGCCGCAGTTCATCACGGGTGCCAATCTTTGCGCTAGGTTCGCAGCAGCTCTATGCTAAAGCGATAACAAAAGCCACCTATTGTGGTCAGATCGTTGATCCTTCATTGTCGTCCTAGTCGACGTCGATGTAGCACCAATTGTCTGGAGCAGGGGTTTCCTACCGCCAGTCACATCCACTGACTGGCATCTGCTTCATTCCTATCTCGGCATACCCTGCAGACAGCCTGTACAGTCCGCTAAACCCCTTAGATTCCTCCATGCACGGGCCAGTTTTGCCTCTACTCTATGTTGATACGTATTTCGTATTTGGACTTTTTTGCAACCTTTCTAGAGACGAGACCCTTTGGAGCACCTGCATCGGGTTGGACATTGCTAAATGAATGTATAGAGCAGCACTAATGCAGATCTTTATTCAATTTGATGGCGTTAGATGAGGAAGTTTTCTAGCACTAGGAATAACAGCGGTGGCACCTCTCCTTAATCATATCTCGATAACCAACACACATGCATGTAAAGTACCTTGTGAAAACCTCGTTTTAAGGGTGCAAGAAAGGGAAAGTAAACGGGGGGAATTAGGGGAAAGATGAGGAGAAAAAAAACTTAATACTTGCAACCGCAGGAATCGAACCCGCGCCTCCTCCGTTCACTCTTCGAGTTACTTGAGAGACATGCTACCACTACACCAAGCTGCGTGTTTAAAAATTAAGTTACGCAAAGACCCTTATATAGGCAGCTCTTTTCAAACAAGACGAGCTGGACTAATCACGCGGCAGTCACGCGCAAGTCCTGTAAACTCTATTTCTAATTAGCTACATTTCTATTTTGTGGGTAAAAGGGAGATCCCTATGGTATAACATGTAGGAAAATTTTACTGAATACTGCATGTTTTCATCGCTGTTTCGCACTAGTCTGGCATCATAATGCCGTTGAAGCCTTCTTATGAGTGGCTTATATACTGCCTGCCAACTCCGAGCACCTTTAAGCACTTACTTAAGAGCCTATCAGCTTCTAGTTACGTGGCAATGACTACCCTCAGTGGTCAACGGAGGTATCTTCTTTGAATATCAGATGGTACGTTTCTTACCTTGCCTCTTAAATTCCTATGTGACATCTACACGTTGAATTGTATGAGCATATAACTTCAGGCCCTATACGGCCCGACTTGGATGTTGTTTTGTCAGCAATAGGTAGCTGAATGTAGGTACCAAATGTGGGAGCAGATAGATATCAGTAACCCTCACAGCATAATACTGCTCGACCAACAAAATTTCTTGCACGTATGGCAGAGCACGAGGAAGCCCCATAATTCGTTGCCTCGCGCCTTCTCACCACGAATGACGCGCATCAGCGTGATCATTACCATACCCTTCAACTTTCGAGGTATTGGACCGCTCTGGATAGGCGTTATGTGTGAGCAGCTTAGGTTTCTAGTAGGTAGAAGGGGGTCAGAGTAATAGCCGTATCATGCAGTACGCGTCTTGAAGGATCAGTGTTTGGCACGAGATCGGCCTGTGCCTACCGTATATCTATGTAATTCTATTATGTACTAGTACCTACCTACATGTATCTACATGTAGGTATGAGAACATCTAGGTGTATCCAGTCTTGTCCAACATGCATCATCCCGTGTGCCACCTTATGGCAATGTTGACCTGTACGTGAATCTACCCACCCGAAGCTTCATGGAGGTAGATCTCGGTTAAATTACACCAGACCAGCAATCGATCTAGACAACTTCAATTCCGACCTATCGCATATTTTCAATAGAGGGAGAGCACGCGAGATTTTCCGAAGTATGGCATATGAGACGAGTCGAATGCATGTTGCTGTATTAGGTGTACATACCTTTTCTGAGCTCTTTATACTATACAACTGGTGCAACGATATTTACGTCTACGCAGTTATCCCACATAATACGCAGGCATTGCCACGAACGGTCAAAGTCTGACACGTTTGTCACATACAGGTCCAATTGGAGCCCACAGATTATTAGTAAATTTTCAACCACGCGTCATATGATCAATATGTGGGACAGGGGGCTGCGCGGAAGCTTGACAATAGTGCCCTGCCAGTTCTGAATCCCCTAGGTCCCGCCGAGAAAATCAGTTGTGACGATTTTATTGTACTTTATGTATGTTGGTACGAAGGGTAATCGAGTTCGAAATTAGCCGAAACTCGTTTTTAACAGCCTAGCGAGTTAGTGGGATGTACCCCAGGACTTAATAGGCATGAACAGAGCTGCAAATACTTATGCCAAGGTACTCTTTAAGAGCAGATTTCAAGATCGATGCTTACTTCTTACAAGATCCCATCACGCAGAGGGAACGATTGCGAAATGACTTGATTCGGGTCTTGGGCCCTTACTATATAGCTTGCTATAGCGGATCGTGGAATGAGGGTCTTCTTGGGCACTCGCCAGGCTTCAGGAACATAATCGCGGAAATGCTAAGATACTGGCAAGATATATGCATGAGGACTCAAATCGCAAAATGATCCTTCAGTTCAAGCAGGTATCAAACGAACAAACTTGAGGGTACTAAACACGCTTAAGCCATCTGGTTCATATACACTAGGCCGACATCTCTACTGCTGTTGAACGCCTAAGTTCTGCCTGCTCGAGCCTATCCATCATGCTCTTCCAGGTCCGGTAAGACGAACGCAGCTCGCTTGCTTCCATTTCGACGCGCTCTAATGTGCTCTTAGCATCCTCCACTTGCTTTTGAACGGGAGCGCCATTGTTCAGATTAGCTTCTTTAAGTTCTTTGGCAGCGATTGCATTCTCGAGCTCCTTCGCCGTCGGTTTCAAGAAGCTCCCGAAAAACGCAACCCCTCGTTGCGCAATATCCAATTGCTCGGAAGGGACTTCTTTGCCATGAGTCTTTTCCCAATGAACGTTATTCAGACTTGGGAGTTTTCGCCACGTTCCTGCTTCGGGAACGTCAACCTTGTTTGTTGTGAATGCCGAAGGTGTTTGAGAAGGGGCGTAGCGGTGGTATCCGACCGAATTTCCGCATCCGCAGGGAAACGTGCGCACAGATACTTGACAGCAGCCATGAGTTGGACATCCTAATGCCGTAGATTCCTTCTCAGATTTGCAACACGAAGTCTGTGGTAAGGCGAAAGGGTCCACGACCCAGGTATCTGGTCGTAGAGGATGCTGCATTATGGGGCGTACATCACATCGCATAGAATGATTGATAATTTTCAGACACATCTTAAGTATGTTTGGTGTATCGAACTTGGATATCGTGAGAAGCTGGATATCGACTTATTTCAAATGCTCGTGCGGACGAAAATACTAGTAAACGTAAGCGAGATAGCTGTGAAATCTCTTGAAAGCAGACACTATGTCTCAAGAGCGCAGAGCCTGTTTTAAAGAGGTGTAATAAAGATATAGTCCTTTGAATGAGGATGCGCGCCTTTTGTTCGAAAGACAATGTGAATTTGGGAAATGGAGTGCTTGAACTTGGTATCTGACACAAAGAAATATTCTCAATTCGCTGCAATTAGTTCTGCATCCAACCGAGCAATCACCACTATAACACAATGAATGGAATAAAGAACAAATCAACATAAACATTCGTGATTTTTAGACAGTTTAGACAATTGGTCGAAAAATTAGTAATTGTAATCTAGCTATAGTATCGTTCATTCTTTGCTTGACGGTCTGCATCAGGACAGATGCTACGGCACCTATTATGCAGCGCAGTTTACAGTGCGCCTTTACTTAGTCAACGATGTCCAATAAAGGCTCTAAGAGACGGGTTGTATAAACTCATGCCCTCTTATACTACCTCCATTCATAATAACTATCACGTCGTTCAGTGCTACGGACTCCATCAGATAAGTAGGCACTTCATAGGTTTCGAGAAAGATACCAAGCGAATCCTTGTGGCTTGAAATTATATCCATTATCCCTTTTTTTCAGCAATTTTCAACTATATATTTTCGTTCCACACCGGTTCTAATCACTCTACTTTACTGCGGCTCAGCCTGCTTCAGTCCTTAGAGCCGACCTATTTCTGTATCTTTTCTCTCATCGGACCAGCCTGGGCGCCTAAGAACCACTTTCGGAAAAGAAACTTTCCAACATGTCTCTCATCGGTTCATCGAATGGTACTTATGGCCCTCAATGCACCCATTTTAGAGACTGGGCGATGTGATCGCCATGGTACACGCTCAAGCATCCGCGCCTTACACCTTAGTTACAAATGTTAACCAACGGATGAGTGACGTAAAGCAGTAAATCTATTGTGAGGAGTTCCTAGCTTTTCCAAACTATCTAAGTCAACAGAACTAAAGATGGCGTGCTTACGATGCTGCTATTCACTATTAGTTGGGTTTGAAGCTAATCAAACATAAGGGCATTGTTAGCCTTAGTCACGATTAGTGATCTTGTCAAACTCGCCCCTCTTTATGGATGGCGCAAAAATCGTTCTCATGCATATATTCATTCATATTTTCTCATGTTTTATAGGCGTGTTGTTGTTGTGTCGGACTGTGATACTGACGAGACGCAGAGATAGCGCCGCATTGCTTAGACATGCCACGGGAAAAAACAACGCTGCTATCCTGGATCTGGATATCGACCTATCGACCTATATATAGTGGATTCTTCTGCAACAGGACACTATCACAGAGGTAGGCACGGTGAAAGCCCTGCCGCAATGTGAATCTCTTATACCTCTTGATAGCATGCTTGGACCTGCAATCAATCGCGAGCGGACTGTGTGGCCACTGTCTCCTGTTCCACAGGCACATGGTAATACAGTCAACAGTAATCATCTTTGATTCGAACTGTCCTTCACTTGAGCCAATGCATGATATGTAAATGAGTCCAAGTAGACCGTGGATCGAGTGGAAAGAGAGCAGCGCACCATGGTCTTCACCATATACCCATTAGATAGCGGACAACTAAATAACTTTCAGATGTCATCAATGCAAATCCAGATAGCGACCTGAGCCAATTATTCAGCGGAGTTCGTCTCCGTGAAGGTTTGGCTAGTTTGGCGCGCTGAAACTTGCACCTGAAAGATCAAGCTCAAATCTAGTCAGATCTGCCCTACCGCCCAACCCATATAAGGCTGCCACGTTCGGACATCGCCTTTCTTCCACCTCATTTTTTTATCTTACTTTTTGCAGTAACGAATTGCCAAGTGGCAAGGATCCATCTGTGTAGTGCTTCCTTGAGGCATCCTGTTCTTTTCTACCACAGCCAATGATGAATTCTCAAGGGGACCTGAGGCTATTAGCTTCTGTCATTTGCGTCGACTTAAGCTCAACTGCAAAGTACACTGTTCTTTTCTAACACTGACCTATGATGAGGCTCCAGAGGACGACTGAGGTCATATATAGTATCGCACTCGCTGCATATTTGCACCAAGTAGCCAGGTACAAGGAAGGCACTGCACGCATGACGTATCAGGTGTCACGTACGGTTCGTGGAAAACCTCGTTAAAACATCGGCCTTTGGACTTCAACTTCCAGGTTTCAGAATATGCCACTGTTGTTTCTTTCCTCGTTGCAATCGGTGACGATGTGTCATGCACAGCAATGGCCGCCTGCTTGACTATAGCATCCATCGCACCTTAAGATCATAGTCGAAACACCTCCATTCCTTCCCATTTCATTGACAGCCAAAGGGAATACCCTCCGCAATGCAAAGCTGTAGTTTCCAGGGAGTGATGAAGTAGATGCGGCCAAGAAGGCGCTCCCTGGGACGTTCATCAATTAAAATTAGCTTCTCCCAGACACTTCTGCTCCTCTCTTTCTTCTCTTTCTTTCATCCTCAACATCGCATCGTCTCAGTCAATCCTCCATCCCTGGATTGATCACCCATGTCTCAATTCGTCGTCCTCCACAACCATCTTCCACTTTCGCCATCATTGTGCTTGGATGCTTTCACCCGGGAACCATTTATTGTTCTTTCTCCTTTCCCTTCTCGCTCGTGATTCGATCGGCGGCACTACCATATCACAGACAAAATTTTTCACAGGTGGGTGGTTCCCACTGGAAAGAAACCCCACACATCTGAGCATTATTATCCCTTTGCGTCCCCCTGTTTTGTTTCTTTCGTTTTATGTTTTTTTCTTTTCTTTTCTTTTTGGTTCGTTTTGTTTTTTTAGGTGCTGTGAGGAAGATCAAAAGGCAGTTCGAGGGAGCCCCACAAGACGTCGACTCCGGTTGACGCAATGCCAGGTAATTGGATCGCGACCGCTTCGGTTATCGCGTTTGCACGAGCTATCGGGAGCTTGGGGTTAGGTGATGAGGTGGACTTCGGTTGGTTCCAAGGGGACGGGGGACGTCTTCAATGGAGGCCAGCTTCACAATGATTAGTATCTGGCACTCACTGCGAGGCACTGGGTTTCTTGTCATGATTGAGTATGTACATTCTTTGTAGTTAGAGGTTTCTGAACCAAATCATCATGGTACATCATGGACACGATAGAATTGAATGAGAATCTGTTACAAGCCGTCGATGTGACCACTTGGCACTGTGGCCTGTGATCAATGCGTTTACGGCGTTGGGCAAGAAAATGCCGACGGTGCATCTGGGTACGCAGATTCAAGGCGCTCCAAACATCAATCATTTATATACATTTCCCAGGTGATATTAAGGCTAAATCATCTCGCATTGCCGCTTCAAAAATGCGTTGTCCAGCTTCGTCGTGAAGGAGACCAATCCATATCGACGACATGAGAAACGCCCTCAGTTCGGTCCAAGATCGAACGCCGCTCGCTTTTGCTGCTTGGCGAATCAAAGGATGGAGCCAGTGCTCGTCGGAGTCATCGAGGACAGAACAAGCCGCGGACATTGCTAGCCACAGTGATAGTTGTGGGGAGAAGATAGATGAATCGGGAGCAAGTTGACGCATCGCGGCCCTGACACTCGCGGCCAGATAAGGGTATGTTATTCCCAAATTGTGCCAGTAGAGGAATGTGCTGCATGAGAAGGATAGGAGTCCAAGACGGACAACCTCGTGCCCGTGCTCATGCTCGACGTCTGAGCCCATATCAATCAGTGTGTACATAATGGACGCCATTGACTGTAGGAAGACTTCGAGCGGGAGCTTCTGCCCTGAAGCTCTGGCGTCATTGACGAGAGCACAAGTGTCTGACAAGGTAATCATGACAGACGTCAGTTCTGGACCGAGATCGAGATGATGAGTGATTTTGAGAGATTCCGCGGGATTGGGCATCAGGCTCGAGTCGGAGAAATATGTGGTAAGATCAGGGAAAGGAGGTGGAGCGGTGCTCCGAAACATCGCCGGTTGAACACCACTGTGTAATGCTATTCCTAGATCACAGCTTGGGGCTTGTTAGTCAAGACCTCTCTTTTCTGGGAACGTTCAAGACGTACCGAATCAGCTCGAGTGCGAGCTTCTCGATGCCTTGGAAAGTAGGCCAGCCTCCACGTAAGTCCACCATCCTCGCCACCCCTTCCATATGGTTTGACGCGGACTTCACATCACCACTCGCAAAAGCCTGACCGGTTAGACTAAGGACAACATTGAGCGTGTAATCAGAAAGCCGCAGATCGTCGTCATCGACCAGCAGTCTCTGGCGGAGGAGACTCAATGCCTTGAAGTAGTGGAACCAAGTGCCTGCACCCTGAATATGGGGAAAAGGTTTTCGAGGGTAAATCATCTCGTAGTACCATAAAGAAGTTGAGATCTTTGCATGCAAGAATGCGGGATCCACCTTCAAGGGGATTGTCCAATGTTCGGGTCTCCTTTTGAAAGCAAGGTATGACTCTATGGGGTAGAGAAGCCTTTTGGCTGTTGCCAGGCCTGCACAATCGAGAACCACATGCAGTGTGCTTGGCCCCACAGAGTCTGCAAGCTGTAGCGTAGACGAGTTCACCGTTACCAAGGGACGGGGAATGGTTGCCGAAATGCGCGTCACATCGCCATCTGTCCATTGGGAGCTGCCGTACAAGGGGTCTTGGCGAGGGTAGAGTGCCCTCGCATCCTCAGCATGGTCTGCAGGTCTGGGAGACTCGGACCCGAGGGACTGTGGGCTAGGCTTCGAGTTTCGTTTACTTCCGAGCGGCATGAGCCTCCCTTTATTTTTCCCCTTCATGACATGACTTCGGATCAACTTGCGTTCGTTGGCCCCAAACTTCCCCGACCCAGTATCCACTATGAAATGCAGCTCTGGAACACATGCTGCATGAGAAACGCACATTGCACAGACCGTACCGTGGATGGGAGCACTAACCTTGCGTTCGTTGCTTGGTTGAAGCCATGGTTACTGCTGTTTGTTGGTGATCCAAACTGCATATACGCCGCAATACTTGTCAGGGTCTAGCTGAGGTGTGGGATCGAGGAGAGGATCGTGTACATGCCCAACGCTTCGCACATCTGAGGGCTGAGGGCTGACGACTGAAGCGGCGATGAGGCGGTGGAAGGGACGAGTTATCAGGATTGTGTTCTGCTTTTGGACAATGGTGTAAATGGGTGTACCCACTCTGATTGTATGCAGTTTTGGGCTTAGCGTGATCATGATGACAAAAGTCACCGCTGAATCCCTCCGTCTTCTGGCCGTCGTGCAGGGGAGCATCTGCCGGATTTCTATTTTAGGTCATCAGATACATGTCTCCCGCTTATCTCCATTCTTGCCTACAAAGAGAAAGCAGTCTCGCTTGTTAACCAAAACTTCTGAAGTTTGATTCTTTCCCACAAGAAGGTAGTAGTACACGATGACAACTTCAAGTGTGATGTGTTGTCTCGCATCAAGACGAGCACTCTTGTTGAGTATAAATCATGGGCCGGAACCTTCAGCAAGCCGATGTCTTTGGCATTGGGTGAAAGCAGGACTCTTCTAGCATTCGAGCATCAATCGCAACGATAGAATTTCTCAAAATCGACAACTGATTATATTGAACCGGACACATACACAATCAAGCCTCGTTTTCCAGATTCAGTTTCCATCATGGTCGGCTCCAGGGATTTAAAACCATCAACAATCCCCTTTTACCCGAATGTGTTTTGGCACAACCAATTCCGAGCCCAGCCGCAATGGCCGAGTAAAGACGCCAATCTTTCGGGCCAGACCGCTATTGTAACCGGCAGCAACACAGGCCTAGGCTACGAAGCTGCGATACAGCTGCTGGAGCTGAAGCTCTCACATCTGATCGTCGCAGTTCGCTCCGTCGACAGAGGACAGACCGCTGCCTCAGCAATGCGAGCACAGTTCCCCAATGCGAGAATCGATGTCTGGCAACTGGACATGCATTCTTATGCGTCCAATTCAAGCTTTCTCGAAACGAGTCAATGACGAACTCCGCTGTGTTGACATTGTCATCTTGAATGCTGGATGTATTCGGTTCGAACATCACAAAGTCGAGAGCACTGGCCACGAGGAAATGTTTCAGGTCAACTATCTTTCTACCTTCTTTCTGCTCATTCAACTACTCCCGGTTCTCAAATCGAAGCGACAACCGGGGAAGCCAGCTCACGTTACCATCTCGAGTGCAGCGGTGTGTTCTCAGTCTTGACTTCAGAGGCAAAGTGCAGACTAACACAAAAGTCCTAGTTGACTCTTCACGCCAAGTTCCTCCAAAAACACAAGAATCCGCTGTTCCCTGCCCTGGATGCTCCAGAAAACTACGACCGCGGCGATAACTACGAGACTTCGAAGCTGCTTGCACACATGTTTCTCTGGAAGCTGACCGACAATGTGTCAGCCGATGATGTAATCATCAACCTCGCAGACCCAGCTTATGTCCGCGGCACCTCCTTTACTCGGGATATCGGCGATAACAGAGTCTTGAAAGCGGCTGCCGGGCTTTTCGGGTTGATGTTCGGGCGAACGCCTAAAGTCGGCGCGTCATGCTATGTTGATGCTGTGGTGAACAAGGGGAAGGAGTCGCATGGGTGTTTCCTCATGAGCTGGAAAGTTCATCCGTTAGTGGTCCATTTCTATTTCCTACGTGAGTCGCGGTTGGCTAACACGGGCTGCAGTTTTGCTGCTTACTTGTATACGCAAGAGGGCCAGGCTGTCGTCGATCGGGTGTGGAATGAGACTTTGGCCGAGTTTGAATTTGCCGGGGCCCGTGGTATAATTGAGTCCATGCAGTCGACGACACGATGAGATAAAGCAAGCAGTCTTCAATCCAGGCTTCATTTGGTGGTCGCAAAAATGGGTTGAAGGAGGCTAGTTTGCCTGAACTACCTCCTGATCGGGGAACTTTTGCAGACAGAGGTGCGTACTGGGCGGGTTGACAAGTATATAATCGCGCAGAGGTGAGAGTGCGTTATAATGGAAGCTGACAGAAGCACTCTTGAGGCCCGTATAGGTGATATATTTCAGTTCAAGATCTTAATAAGTCGTCAATAAACCGGCCAACAGCACCCTTAAATCGGAGGAACGTTACGCAGTATGGATAGAGAAGTCTGCGAACATCTGGGTTTACATGCGATAGTACTATCGTGTGCATATACTCATTCTTCATATGCATACAGGGAACGATAAATACAAAATAGACATTCGCGCGCTGCGTGAGATCGCGCAGTAAGTGTTTCGGTCTGACGGTTAATGTGTCAAGGCCCGAACCCCTAATCTGACAGCTCGGGACCAGACTCGAGACTTGATGTGGTCCCTAGCCATAATTCAGCAGCTAATCACCGAGAAGGCATAATGAACAACACGAGTAAAGTTACATTGCTAAAATGGTCTATTGACTAAAGCGATAGTCTACTAGTTCCTGTCCCTATAGTTGAACGGAATATCTATCATCGTCATGTTCCCAGCCACTGGGGAACGCGCGTGCACTACATCATATCATTGATACGCGATCGTGAAAGGAACAGTCTCAGCAACATCCCAATCACTGTCGGTGCCCTCATCACCAAAGACATGCAAAGCCTGGACGCGGAACTTGTAGCTACCTGACGGCACGTACGTTCCGTTCGCCAAGCTTCAGTCCCATGTCGGAAACCACGCGACACCCTCGGCATTCGACAGCGAGATACGTGGTGACGGGAATGTTCCCACGATGGAATCGTCCGCTGCCGAAATTACGTATGCATCGATCAGTCGGCTGCCAAATGCCATCTGGATATAGAGCCTCGGGATCTCAGCGGCGTTGAAGGCCGTGTCGTTCACCTGTCCCGCTGATGGCAACAAGAAATTGTAATCGGCTTGCAGTGGCTTATATGAAGGATCAAGCGAGCTCACAAGAGTCGTGTTCTTGACGTCCAAGACAGTCACGTTCCGCATCTTAGCTGCAGCTCCTAAATATGGGAAGACCTAGGTTTGAGCCGTCGGTGCCATTGATAGTGATCCATCCTGACCGGATTGGAAGACGATGGGTGTCAACAATTGGTTGTGTGGCGGTTGCAGTATTCGTTGCTGATTTTCCGCTGGAGATTGAACGCTGGATGGTGAGAAAGAAAGGGAGGCAGAGGTCAGGTCGAAGTCGTTTGGGAAATTCATAGGCGTGATAGCAGTGTCATTAGGAAGCGTGTAAGCAGTCGGTGCTCCACCGTTGCCGACGTTATATGTCACCGAATTGGGTCCCTTATTGGATACAGTGAAATTCTGTGTAGCATTAAAGAATTCGGTGTCGTTGAAGCTGATACCATGCCTGTCGAGAACAGAGGTCGTGTGGACAGCATCGTACGCTTGGAGAAGGCCCGCGCCTTGCTGAGGGACAAGGGCTAAGTAATTGTATATGGTGTTGCCATTATTCCAAAGAGTCGCAATCGATGTCCCTGAAAGCATGTTGAGAATCGTTGCGGTGTCTTTGATGCCTGTAGCCTCCATGACGTGAGCGTAGACGGAGGCGACAAGCGGGGTTGAGAAAGAAGTCCCGCTTTGGACGTTGTAGCTACCAAGGTTGATGGGGAATAGACTAAGAATGCGACCATCAGGGTTCATGACATCGGTAATGGAATAAAGCTCGAAAGACGGGCCCCAAGTTGTGGTCTTGCTCGATAGGCTTGGTGTCAAGGTGTTCGTTTCGTTCACTAGGAAGCTTGGATTCACGCTAGAGTCCGGTATCAAAGCCGGCAATGAAGAGCCCGATGCGAGAAGAGCATCCCAAGTCTCGCCTTGGCTCTCGGTGACCATGCCTACCGCCGTGATGTTTTGAACGGAGACTGCACTAGTGCCCTGCACATATTGTAAAAGATAATGTATTTGGGGCCAAAAGCGACACCATTGTCCACCTGGGTTTGAAAGGAGCATGTCTGGCTAGCGTGGATTAAAACAGCACAGTTCGAGAGGTCAGGCGTGTCTGCAGGCAGCGCCGAGCAGGCATCGGTGGCGCTTGAGGTGTTATCTGTGGTAGCATAGAGAGGCAAGGATGTACTAAGAAAAGCGCTTGGTGTTCCGAATGTCAAGCCAAACGCCTCTTCGCTGGATCCGTTCACGGTATAGTTGCCCTCGGGTAGGTAAAGGAGGAAGCGGGTATTGTCCACAAAGCCGGCGACGGGAACGCTAACGCCAGCAGCTGGTGTTGCGCCATCGAACATACCGTGTGCTCCTTGGTTGCTGGCAGCGATTATGACAGTTGTACCGGCATCGATAATACGCTGCACCGCAACAGCTTGAGGATCCTCACTCCAGCCATTTGGCTCACCGACAGAACCACTGATGATGTCGGCGCCCGATTCGTACGCCATGTTGAGACCAGCGATAAGGATGTCGCTTGTGTAGTAGCCCTGAGTGTCGGCAACTTTGTACATGCCGAGCTTCACGCAAGTGGCTGCTCCGACGATTCCATACTCGGCATTAGTCTGCGCCGCTATGATCCCCGAGACCATTGTGCCGTGGCCGACCGACAATGGTGTCCAAGGGATCGGAGTATGGCACAAGGACTGAGTTCGGATCACGAGAGTCGTAATTTGGGTCATCTCCGACTAAGTCATAGCCGAATTGTACTACGGTTTGGTCCTGTTCCCCAAAGCACCCACGAGAGCAGGGTGCCGGTAGTCGACCTAGATCAGATACCATGTCAGCACGGGCAGAACGAGACGACTTTGGGTTGATTGAGCATTGAGAAGCAAAACACACACCACAACATCTACAATGGCGATCCTGATACCAGCATCTGTGATTCCAGCATCGCGTAGTAAGTTGACCTGTGTCTGAACATGCGTGGCCCAAGTATCTGGGGCCGTGGCATCCCCGGCACGAGTGTGGTGAGGATGTCGTTCCGCAAACTGCTCTACCGCGAACCCGGGCTGGGTAGCATGCTTGGGCATCGCGTGCGTCGTGATCGGATGCATAATCTTGACCTCTGGCATAGCCGCAACTTGAGCAGCCTGGCCGACAACATCTTCGGCATTGTTGAATCGGAACGACACGCCCTTGTAGAGCTTGAAGTCTAATTACCGACGGATGGTGATCTTATTGCCCAGCGAGCCGACGAATGATTTGACGTCCCTTGATGACATCAGAGACACTCACACGAGGGGATACGGAATGCCTGGTATGCAGTAGAGAGACCATGGGTCCGTCTGCGCCGTCGTTGCGGTTCCTGCGTGAGTGCATCTTCCCCGTTTCATGATCAGTCAGTGCCGTGCAATTGGGTGCAGAGATGACGTTCGAGTTGTGTGGGATCGCGACCAGCTGGTATGTGATCTGCCTCCTCACGGACGGTAGGTATTGATTGAACACTTGGATGTTGAAAGTTTTGCTCGGCACGAGGGAATGGCAGTAGGAGTAGTTGGGTAGAGTAGCTCTGGGTTCCGGCGGTTTTAGTTGGGGATCGGGGCCTGGGTGTTGCCGAGATGGCACCTCCCGGCATGATGGCGTTGCCGTGCGGATGGAAACCTACATTTGGATTTAGCAGTTAGATTCAAGGTACAGTGCCATCATCCATGGATGGCATAACAGGCGATTCAACATCCAACTCACTCGTTTATCCGGAGGAGGGACATTCGAGCATAGCAGCACTGGGGCTAGGACGTGGGGGATCACGGTCATCATCTCGGATTTGGAGACGCCTTCTCCGAGAAGTACCATCAAAATCTCAACACCCTCCCTGTGACCAGCACCATAGAAATTTGACTATTTCCATCATGATTGTACTTCTCGCTAGTAAACCATGACAGACCCGCCTGTTATAGAGGCAAAGGACACTCTCTTGAAGTGAGCTATCACGATATTTTGGGCTATTAAACCCTAGAGACCGTCACTCACCTCATGCGACTGTCGCCATTGGCAGCGACAGCTCTTTTTAAAGAGCCTTTCCCGACGGTAATATTGTAAATACGTGATAGTTCAAGAAGCTGAAAGCTTCTCCAAGAGCAGTAATTGCCAACCCAACCCGCTCAGCTTATACGCCGTTCTGGTGGACTGTCAGCAGCTGTCACGGGCATCGACTGTGAGCAACGGCAGCAGCTACTACAACAATGCGTAACCAATTTCAAGATGCCAACGGCGAAGGTGCTCCATGACTTCGTAGCTGGAGATTTTGGGTCAAAATTGCGCGTTGATGTTTGGGATGGCGGCGCGTCGGATGGGTTGTTGCCAGTTGGTGCTTATCGCTCATTATCACATCCCCTGTCAAACATATATCACGGGCGGACCTAGTCAATGACTCGGCACAAAACGACAACTATCCCTCACCGGACTGAGGCCTATAAATGTCTGAGTATTTTCGAATAGACTGATTCCCGGGACTGACTTGTCACATGGTATCACATCCTCAATTCATTCTTCTAGATGTCGTCGGCACAAGCTAGCCTAAGAACGTGTTAGCTCTGGTAGATTCATAATTCATGCTGAGCGAGGGCCACACGATGCGAGTGATCCTGCCTGCAATGTAGTGCCCGGCTTTCAATGTTGATGCACACGACTCTTGAGAGACTGTCTAATACATTCTTCATGAACCAGGCTACCTCTCTCGGGAACTGGTCGGGCTGTACGGGCGCGATTATCATCTAGGGGTTTTCTGGAGATCACCGAGATGCACTCCCTAAGCTAGGAGTAAATGAGATCTTTATAACAATAGGATATGGGATACACTCGCGCCTGAGCCCTCATCTTCATTCTCGCATACAATCAAATGCATTGCATAGGTAGCGAACCGGCGTAGGATATGTCCTCCCGTGTATTCACTGCTCCGTCTCAGGAAATGGCCCACTTATTCGGCTTTATCAACAACGGTGTTCGGCATGTTGAACGTGATACAGAGGTTTACGTATTATTCTTCATCACTTCTACCTAAACGTCTACAGCATTCCCACAAGCTTCCGCGATCAGTCATCCCGATACAGGCCGTTCGACAAACGAACAGGCCATCGTCTAGGTAATTTGACTGATGGGGTCATTCGGAGGCGGCAATTGATTGCGACGTGGGACGATGCAACCTGATTACGGGGTTTGTCGACAGCCAATCGATCTGCCATGCACTAAGCAAACCTCCCACTATGCGATGCGACAGATGGGACTCAAGTTATCAGAACTATATAATCCTCACATCATCCTTAGCAGCAGCTAACAGACATTAACAATTCTGTATCTCGTCGTCGACAACACACGAATGAGGGGTAATGCCGCCCGCCATGCGAGGAAGCAGTCAAGCGATATGGCTGCCGATGCCGCCTTCCCCTCGAGGGCCAGTCCTCAATTTCGCAGCATATCGCGCTTTCCGTCGATTCCCATTCATGAAGCAGGCCGACTTGCGCATTCGGGATGGATGTTCCGAGTTTACCTAGCTGACATTTGTAGAAGGACAGAAGTTTGCTGTGCACACCCAAGTTCTTCATGGCTTCGCCCTTCGTGTAGCATCGTGCGTACCTTGAAGTTCTGTGCAGCATATGTATCCCCGCGTACAAGCTTATTACATCCTATCACAGCATAACATAATCGTACAATTCAAACACGCCCTTAACGGAGTTCGCGAAGCAAAACGCAATTACAATTTCCCGCCCTTCAACCGAAGGCACAATTCAGCATAACTTCACAAATATTTGGGCCGCCACCCAATAAGCCAACATGGACGCTGACAAGATTGATACCATCTCAAAAGACGAGGGCGACACGGCTGGGTCGTTGGATATAAGCGCCGACCAGAGGATTCAATTTGCTGCTAATGTCAAGCCAGGGCAGCGAAGATATGGCGGCCCAAGCGATGGAATCCCGATCACCTCTCGCTCTCAGAGCGTTCAATCCATTCCACCCGTGTTCACGGAGAAAGAGAAACAGCGACGAGAGAAAGAACAGGAGCACGAGAAGAAGCAGGTCAATATAGACGAGCACCTGACGCCTCATGTAGAGGTGGCAGCTCGGTATCAGACAAGCATCAATCTCGAACGCCCAGGAGACTCACCAGGGTTGACCACTGCGCAAGTTCAAACACTGACCCAGCGGTACGGCGCAAATGTGTTGACTCCGCCAAAGAAGAGGCACCCACTGCTCAAGTTCTTCGATAAGCTCACAAGCCTGTTCAACCTGCTGCTCATACTTGCTGGCGTGCTGGAGTATATCTTGCTGGGCATCAATTACAAGGAGAATTTTCCGAATGTAGGAGATCGTGTTCCCCTGCCCGCAGTGCAATCCTGACATGACTTGTCCTAGACCTACTTAGGAGCAATCCTGATAGTCGTCGCACACATCAATGCCTTCATCGAGTTTTATCAAGAGCAGAAGTCACAAGCTATTCTCGAGTCCTTTTTGAACATGATTCCGGCCAAATGCACGTGTCTGCGCGACTCTAAGCTTGCCCAGATCGAAGCTTCGAGTCTGGTGCCGGGCGATATCGTGCTCGCTCGCATGGGCGACAAAACTCCCGCTGACATGCTCATATTCGCTGCGTCAGACTGCAAAGTAGATAATTCGTCTTTGACCGGCGAGTCTGAACCGCAGGAGCGAAGCAAAGACAACGATATGCAAAACCCCCTAGAGGCGACCAACATCATGTTCAACAGCACTCTTGTCGTGTCCGGGGAGGCATATGGCATCGTCATCCGCACTGGCGACAGCACTATGCTCGGCCAGATCGCTCATTTGACAGCTGGGGAAGAAAAAGGGAAATCGCCATTATCTCGTGAGATCGGGGACTTCGTCAAGATCATCGCGACCATTGCTATCGTGACCGCTCTCGTCTTCTTCGGTATTGCATTTCCCGTGAACAATAACAACGTGTCCTTGGCACTCAACTTCGCCATTGGCATATTTGTCGCATGGGTTCCGGAAGGTCTGCCGGCCACTGTGACCATTCTTCTGACGATAGCTGCGAAGCGCATGGCTGACGAAAACGTCCTCGTCAAAGACTTGCAAGGCGTGGAAACCTTGGGCGCCATCACTCTTCTTGCCACGGATAAGACAGGAACACTGACCAGGAATCAAATGACCGCAACGAACCTATGGACATGTGGAGAGCTATACGCAACCTCTAGTAGTGCTGCGGGCGATAAGAATGCCACCCTTGACAATCCCGGGGTGTCAGAGATCTGTCACATTTCTGCCCTATGTTCTCGTGCCAAATTCGATCGCACCGACGTGCCAGTTCGCGACCGTGAAATACTTGGCGATGCTACCGAGTCTGGATTGGTTCGATATGCCGGTGAGAAGCTGTTGGATTTCGATCGACTGGGAGACAAATACCCCAAAGTCTTCGAGCTCCCGTTCAACTCTGAAACTAAATGGCACATGAGTATTCACGAGAAGCCTCACGCCAATGGTCCCTTGACTTTATACATGAAAGGCGCACCGGAGCGTGTCTGGAACCTGTGTACGCGCGTGCTTTCCGGATTTGATGGGGAGTCCGAACCGATGAATGACTCTCACCGAGATGCTTATAACGCTATGTACGAGCACATGGCGAGTCAAGGACATCGGGTATTGGGGTTTGCCGAACTGTTGTTACCAGGAGATCAGTACCCCGAAAACTTCCATTTCGATAAGAAGACCAAGAATTATCCGCAAGCACAGTTCATCTTCATCGGTCTTGCGTCCCTTCAGGATCCACCAAAACATGGCGTTCGTGAAGCCATTGGACGATGTCGCGCTGCTGGTGTCAAGGTCATGATGGTCACCGGTGACCATCCTCTCACTGCGGAAGCTATCGGTCGCAAGATCAATCTCATGATAGGAGAAACGAGAGAAGCTGTAGCGAAACGTACAGGGAGAGCACTGGACTCCATACAGGACCATGAATATAAGGCCATCGTGATCCACGGGGAGCAGATTGATGGGCTCACTGATCTTCAGTGGGACAACATCTTCTGGAAGGACGAGATCATATTCGCTCGCACATCTCCCAAGCACAAACTAGAGATCGTCCGTCGCGCTCAGAGCATGGGTCACATCGTTGGCGTAACAGGCGACGGTGTCAATGACTCGCCTGCCCTCAAAAAGGCCGATCTTGGAATTGCGATGAACAAGTCCGGCTCAGATGTTTCAAAAGAAGCCGCTTCAATGATTCTCCTTGACGACAACTTCGCCTCGTGTGTGCATGGTATCGAACAAGGTCGGCTAATCTTTGTCAACCTCAAGAAGTCGATCAAGTACACGATTTCGCATTCAACTCCCGAGGTTATCCCCAACTTACTCTATGTTATCGTTCCCATCCCCTTGCCTCTAACTGCGATCTTGATTCTCGTCATTGACCTTGGGTTCGAGCTCATCGCCGCGCTCTCGTTCGCGTGGGACCCACCGGAGACAGACGAAGGCTTGATGAGACTGCCCCCTCGGAAACCAGTGACACCTGAAACGACTGATATCTTTCGCCGACGGGCTCTGCGAGCTACTAGATCCCGCTTCGATGAGGAGGCGGGTGTGGTGATTGGTCCCGAGCAAACGTCGAAGTTGCAGAACGTCGTCTGGCGGTGCAGAAGTTTTTTTACGCGTGAGTACTGGGCCGATAAACTTCAGAATACTGGCGCAGAGATCCTGGTAGATGGACCGCTTCTCTCCTGGGCGTATCTCGAGATCGGCACGATAGAGGCAATTGGCTCGCTTGTCGCCTTCTTCATTATCTTTTACGTGCGAGGAATTTCTCCCTACGATGCACGCGTGATGCAGAAGGGGTCCGGTGCGCCGACTCACTACTTTACCAAGAACGCCGAGCCATACAAGGGTATAGATGCATCGAAGCAAGTGGACATACTCGCTGAGGCGCAGAGCTTGTATTACTGGTCTATCATGACCATGCAAATGTTCAACTTGTTCGCGTCAAAGACGCGATTCACCATCCCGTTTGGTCGCTACATGTTTAGCAATCGGATCACTTTCTATTCCATCTTGGGAGGGGTGTCGCTCGCGACGTTCATCGTGTATACTCCCGGGGTCGAGATTGTCTTCGGCACGACGCGGAGCCTGTCGCCGCTGTACTGGCTCATTCCCATTGCGTTTGGTACCGTCATCATTGCGTATGCGACGCTTCGCATGGTGATTCAGCAGCGCACTAAGCCGCCTAATTGGAACCCGGAAGTGTCTGGGTTGCAGATGTTTCCGACGATTCGGACGTGGAGGAGTCATAATTCGCGTTAGTAGGATGCCGGAAGAAAGGAGTTGGCGTGAAGGGCGGTCTGGAGGAGACTGAAGATGAGGGAGAGTTGGCGACGACAGATGTTGGCTGCTAAAAATACGACAGGAAACCACATTGCCAAAGTTGTCTGCGGTCTTTGACAATTTATACTGTCCTTGCATAGGAGGCAGTTTGATGCTCGTGGGATTTTGGTCTAGGGTTCATTTGGTACGCAGAGTACACGATGCGCGTTTTTGACGCGATGCTTCTTTGGGCACTTAGGACTGGTATTCTTGGAGGGTCCATCGATGCAGCTCCGGATGACGAGCACAATCTGATCTCGTTGCTATTCCCTTGCTTGGATTGATAAGAAACATGACCATATAGAGTTGGCATTGATTTAATCTTCTGAATCAGTACAGTTCAGACCGTTATCGCCGTCCTTGTTCGCAAGGTTCTCAGGAGAAACATCACGTGATTGGGTGTTATGGCGGGTCGACGTACCCTAGAATGGCCCAAGTGCACACGTATGCGGATGAGTAATCCTTATCCTGACCACTCTGTACCTCCCATTCAATGTCTTTTCCTGTCATTGACTGATCTCAATCGCGGAAGCCGTATCCGTCTACTTGGCGATGTACACCTGGAGGGTTTTCCTGTTCTCGGCGCTGACAGCGTTGAGCCTTCCGGGCGGCATACATGGTGGCGACCCTTTGACGACTGCGGCCCCTGAGCGCACGCCGGATGGAGCCGCCGCGTTCATCACTCCTGACCCATCTCCACCAAAGGCAGTCAGAGAGAGAAAGGATGTTCACCCAGAAAATCCAAAGAGGTACCCTGACGTCCCAATCTTGGGCTATGTAACGCCGTGGAACTCGAGAGGCAAGCAGCTCATTGAGGACTTTCGAACCAAGTTCGACATCATCTCTCCGGTATGGTACACTATCCATCCCGATGCGGACTCTGCCAAAGTCTACCGGATAGAGGGCGGACCGCCAAGTGAGGATGATATTGCTTGGTATAAGAGACTGCAGAAGCCATCTGCTTCGGGCCCTGGTGTTGTCAAGGTAACCCCGCGCTTCATCCTCGAGAATTGGAATCAAGATGATTACAATAATCTTGTCTTCAATCAGACAAGGTGGGATATACTATCTTCGTCTGTCTGGGGGGTTGTCAACGACATGTCTTTTGACGGAATTGTCTTCGAGTCGAGCGCCACACATGCCATGGGGGGAGCCCTGGAACCTTTATCAGCAGTGCTACATTCTCACGGCAAGATCCTGACTCTGGTGATGCCCCCTCTGCGCACCGCCCCGGGGAATGGCGCCCAGAACAGAGTCATTCTAGAGTCCATCCCACCGCTCGCCAAGATCACGGACTACTTCAGCATCATGACGTACGACTTGACAGGGCCCGCGGGCCTGGAGTCGGATCGATCGTTCCCGGCTGGAAGCACAATGGCGGAATCGAAGAAACATGGCAAAGTGCGTGAGCCCGGGCCGAACACGAGTCTCGAGTGGATCAAAGTAAACATGGGCGCTCTGAGCCACCTGCTAACTCTCGACCCGCAATCCGTCATCGGGGAGCCGTTCCAGTTCTCCGAGGAGATCACGGCGAGGATGCTCATGGGCATGCCGCTATATGGGTACACGTACCCGGTTACCTTCGCAGACGCCAAGACGGGCTCTGTGCTTAAGAAGAAGGCGAAGGAGCAGAAGGACATCATTCCCATATTAGTCGGCCCGGGAAAGGCGTTGACGGCGGTGGAGGCGGAGAAGTTGCTCGATGAGCATGGATCGGAGGTTCAGCAGGGTGATGATGGGGAGTACTTTTTCTACTATGTTGAGGATGGCGCGTATTGGAGAGCTACTATTCCCACGCCGCAGAGCTTGTCGAGTGCGATGGGTGTGCTTGATCAGGGAATCGATGTCTCGAAACAGGATCCGACTTTTGTACCGCTGAAGGCGGGTGTGGCGCTTTGGGAAGTGGGACAGAGCTCTTTGGAGCTTCTTGACGTGTTGTAGTTATTAAGGATCTTGAAATGCCTCGGAGTGTCCTGGGGAATATTCTTGTTAAGACGGTTTGCTCTGGCAAATGGCGGACGGTGAGGCGGTACTTTGACTGGCATCGAGCGTAGCTACCGTGCTGCCGCATTGTATCTACCTTCGGTACCTATTCTGGGCAACGGGCCTTGAGTGCGGCGCCATCGAACAGCTCTTCAAGGCGTTGGTGGCCATTCTAATTTCTGGCGCGTTGCTTGTTGGTAGCTAGGTACAGTAGATGGGGGAAAGAGCACTGGAGAGTACTGAAGCAGGTGCGCGTTGGGACAGCTACTTGCTACCTCAGGCAACCGGGCTGGGACAACCTCGGGAAACCCGAGCTACCTTTATATAGGTCAATAGGCAGACAGTTTCCAAAAAAGCGGGTAGCAGTATCGCGTCGGGTTGGTCGAGCAGGCTTTCAGTAAGCCTCCCAGCCCGGGTCTGTTTGTATACTCCCCGCTAGTCTCTTTTTTCGATTCCCACACCGCGCAACCCGTTTCTTTTTTTTTTTTTTTTTCACTTTTTCTTTTTCTGCCTGCCGCTCCCGCCACTTTCTTTCCTGTTGGTCAGCTTGTGCTATGTAAGAGCAACTTAGGGATTTTAGAGATGCAGCCTGTTACGCCGCCAGTATACACTGCGGACCCGTCTGCATGCAACACTTTGGTGTTTGGGTCGCAACGACTGCCTTGTAGGAGATGACCCAACCCCAAACGACTGTCGCATCCGTACGAGAAGTTTCTCGCACAGGATGACACCCTCGTCCCAACCACACCCCATCTAACCTAACAATACCTACTCATGATGCATCCACACCACCTATCCGCTCCCTGCAGGTCATCTCCTAAGCGGTCAGCGGCAGAAGCCATGGATCATACACACTAGGTCAGGCAGCAAACCGGAGCCGGTTTCCTTAGAGACTTATATTAACATTGCACACTCAAAGGTCATAACATACAGCTGCTCATGTCTGCATTGGAGCGAGCATTGAGTCCACCTGAAATAGCAGCATCATTACCACGTCGTTTGCGATGATGTTCTATGCCGTGTTGGGAGAGTCTCGAGTCTGCGTACGTTCCAATATAGGTGACACACTCACATGATGGCGACGTGATCTGATATTTGAGCCATTGCTTGAACGATAGGTCTGTCTCATTTTAGCCATGGTGTATTATGAAATTTGAGTACAATATCTGTCCTAAAGTAGTGTATGGCCACAAAAAATTGTTGATACTATCACTCTTCCGAACATTGCGACCAATTCTCAGCTGCACCCGTCACTTTCGATAACCATCTTTAGTATACCATGAAAACCTACGCGGTGGGCCTTGGATGTGTTGGATCTCAATATCGACAACCTCGAAGCCCGCGCTGGTTAACTGCCGTTGTTCCAGTTCCAATATCCTGCTGGTTTCGGAACTCGGCACCCTGCAACTGTGCGTCCTCCTGCAGCACAGAGTGAATTTATCTATGCCACCAAATAGCCTTTCTCGCGTCTCCGAGCTATTATGTCCGTCGTAGTTTTGAGCACCGGGATCGGCCATTCCATCTCCAAGACTGTAAAAATAGGTCTGAATTGATTGGGCAGCTTGATCATAGACGAGACCCATGCGTACGCCCTCTGGCTGCTCGATGCAGCCCACTGACAGGGAGTCACCGCCCATGGCATGCGTCATTTGGGCAGACTCGAATACAGTGAAGGGCGGCTGTGCTAATAACATGCGCCGCCAACTCGCATCGCGACGAAGGAATGCGAGCCTGGAAACAGTCTGCTGGGCCCATGGAGCATCCTTGACGGTTCGATGTTGGTTGTCAGGATCTCTGCAAAACCACATCTGCATGTGCTCCATGAGCAGCGGGTTGATCTCGCGAATGGGTACGCCATTGGACGATGTGTTTTGGGCTGGTTCCAAATGCCTTGGGCGCATGAACAGAGACATCTGCAGAACTGGTGAGGCTCTGATCAGATCTCTCCAGCTTAATGAGACTCCTTGCGCCAAGAGGAGGTCTTTCATAGGCAAATGGGCCAAGATGTTCTCGGCAATCTCTGGAATGGCCCATGCGGTAGCGACGGCTAGGGGGCGTCGACGATGCACACAATATGGATCCGCTCCCCCAGTGCTTTTCCGGGGCGGTTGCCTGGTCCGAGTCATCTTGAAGCGATGGTGGTTCGGTGTCGGAACTTGGTAAGTGATTGCTGGTTGTGTATGCGAGAAAGAACGGGATCAGGTTCTGTGCGGAGGTTGTATTTAAAGAAGGTGTGATTTTGCCTGGTGTGCTGCATGGACTAAATGACGCTGATTGGACGCAACGTTGTTGGACGTTCGAAAAACAAAGCTGTCTGTGACAAGGGGCAGCTGATGAAGGCACCACCTTTAGACTTATTCAAGCAGTGGGAATACGGTTCAGTATCTATGAACTCTCAATAATTTTTACCGTTCCAGACACAAAATGATCCGGATTCCACCAACCTTCCACCCTTTGCATGGTCGTGTTGAAATGTGAGGTATCACAGGCCAGAGCTTATATTGGCTTCACGCAAGAATACGATTGATTTCTCCATGGAAAAACAATCAAAGAAGATGCTGATTTCATTGGCTCATTCTGCAGCATCACCTGCTATTTGCCAGTATCTGAATCCAATGCGCAAGGAATATTTGCTTCTGAAGAAAACGGCGATGACGTTAGATGTGACCCCCTGGACCGCCCCCTTGATGACTGCTGCAGGTGGGGAATACATTGTGGCTGATGGATACATGTAATGACAGCCACGTGTGGCGATATGTAGATGCTCTAAAAATAGGGGGTTTACGAGATCAATACTGAAAAGGCCAGATGGGTAGGATACATCAAAGATTACGAGGGAAAACTCTCACGCAGTGCTCTATGATAAGTCCTTGGTTGAGTTTATGTCTCCGTCAGCGTTCTATTTCACCTTGGGCTGGTCTTCTCCCACCATTCCCGTTCTACCTTTTGGGCGACAGGGGTGTAGTTGCCGACGCTGAACGGTGACTACGGTTACTATACACATTATGCGCAGGCGCCCGCTTGCCCCTAGACTTCGCTGCAGCCTTACCCCCACCCCCTTTGACTTCCCCCTCTTCCATTAGAAGATAGGGATGAAGATGATCTGAACTGGATAAACTAACTAAGTATCTCTAAACCTAGATTCTCTTCATATAGAGAATAGACCCTTTGACTAAGCTAGGCCTTTGATGTATGTATCAAACATCAATTAGGCATCTGCCAAGTCACAAAGAACATATGGATCGTGCAGTCACAAACTTCTCCATTGGGAATGCGACACCACCTCCCCCCTTCTTTCTGGTCGTTCTGAGCGAACGTTTGCCATCTCGCAAATCTTTCCACCTCTCCAATTGAGTTTGTCTCTCTAGAGCCATGCCTTACATGGTAGCTCTTCTTTTTGTAGTTGCCCTGCTTTTTGGCACAATTGCTCTGAACTCGGTCTGGCACCTATCCCGCAACTATGCCATAGCGCGAAAGATGGGCGTCCCCATCCGTGTCATACCCATCTGTCATACGAATCCTCTCTGGACACTTATCGACAGACGCGTATTATCTATCTTCAGATGCGTGCCATTCATTAGAAACAGCAGTTTCACTCGTTACAACTTTCGAGGCTGGGAAATGGCGGACCGATGCAAGTCTCACGATGAGCTGGGTCTGGCCTACGTGCTGGTGTCACCACGCAGAATATGGCTGTACATAGCAGATCCAGAAGCTCTGATGGAAGTCTTTCGCCGGAGGATCGACTTTCCACGCTGCCTAGAACTGACGGGCAAGTCCTCAGCACACCGAGGCTGCACATCACACTAACTAGGGGTTAGAGATCCTCAACGTATTCGGGCCCAACATCTCGACCGTCGACGGCGCCGAGTGGAAAGTGCAGCGAAAAATGACAGCGACTTGCTTCAACGACCAGAACAATCAGATCGTATGGGCCGAGAGCTTATACTTGGCTAAGGACATGCTGGAGTACTGGACAAGTAAAAGCGCAGTCGACTCAGTCGCCCACGATACCAGGACGCTGTCCCTTCATGTCCTTTCACGCGCGGGATTTGGCAAATCGTTCAAGTTCGAAGGGCACGATCAACGATCTGAGAGTAGCCCGTCCTCCAGCTACAAGAACTCATTGCAGACGATACTCGAGAACTGTGTTCTGATCATGGTACTTGGTCCCAAGTTTCTAGAGCATTCTCGATGGCTGCCCAACCACCTCAACAAGCTTCGTGAAGCGTGTTCAGCATTCCAGCAGTACATGACTAAACTATAAGAAGAAGAAAAGCAAGCCTTCTCCCAGGGTCGCAGTATGGAAGATCGCAATTTAATGACGTCGCTTGTGCGCGCGTCTCAGGGTGAAGCCGAGTCCGGCGGCCCGGGGCTGACAGAAGCTGAGATATACGGGAATATGTTTGTCTTCAACTTCGCTGGTCACGACACCACTGCCCATACTTTCACCTTCGCCATCTACTTCCTGGCTGCCCATCCAAAGGTTCAGGACTGGCTTAGCGAAGAGGTACAGCACGTATCAGGCAATCGGGACATCATCGAGTTGGATTATTCTGTCGACTTCCCCCAATTAAAGCGCTGTCTCTCTGTCATGCTGGAAACTCTTCGCCTGTATACTCCTGTGCCTGTTGCAAAGTGGACTGACACTCGCGCCCAAAGCCTCAAGATTGGGGAGCGGAATGTTCTCATTCCTCCCGAGACCATGGTAATTCCTAGCTATGCTGCTGTGCAGGCTGATCCCAAATATTGGGGGTTAGACTCGCTCACTTGGCGCCCGTCACGATGGATTGAGACCGACGCCTTCGGACAAGGCAATTCGAACACTGAAGTTGAGAAGATAGTCTCTCCCCAGCGCGGGACATTTCTTGGATGGTCCGAGGGCGCACGGGACTGCGTAGGTCGGAAGTTTTCTCAGGTCGAGTTTGTGGCGACCTTGGCCACTCTTGTTCGGGACTGGTATTGGGAGCCCGTCATTAATCCGGGAGAGACTCTCGAAATTGCACGAGAGAGAGTTGCGCGCCAGATCGAAACTGATTCGTCTCCTGTGTTGCTGTTGCAGATGCTGCACCCGGAAAGATCACCTCTCGTGTGGCGAAAGCGGTGATTTCAGAGACTCAAGCATTGACGGATCTCCTCGCTTCATATCTTAAACTAGCATTTCTATCACGATTATAGAGGTCACGGTTATACGGGTCTCGACTGACGTGAGGGTTGGTCAATGCGAACATTACTAGAGGTGATTCTTGTAATTGTGGCACGCTGTCAAAAAAAACATGAGAAGCCGCTTCATTTTGGAAACATATTTTCACGCACGCATATGTACGTGCCGAGGCAGCCTATGTCCTGAGAGAGAGCTCGTTCAAGATTCCTTTTCACCAAGCTCACCTCCTTCCTCATCTACAATAGTTCTCGAGCAGCCCAAGCCCCCAAGTTTGCCACTTTGAGACTTGGAACAACACAGGCTACAGCGAGATGGGACAGCAAAACACACACTTATGACGTATGCGGCTCAAGAATATGCGGCTCAAGATACATTGGTCCCCCTGCCCCTTGTTTTCCAATGCTGTGCGGGTTCTTATGGCACGTGGAACATCAGAGCAGCCCCATCGAGATCCTCACGCTTGCGGGAAGTGGCCAGGTGTCCGAACGTACGTCGTAGGGAAGAGTGCCTCGGCGATCGCTACGTTCCCGTCTTGTCTCGCATAGCTCTTCGCCCACTGTGGCAATCCACTTCTATTGATCTAGTATCCTGTCTCCACTGTCATGCTAGGCAAGAAAAAACCACCGACTCCGCCTTTCACCAACATTAGTCGGGATCGTATACAGGTCGTATCATCATGGTCCGTAGCTGCCTATTGCAACCACAGGCAGGCAGTGTGCGTTACATTTTGTCGTATCTGCCTGTGAGCTCCAATTTCTTATTATGTCGGCTCTACCACGGGATCAACGGTTGACGCACCGAGTTTTCCGTCCTGACATAGATCGACGATGTGAGTTGGGGGTTTGAGGGGTCACGGAATGTTTGTTCACTCTAAAATCAATATAATCTGTTTTCATATAACAAAAATTACACTGCAGTCGCATCGATATCGGGGGTTTTAGGTTGGTAAAACAGCGCTTTTAAGACACCTCCGGGAGTGCCTCAGCGCCAGTCTCAAGCTATCTTATTTGATACATCTTAAACCGGCTTGCAGCATCAAGTGCAACGGTAAGCAAACATGGAAATATTACGGTTTCAAAATTCAACAGACAGTTCAAAATGGTTCTCTATTTTCGTTGTAGTAACTATTAAATAAGCTCTCTCTCTTTAGGTCGGTTAATAACCAATTTAGGTGGAAGGCAGCATTATAGTTAAACAATAGCAACTCAGACTTCATTATACGGTGCTATAATATTGTTGCATGGAATTCCCACTTCTGTATGACGAGTTAGGGAATGGAGTTACAGGCCTCGCATAAGTCATGGATCGGGGTTACTGGTGTATATATCACTTAGTTACAGCCCATCTCCATTTGAAAAGGGCATTCCATTTTTTATTCTCGAATGAGTTGCTATTCTTACTACCTGAACTTCCTTACGATCAATCCACCTCTCGTACTTACGTGCGAGAGATATTTAACATCAACAAATTGAAACTTGCTATTTTCAGCATCCCGATATTAAGGAACCGAACCGAGCGTTGCTAAATGCATCAGGCTGAACTCATGAGCTATGATAATCACGATTTGATTTCCTATTTCATGTGCATACCTAGGCAGCCATCACAATCACATAATACAAACCATATGTGGACTGGTACCTTCTATAAACATTTCCCCATTCATCATACCCTCCACCCAAGTCTCGCCTACCAATTCATATCGAATGCCTGGTGCCGCATCGTCTTTTCTTCGCAGAATCAACGGAGTCTGTGCCCCCAGAGGAATAAAAATCGAGTCACTTTCTTCCGTCAGCGGCGGTACGAGACAAAAACGGCCCGATCTCGTCATTCCGACTCGTCGTCCGTAACATGCCTCCATGAACGCCATCTGGTAGTCAGATTCCGTTCCATCATTCAGCGCCGGCATATCGGCATCGAAAGACCCTTTCTCAATCATATCATTCAGTTCTTGAAGACTGTTGGCTAATGCCACCGCCTTTTGCTTCTTTAGCCATTGAGGAAACACTTCCTTGAATTTTGCATCCGCTGGTTTGCGATTGATCCGACCTGCAATGAATGCCAACCACAATCTTTCGGCAATCATGGTTGGTGCTTCGCTTGGAGAGTACTTTTCGCACAGGTCCATGGCAGATTGCGCGAATTTTTCGGCAACGCGATAAGGGGCGAACATATTGACGGCAGCGCGATCTGCAAAGCCATGGTCCAGGCTCGAAACTTCGCTGAGGTACAATACCTCATCTACCTCGATAGCGCTAACGAGCAGAGCGTCAAGTTCGGTATCAATTTGAAGATCCTCGCTCGTATCTCCTGATGCTGCGTAATGTCCAGGCGTTTTCATGGGGTCCGACCATGGATAGCAGGCACGCTTTTCTCCAAAGTCAGGGACCCAGGAGGGCAGGGTTCGACGGTCCGCATTAAAACCAATGCCTGCAATGGATAGGACATGTATTGCGGATTGAGTCCCTTCAGTCGGCGTAAAAATGGCTTGCGCAGCATTTCGGAAAACCCGTTCGGTCGAGAGGCTGTAGTCGGGTAGAGTTAGAGCTGGGTCTCCTTTGCTTTTGGCAAGACCGACAAATGCGAAGATCTTATCTCGGGGATCTTTCGACGTCGTATTGTTTGCCATGTAAACCAGGTTTTCCAGCTGAATTGCAGTGCTGGTATCTATTGAGCCACCCATCCACCCCTGTGTCCCGGGGCGTACGATGCTCAATATCGCGATATTTTCGTAGGTATCACCTTTGTGCCATATTCGTTCTTCCGCCGAGTTGCTGCCTATCAACATGCGTCTCCGCCGAGGATCTATTTAAAAAGCTCTCAGTTAGCTTCTTGTCTTACATCTTGGCGACTTGCAAGTTCGTGGTAGGCGTACGGAAGGACCACATCATAGCTTCGGAAAACACCTGCCACGGAATATACCTATAGAAATTTGTAAGTTAGTAAACTGTAGGGCGGTCAAATATCGCCACTGCCAGGTGAATATCCCATCTTCGGAGACAAAATTCTCGACTCGCAGATGAAGCCGGAGCATGAATGCGTCTTCACAGTCCAGGGGGATTTATAAGCAAACTCACGTTCCCCCGGCGTAAACTTCCACGTTGCCCGCCACGGCAATTTCTTGAACTATCCAAGCACGCGTGAAATATTCATTACTGAATAGATCAGCCACTGCTTTCCACCCGTGCGTATCGTTGGAATCTGGATGTGGTTTTAAATACTCCATCGGATCATCCTCCTCTTGATATGATCTAGCCCAAATCTGATAAATCTGTCCTGCCGCGATACGGCATCGCCAGTCGCTTGAAGGGAATGCAATGACGCGAGTAGCCCGGTGATAGATATCTCGCATCTGCTGTACTTGAACAGTTTTCTCTGCAATGTCATTTTGGTTGATGCAGATCTGGTCAATCCAGACGGTACGATCGCGCAACATAGACCGACGAGCGAGGAGCAAGCGAAAGGCCGATTGTGTGACTGGGAGTCGGCACCCATCGACGATAATCTCGTCCGTCATCTCCTCTGACCCCCAACGGTACGATAAAGCTTCGTAGTCTGGGGGCGGATACATCTGCCTGTGAACAACTTCGGCCTCTATTACACTCGGAAACCATGACGCCCTTTTTAAGATAAGGAGCCTGATTTCACCCTGGCCTAAAGGTCTATGGCGGTATGTTGACAGTTTTGTGCGCCTGGGAAGGCTTTGTTGGTATGAAGACCACTTGTGCTGCAGATACTGCGGGAACCGCTCGACAATAGATGCTTCGATATAGTCAAATTTGTCGAGCGCCTTTGGTATGAGCAGCAAAGTCCAAACCATCGCTGACACCAAAGCACGGCTTATAGGGCTCGGCTGCGGAACGTAGTATAACACGGCCCCAATAGGTAGCGAGGGAAGTATGAACCCGAGGAACACCCATTTCATGATCATCTTGATGACCCAGAGATGTGTCAAGAGATATGCAGTAACGATGTAGACAATTGCAGCATCGTTGTATGCTGTCGTCGCTTTGTTGACCTCGTTTGCTGGCCCATCGTTGTTGAAGGCCGCAAGATTCATAATGAATGCCGTGACGACGTAACCTGAGAAGCCTCGTGAAATCATGAGAAGCAGATGGCGGGGGACCCAGACCAAGAACACCGCATACTGCGCCGCCCAAATGCTGGCCATTAGGAGACGTACATACCAAGGGCTTTTCGAGCTGCGGAGACTGCTATCGGACTTGATGATCGCTTTCATGTAGGTATAGAGCAAGTAGCTGGTCTTGAGCCATGATGCAGTGATCAAGTCAAGGAATAAAGTCAAAATTGCGCCAAAGAAGCCATTCGTGAGATGCCCAATCCGCTCACCAAGTAATTCTGCGCCGTGATTCGTCAAGCTGACCATAGTAGGATTCAGTGTCACTTCGCTAATAGTAGTTAAATGATAGGGGTGAACAGAGGTAGTATCGTCATACCCGGAGGAGGATGGTTGGCTACATGGTGATGGGAAAGGGTCTTGTAGATAATTATTGATATTCAATGTCTCGGGCTGGAGGCTTGTGTCTCACTTGTGGCAGTGAATAATGGACTATTACCAATAGTTACACTTAGCCCTTGGAGGCCCTTCTTGGCGTACAAAAGCTGCAGAATTACATCTAGAAGCGATAATGTTGTGGCTCCCGAGTGAGGTACCCAAGGTGTTCCGCACCTAACACTTTCGGACTAGACGCAGGCTTGGCACATGGCGACTGGCTGTTAGACCACTTGTGACCAGCTGAGCTTAGGAGGTCTCGCAGGATATTTGTCTAAGCTGCTGAGCTATAACGGCTGTTCACTCACCCTTTTCAGCTGTCAGGAGAGCCGATCAATCCTCGATCCCTTGCATGCTCAGCCTCAAAAGTGCAAGTGTGTTCGGTGTCCGAACATGGAGAGGTCCATAAGTCCTACATCGGTCGCTTCAAACGTCGAGTCCTCCGGCAGTGCTCATCGTCTGCCATGTTGCCGATGGTACGATTAGTTCATACGCCTGCACAATGGTAAACCTTCAGAAAACCATAAAGCAAGAAGTCACTTGTATCGCGTATATGAAGGCGGTCGAATACCGAAACTGTTACGAGCGCGCATTCCATTGTTTACGGGACTATCTGTACTCGGTCTCGATGTTCCATCATCAGTCAACCATCTCTCTTACCTCATGTGCAGTATCCGATAGTTGGTCAAGACCCAACAATGCAAGGCGACGGGTAATTATATGTCGCTTCATACTTGATTTAATGTTCCATCAAACCCTGCTCTTCAGGTTTTAGATCACCTTCAAGCGGCTATGCGACTGTCTCCCAAAAACCAACTGGAGCGGCAAGCAGTTGTTGTCTGGGTGACACTGTCGACTTGTAACGCTGTAGGGAAGATCGGGCATAACCTGGAGGAGATATAGGGTCAAGCGCTTCCCCGAAGGGCGTTAAAAATACAAATGTAAACAGTTAATCAAAGTTTTGATCATTCATGGGATACATATGCTCGTCCTGAATGGGAGGGAATGCTGCTACTATCCGTGCTGAAAACTAGGCTTGGGAATGAGATGTCA
This sequence comes from Xylariaceae sp. FL1272, assembly GCA_022432385.1. Lineage (NCBI taxonomy): Eukaryota > Fungi > Ascomycota > Sordariomycetes > Xylariales > Xylariaceae > Xylariaceae sp. FL1272. The sequence continues at coordinate 333,352 of JAJJXC010000044.1, forward strand.
TCATAAGCCTCACTCATAAGTCCATACCAAACGAAGATCCACCAGCGTTCATATCAATAGCCACACTATGCTTCAATCCGCACACCTCAAACAGTCTCACGGGGGTAATATCTGGGGGAGTCCCCACTACACCTTGATTCTTGAGCCGTGTCAACGTCTCCTTGATGGCGATATATGCCGGAGCCAGAGTAGCAAAGCTAAAGATCATGATGCGGAAACCCATCGTTCGAGCTTCCTCAACAGTGATAAGCGGGCTCTTCCCGTTCTCTACTGAGTTGAGCAAGAGAGGCCATGGAGCAAGGTCTCGGACGGCCTGTGCAGCCTGCTCCTTAGAGGAGAACCCTTCCAGTAGGCCGACATCAGCACCCTCGTCGCGAGCCATCCGCAGACGCTTGATGCACTCGTCGTAGCCGAGTGTCTGTAACGCATCTGTTCGGGCAATCAACACAAAGTCTGACTGTAATCTTACTCTGGCTGCATGAGCTGCTCGGATTCTGGCGATATACTCGTCTGCTTGTACAACTCTTTTGCCACTGAGATGTCCGCAGCGCTTCATGAGAACTTGATCTTCGAGATGAGCACCAGCAACACCGGCTCTGATATATTGTTCGACTGTTCTCGCGGCCATTATCGGACCTGGAAAGGTGATCTGTTAGTGAATGATGGCTTTATTTGACAGTATCTCAAGGGATTCGCGACTGATAGTAAAGTGGAAGTATAGTACCTCCATATCCAGTGTCCATGTCAGCAATCAGGGGTGGACCGAATGGATCGAGATTGGCGATCATCTCAGCATTCTCGCGCATTTCGTGCAGCTGAGCAATAGCCAAATCTGGTTGGCCAAGACGAGAAGCTGTTGTTCCTGCTCCAGTCTGTTCCGAACGTTAGACGCAGCTTGTTTTACAAACTTGCAACTCACGGAGGGAATCAAAGCATGATTACTGACCATGTACATGGCATTAAACCCAAGTTCGATAGCGGTTCGTGCAGATAAACCATCGTAGACGCCTGGGCAGATGATCAACTCGTTTGTGTCGAAGATCATCTTGCGAAGCTTCTTGGCTCCAGACATAGGTTCATTCACACTAGTAGCAATGTGGCTTAGCGGAAGCCAGGAAGACGGAGATAGGGCTGTATCGTTCTGCTCTGGTGCCACCTCTTTGACAACTTCGGCTGGAGGAGCGTCTATGAAGCCATCTGTGGCAGGGGATGATTTCTCTGAAGTCTCCGCTGGTACTTCTGTGTCAATGCTGGTGATGGCAGTCTTAAGATCTCCGTACAGCTGGCCGGACTTGACGTCAGCCGTTGCTGCCTCAGCAAGGAGAACAGATTGGCTCTCAAGCTGGGACACCGGGTCGCTGGAGATAGCGGACGGGGCCATGATGACCTTAGTATAAGAGGATAAGAAAAAGTTTGAAGAAGTAGAAGTAACGGGACTGAGTTGGGTAGGCTTGTCATGGGGGGTTGGCGTTGAAGATTTCTATCTCGATATTTTGATCGGTTAATGTTGTATTTATATTGAAAAGCGAAGTACTGCAAGCCCTCTATGTCTCTCTGCTCCATCTGCCGTGGCCATAGTGGAGGGCCAAGAGTCTGCCATTATCGCCATGCCTTCTTCCTGCAGAGCCCAGACATATCAGTGTGTGAACAAGCGGCAAGCGATATGAACCACTCAACTTGGCACGTCGAGTTATCTGCCGCATTCTCTACATCAAGTAGGTCGACTACAGATGCACGTGTGCCAAGCTCGGGTGCTTACTAGCATTTTGGCAAATGGAGTTTGCGGTTGAATTTCAAACTCGACGCAGTTCGAATCAATGATTTCTCTTGAAGTTTCCATGTAACGTATTATGTGGGAACCATTGTCTCATAATCAATCCCGCGTGATGACCGACCAGATTCAGAGGCAGCGTCGCAATGACAACTAACATATCTGTCGAGTAAGACGTAGTCTAGCCTTTGATATGCCAACAGTGCATTTCGTCCTCTTACGAGACGTTGGAGCACTCGGTGCGGTGGTGTTATGTACTACGATTTCCTTCCAGCCAGCCCCTAATTGTAGAGCATTGCATCCCCAGACTTATCTCCTCCTGCTAGCAGGGCCGGCAACTATGATGATTTTGACTATACGGCATTATTGTCAAGCAAGCGTCATACAGGGTCATGATTTTGTGACCCTAATAAATACCGAAAGGGGTGATTATGCTCATTAAAGTCTTGGCCATGTGAAAACCCGTCACGGGATCTGTAGTTTCGGCTAACTCAACTTCTGCAACCTGTACGCTAGACGGATGAGATGAAGTGACGCGGGAGAAGATGAGCCGAGTTTCTTCCGCCCCTGCGCTACTACTCCATTACGAACGGTAAGTGTGGCCGCGGGGCGAAACATAAGCATTTCGGGGTGTCTGCTTGAGGAAATGTACGCTACTCAAGGACGTAGGTCTGATTCACTCGCTCCGGACACCCCGGATTCTTGAATACGGAGCAAGTAGACAGTGCGTTGCGTTCGGTAGGGTTGAATCCGCCAAGGGGGCCTATCCATGACAGATGACATAGAAGTGCGTTTCCATCCAGACGAGATGGGCCCCACGCGGGAAGAGCCCGGCAGATAACGGCGCCATCCTGCGAACGATCTATCACAACTGCAGTTCATAAGAGCCGCTTAAAACTGGTTCTTATAGTAGATCAGACAAGGATTACCTAAACATAAGTGTTGTCTTTAAGCATTATTTATCTAGTTCGCTCTTATCCTGAGCTTGTCTTCTGGTTGATCTAAGTAATTACTGACCATGTTACAGTCTATCCCCTCGCCAAAGATGGTCTTACTCGTGGTTGCAATCGTAGTCCTTGGTAACAATATCATTTGACACAAGGTAACAGCAAGAACGACTGGGGGCAGGCCGATCTAGCGGCTGCTTCCAGAGCCGTTCACGAGATGGACACTGACAGATTTGCATTAAGTCTCGGCGAATATGTAGCTTGGACTTGGCAAGCTCCTCTTTCAGTCCTGCGTCCCGACTTTACGAGGTCTGGGTGTGGTCATAATCCTATCATGTTTACGAACGAGAGCGTTTGCAGGCTTTCCGTTGTTTCTACAGGAGCTGTAACATAGGCATATTTTACAATATCTTCTCCTCTATCTCTTCGTGTCAGCTGAACAGATCGACGCAGATATGTGTTTTGGCGCAGTTTTTGAGTATTTCCTCAAGTGTCGAGTATCATAGGCTTTGTGGGGCAAAACATATAAAAGATCGTAGGCAATAGGGGTTGGCCTGTGGATACAGTCACCATCATTGATACCCGGTGTGATCGAGCATCGTGAAGAGGCCCCTGATTCCGGGACTATCAGAACTGCAACATGTACGCCTCGGGAGTCGATGCTCGATCACCGAAGCGTACCTTGGCGAACCGGCCAAGCTTCCTCTGATTTATAAGCTAGGTTCATCGACGTTTCATTGACGTGAGATAAGGCCGTAGAAAGCCCCTAGCAGGGCTTGGTCAATGTCATACTGCAGCCAAGCACGAATGAAGGCTGGTGATATAGTCTCGGCAGTGGCTTGCCGAGCCAGAATCGGGGTCCGGCCGACGGGCCGCTTGCGGGTCGGTGCTCAGAGCGAGGCTAGTGCCGGGGCACGGAAGTCTTGGTTCACGTTCGCAATGTTGTCCAAAGCCTGTCCTTGTCCATCACCAAGACCTCTAGTGGACTCCCAAGGAATATTTCTAGATAAGCCCTCCTCTGCCCAGCCTCGCCGAGCTTCGCCAAGGCCCTCTTTCGAATTTGTTTTCGCTCTACGTCGTATATTGATTAGATTACTCAGTTGGAATCGACATTATCCGTAATCGCTCATTTCAAGACATGTCTTGCTCTCCTTGGCTGCATTCTGCAAAGCTCCTATTCAGGATGCATCGTGGTTTGTGACTGGAAGGAACAGGAGGGAGTCTCATGCGAGAAATTGAGAATTTCTGACCAGGCGATGATACTGTGCCGCCTGACCCGGAGCTTTTACTTCCCTTCAGCATCTCCCGCTCCGTCCTTCTGTTCTCGTCCCTCTGATTGCTGATCCTTCGCGAAGTCTGTTGATTGCGAACTGATTCTTGCATTTCGTGGCTTGGATTCAGTCATCGCAGAACAATGAATCATGGAGGACGAGGAGAAGGCAAACAAAAGTCTGCCCCGGAGCCCACCTTCGTCCGGGGAGATCCACGACACACCCCATCCCAGACTCAGTATTGCTGAAATGTTGTCCGACCAGCTCGATCCTCATCTCGTGTATTGGCCTCTATTAGTTTGTTGTCTTGCGACCGGTCTTACAGATGGAACACTTTACAACGGTGTGTAAAATACTACGTGCAAAAGACCAGACATGACTGATAGGCCTCACAGCTTATGGTACTTTCGTGTCAATGCAGACGGGTACGACAAAAGCAAGCCAGTTTTGGCTACAGAGCTTAAACCGGCAAATGAATCATTGAACTGACGGTGTTGCACAGGAAACACTGTCTTCCTTGCCCTTGGTACATCTGGACAGAACAATAGACCCTTTGGATGGGCTCGTTCCTGTACGCATATTGATTTCGAGGAGCGTCGGTTAATAATCACTTTACTACAAGCATAATCACATGCCCTTGCTCACAGTCACTGATGTTACATGTTGAATTACGGAAGATGCTAACTCTGGAAACTACAGTAACGTCTATCGGTGTTTTTGCGTTAGGTTGCGTATTCTGGTCACGAATACACAAGCTCATTGGTACTGGTCGCCAACGACGAACCGTATTTATATCCTTTTTGCTGCAAACAATATTCGTCGCGGTTGCTGCAGGCGTTATTCAAGGTGGGCTCATCGACGGTCGGTACCCATCTCAACGAGATCCAGCGGACGTCGACTTTGCGGAGCTCGCGCCAATTGCCGTGCTGTCATTCCAAGCGGCCGGTCAAATCGTCAACAGTCGTGGCCTAGGTGTGGCCGAGGTGCCAACCGTTGTCATCACGACACTGCTCTGCGATCTAGTCAGTGACCCGAATATATTTGCACCATTGAAGAGGAATGCGAAGAGAAATAAGCGCGCTGTCGCTTTCACACTAACCTTGCTTGGGGCCATTGCTGGGGGATTCATTTCGAAGAAGACAGGTGCTGTTCAAAACAGCCTATGGCTTGTTGCTGCCCTCAAGTTTGCCATATCCATCTTCTGGTTGTTGTGTCCAAAGGACACGAGTATAAAGTAGCCATTGCCAGCATATTCCATATGAGCTGAGTGATTTACGTCAGATTCCCCGAGGAATTTAATGTGGAATGTGGGATGATACATGTACCGACATCGGTGTACTACTTGTGATGCTTCTGGTGTTTCAGCAGTGAGGAGTAAACCCATGCCCCGGCGCGGCTCGGCAAGATAGAGCGACATCAGTCTTGTACGGAATGTGACATGGGCTACTGTGCTTCAACTCTAGACCAATTTTGCGTAGAGGACATAGCTGAGCAGGCGCTCTTTGGCATGCAAACCCCTATTCGCACACTACACTGCATGGCTTGGCACATGCTGTAATACCTGGTGTACCCCAATACCACACATAGCGATGCCGGTGCATGCGTCTTCACGGGTTTGCCCCAGGAACGCTGCCTCCCTGCGTCAATCACAATCCAATGCGAGCCAGGTAGCACAAGTGCTTGTCGTGGTTTGTTTGTCAAACGGACAGCCAATTTTCCATCCGCAGCATTCTCGGGACTCGTCACATTCTTGATCATACATCACATCCTACCGGCGACCTGACTGCTTATTCCGCGGAGAAGCTGCTCGGTTTTCGAGGGAGGACTCCATCGGCAGTGTTCACCACATGTCACTCAGGCCAACAAGGCAGCATTCCATTCTGGCGACAGGTCATCTTCATGGCCCCCTGGTACACCCACTGGTCGCGAAGAATCTTTGAGACTTGGCGGCGTTCGGGAAATCTCCATTATACCGCATATGCACTGCATTCTATGGGAACGGACCCCATAATGGTAGAAATATCATGAGGTGCCTTGTACGCACGCCAAGGCTTGTCAAGAGCCAAACCTCATACCGTACACTTGACAAGTATCCGACGATCTACGAGCCGACGACATATTCATTCCAGCTGTGCCTAAATGCCTTGCAGTGTGGAAGGGGACACAGTCAAAGACTTGCTATTCTTAGTGGTCGAACGTTACTTGTGCGGATCACGCCCGGGGTCGGATAGATAGAGAGCTGTCGCGTCTGGTTGTTGCCCTCCCGGCAGCTGCACGTGCTTGTGGCCGTTAGCTTGCGATACATGCTCTACGGTCTGTCACACTCCAATGAAACACGCGAATTTTAAGGGGAGAATGTAAGCTTAAGGTATGCAGGAGCGTCGCCCTACTTCCTGACGCTCCGTTGGTATTAGACCACTGGCGATGTCACACATCTTTCCTACGTACGTAACAGTACCTAATCAAATTGGCATACTCGGGTGTGGTTAAATTCCTGAACACAACCTTAGGGGTTCATTTTCTTCCTAATCAGCCGCATATATTAGCACATACTTTGCTCGAATCCGCCCCCTCGTAACAGAACTCCATACCCTGGTAATAATAGTCTCTCGGGCACCGTCTTTCGATGACGCTCGCAGACTTACGAAGACGAGGCTATCAGTGGATATGGTTTTGTTAGAATCATTGCTTTCATCAGCGCTGAAAAGATCACCCAGATCATGAATCATGGGTACGTTTCATGTGATTTGTGTCCAACGCGCCATTTTTAGCTTGCATTCCTCATCATTGGCGTGATCGGGCGTTGCTCGGTTCACCCGTCGTACTAGATTACAGTCAACCAATATCTTGAAAGCTGCACATTCCCACTGCAATCCATTCCAACGAAACCAGTCAGCTAGTGGATGATCCAATCCGAAGCAGATGGACTCGTCACACGACGTTTCGTATGTACAACTCTAGACGAATTCCACAAGCAAAGCCTGGAATTCCGCCCAGTTCTTGGTTAGATATCAAGGGCCATCTATCTCGCAACAAGCTTCTAAACGAAAAGATTCCAAAAGTACAAATCAAGGCAAAGCCCAAGTCGACCGTGATAATATTCCAACCACCTTTGATGTTCTTGATGCCTCGTACTATCTGTTCTGAGCCCCGTGCCTGCAGTCTATCATTATCCACATAGTTCTCCACGCCTCTCCAGCTTGCAACCCCCAGAGCTAGGGACCATGTCTAGCAAGTCTCATCCCGCTGAGACGGAAGGTCTTCCATCAGATGCTGCTCCTGCATATACTACTGGTGCGGGTGACCATCATGGGACATCCGAGAGAACAGGTCGGTGCTTTGCTCAAATGCCTCACATAGTAACAAATTAATGATTAGGTTCCAGATCTTGCAGAAGATGAATTCGCAATTCTCAAGCATGTTGATTCTGTCCTCGTTTGCGATGATAGCGGAAGCATGAACCCTCAAGTCTTTGGACCAGCCGATGAAGGTCGATTTGCGGAGATGCGGAGCGCCCTCCAAGCTGTTGTTCCGAAGCTCGTTGAATATGACGAAGATGGCATTGATCTCTATTGGCTTAACAGCGACCAGAACGGCAAGAATCTCAAGACTGCAGGCGATGTGTTAGAGTTGTTCAGCAAAGTGCAGCCTGGGGGTACAACACCGCTTGGAGGCACTTTGAGGAGCATTCTGACCGAATACTGGAAGGCCTACCGAAGCAACAAGAAAGCGAACAAGTCCACGAAGCCCATCAACATCATAGCCATCACTGACGGCGCGGCCGATGACGGCCCGGACCTCAAGGAAACTATCTGCGAGTCGATGTTGAACATTCACCTCGAGGGGGCGCTCCACTATCAGGTTGGAATTTTCCTGTTCCAGATGGGTAACCCAGAGAAGGTCAAAGACACCCCTAATAACAGATACGTGGCCTATCGCAGAAGCTCAGACAACGCCACTGCTTTCTTGCGAGAATTGGATGACAGCATGGGGGACGAGGTCTTGAAGTTTCTCGCCAAGCGACTTGGTGAAGCGAAAGAGAGGAAGGATAATCAAAGATGCACCCAGATTCAGACCCTGATAAATGGCATTAACGACGTCCTTTCGAGCAGAGAGGGCCTCCAGAAATATGATATCGTTGATACAACGAAATTGGAACAGCTCGATGGCCAGACATTGACCCTGGAAGGCATCAAGAAGGTAGTTCTTGGGAGTTTGCGAAAGTCGCTTGATGTGAACTCAAAAGGTACGCATCAGTGATCACAACGACGCATGTGACAACGCCATTGGGGATTGCACAACAGAGTCACATGATCTTTGAGTGTAGCAGTCTCCGCGATGGGGAGGCTGTTATGTCTCGCCTTTTTCAGCACCGATTACACTCAGCTTTTCGAGCCTCCTTACTTGAAATTGACATTTTCATCATCCTGTTTTCACCGGAGGCTTGATTCTTCGGGGTGATGATCACATTCGTTCACAGACTCGCAATGGCGAGCCTCTACACCGGCAAAACTACCATCCAATCATTAGGCATAATCGCTTTGTTGTATGACATACAACAAGACTTCTATTCATACACTCGCTTGTATTCCAGTTTACATTAGCCAATAAAGTCATTCTTATGATGGTTTGACGCTTTCATGTGTCTGATAGATGGAAGTCTCATTACTGAGTACCAGTCTTTGAACCTTGCTGCGTGATGCCATTGTCTTCCACTCGTCAGGTATGCCACGGGCCATTGACTTCCTGCGAGATTTAAACAGGATGGAGCTGATGAGATGCTGCTGGTGTCTCGCAAGTTTCTACTCGTGGAGCTTGTATCCCTTTACCCACGTGTGCTTGGCTCATGAGGAGAATCTGAAATTGCTGTTAGGCATGCATTGAGCGTTCTATCTGATACAAAAGTTCCGTCAGGTCTTTCGACCCTAGATCATGTCGCATTACAACTACATAATGACCCATTTTGGACTTACTTTTCTGCTCTCCCGCATTTGTGCAAGGCTATCAGGGATCAATTCAAGTAGGGTTATCTTTTTCCTCTTAATATCGGGAATTAGTGAAAGGAACTGGGAAGCAACGAGACAAGGCTGTAAGGTTATATCGTCCTTATTGCATTCATTGTCGGTAGAATCGAGTTATGTTTCCGTGGAATCTGTCGGTTGAATAATCACACTGAACTTCCAGAATGCTTCTAGAAACATTTGGGCATGCATAAAGTATGCAGTATGCAGGTGCAGGAACCCCAAGGTTGCAAGACCCAGACCGCCGGATTGAATACCCAACCTATTCAAAGGTATGCGTGATCATGGAACTATGCAGGTCTCTCGGCGTTTTTACCCCTGAGATGGACAAAACAGGTTTTGGGGTAAATAACGTCGAGAGCAGACTCTGGAATCCGATTGGTCCCGAAACGCTGGTACCGTTGCATTGGAAGCTACCGACGATCCCATATGCAGAGGGCGCACATGGGAGCAGGTGATTATCATGTTCCAGCGCTCGAAGTCCTGCATATGAAAAATTTTTGCCCCCGTTCCACCCACCCGGTGTGATTGCGTAGGATACACGATCCTTGTTTCTAGAATGATTCGATGAAACGTTCCCGTTGATTTAATGTCTGTGCATCACAGGGAACGTCTTCAACACACGTATGGGTTACCCAATTCAGAAACTGCACCGTCTTGTCTTCCATCTGCGCCGCTCTGTCGTCTACACTGCCAAATCCTCCACGAGCACGTTCCACCATTTCACCTCAAGTAAGAGAAAGGGCAAGAGTTCCCGAAGTTGCGTCGCATTCTTCCAGAAGCCCCGAAGAACCCTGCACCCAACCAGGAATACAGACATGCGGCTGAGAACATCGTCAGCGGGATCAGGCGATCTGCGTTTATTTTATTGTCTTCGTAGAAACGCTTTCGCATCGTGAAGCTATTCTCAGCACAGTGTGAGAGATTTCGAGAGCTCCCTTGGATCTAGAGAGTGACTTAGGAGAGACATCATTCCGAACAGCGGTCAAAGGGGATACTATTGCTAGGAATCCACATAGCCTTTGAAGATCTTTTCTACCTTAATACCATCTGTCGAGAACAAAGCTAACGCCCAGTCTCCTCAAGGATCCAGAGCCAGCATATACCCGTCATAGGCAAGAAGTGTTCTACTTAGGCGACCTACTGAGCGTTAGACGAAGACCTCAAGTCATGAAATATGAAATATGGGGCTTACATATCTATGCTCTCTTTAAGAAGACCAAATTGGAGTCTATGCCGTGTTCTATTAGTTCTGCTGGCCCTTTGATCTTCTCGTCATTTGAGGCCACCCTTAATGAGCTCCAGTGCTTCAGCTTGTCGTCACTCGAACCCAGGGAAGTCAAAATTCACAAGATGATGGTAAATTCGGATGAATAGCAATATTAGATGAGCTTAATGATACATTAAATGACTTGTACTGGTGACGGGTTCCTATTTTCTATCAACTAGATAGGCGCGTAGTCGGTAGTTAACTCTTCGTGTGCATAACACCAACACTGTTGTTGTGGGTGAAATAGATCCAACTGTGAAGGGAGATCTACGAAGTCAGAGCTCACTAGAATATGACGTGTGTAAAATCTAGAATGACGTTCCCGCGCATGTTTGGCTCTCATCGTGATCCATTGAGACTGATCATATGTCTCATCGTGAGATTGAAAGAAGCTAAGACAAGCCCATCCGATGGTCTATGAGACGAATTGCCGAACTCCGACAACCTTTGGGCGAATATCATCGCCCTTAGTTAGTGATACGAACCAACAAATAGATATTTCGCATAGTCTTTTAAGCTTAACATGTCACATCAGAAGAAGTTTCGTTAAAATCGTGAACCGGGGAGACGTAGAACTCCGCCGATAACCGGCGGCGACCGATCAGCGAAGGCACGGAAGGTGCAGCGTCCAGACGTATCCAAATGGATATTGACTCACCGGCGAAGACAGAGTTGCATTGTTATACTGCAGTGGTATCGTTGAGTAGGCCCCAACAATTCCAAGAAGCGGTAGGCAGACAGCAGTGACGGTGCTACGTTGTCAAACAAATAGCTGAGGTGACCACTGACGATAGCGGGGTGAAGTCCGATCCAGTACAGTGGATCGCGGGGCACTAAATCTGACGTTGCACCCCTGAACACCGTCTCACTCGCCGTTGTCAGCACCGGGGATATCTTCATAGGGCCATTCGTAAACTTGCCTGGTTTATATAAAAGGACCAAATGAGATCGCATGATACGAACTTTCTCTATCACATTCTCTCGCAATCAACGTGCTGAAGTCTCGGCCCCTTCGTGCCCTCCACTAGCTCACCCCCGACTCACCAGACTCCTACGTATCTCAGCATCATGAGTGCCAAACCAATGGGATTCACGGAGGAGGAATGGGAAGAGATATCTGCCAGTATACCAAAAGCAGACGATGTCTCTCTCAAGAAGTATCTCCAAGGCCGCGACGCACTAATAGCGCAAGAGAACAAACAGCGAAGCGGTTCGTCTGCGTCATAAGCCCCGTCCCATCCATCTCAATCACTCCAAACACCAAGCTCACCATCCACCAGATGCCCTCTTCCGCAAGAACCTATCGCCAATCGCGCAGCGCGCCTGTCAAATCGTAGAAAGAATCCGCACCGAGGAGAAATCCAGCATCTGGACCCCAGCACTTGAGGACTCCCTCGCGCAGTCAGCGGAGAACATCACAGTGCACCCAGGCATGATGTTCAGTCTCTCCAAGGCGCGGATGGAGAGCACGAAGCTGTGGCAAATCGTGCGCAAGATGCCCAAAGGCGCGCTCCTCCACGCACACATGGACGCCATGGTAGACTTCGACTTCCTCTTCGGTCTGCTGTTCGAGACGCCAGGCATCCATCTCTCTGCCGACCAGCCTCTAACCACCCCCGCCGCGCTCGAGAGCGCGTTCTTGAACTTTAGGTTCTTCAAGAAGGCCCGTACTGAGGGTAATCTCTGGGAAGAGGACTATAAGCCCTCGACGCACATTCTGCTTACCCAGGTCGCTGATGCGTTTCCGGATGGAGGCAAGGAGGGGTTCTTGAAGTGGCTCTATAGTCGTGCGACTATTTCTCGCACGGAAGCTATTGAACAGCACCATGGTGTTGATCACGTGTGGAGGAAATTCTGTAAGTCAAGCGTACATCTAAAAGCAAGACAGTGTCACATTTCGCAGCGCCTAAGTGACTAACACACCACCCAGTCTCCTGTTTCCGCGTAGTAAACAGCATGATACACTACGAGCCAATCTACCGTCAATTCCTGCGTCGCCTCATGACCCTCCTAAAAGCCGACGGGGTGAACTACGCCGAGCTGCGTTTCTCCTGGGAGTTAGACTACTACCGCCAAGACAGCGAGGTGCCAGAGGGTGACTACACAGCGATGATGGACGTTCTAGACGACGAAGTGAAGAAATTCCAAGCTACAGAGGAAGGAAAAGGCTTCTGGGGTCTCCGCACAATCTGGGCATCCATTCGCGTCAGAGGAACGAGGGAGATCATCCAGGATATGGATAACTGCATCACGACGAAACTGACACACCCGCATCTCGTCGCGGGGTACGACTTGGTCGGGCAAGAGGACCTGGGCCGTCCGCACGTGGACTGCATACCGGAGTTGATGTGGTTCATGCGACAGTGCGCCGAGGAAGGTGTCAACATCCCGTTCTTCTTCCACGCCGGCGAGACTCTCGGATCTGGGTCTGAGACGGATCACAATTTATTCGATGTCGTGCTGCTGGGCACTAGGCGCATTGGACATGGGTTTAGCTTGTACAAGCACCCTTTGCTCATCGACCTCGTGAAGGAAAAGCGTATTCTCATCGAATCGTGTCCGATCTCTAATGAAGTCCTTCGGCTATGCGGCTCCGTCATGTCACATCCCCTCCCCGCGCTACTGGCTCGCGGTGTTGCCTGCTCACTATGCAACGATGACCCCGCGATGCTGGGCCAGGACACAGCAGGGAGCACGCACGATTTCTGGCAGGCCCTACAGGGGTGGGAGAACTTAGGCCTAGCGGGTCTAGGGTCTCTAGCAGAGAACTCGGTCCGTTGGGCGTGCTTCGAGGATCAGAGTAACGAGGATTGGGACCGCGACGTGAAAATGGCAAGTGTCGGGTCTGGACTCAAGGCTCAGAGGCTCAAGGAGTGGGCTGTGGAGTGGGAGCGCTTCTGCCTCTGGGTAGTGGAGGAGTTTGACGACGACAAATAGACTGACTGGTGTGGTCGTATCCCGTTCTCCGCATCAGCATATTGAACGGGACAGGTAGAGGACGAATACGACACAGAAAAGTGTACAATATTTGCATATCAGGATTTCTGCCTAGCTCTTGTCTCACTGACAGACATAGCAGGGGATACAAGAGGCTCTGCGGCACTTGTCTCCCGTCATAACAGTCATACACCAAATGCGGCTCCGGATTGGCAGAGGAAGGTCACGGGCGAGCATCGTGTTCGTAACAGGGAGTAGGCTATAGCAACTCACCCTGCCCTACCGTAGGGCTGAGGTGCATAGAATAGACGGGACTTGCATACGTGGCGGAGGATCGCGGGACCAAGGGAATGCAGATCAGGCAACGCAATCGTCGCGATCGTCTTGTCACACCAATGCTTGATGTGGCAGCCCGGAATAGACCGAACATGCAAAGCCACTGGATATTAAACACCAGCGCTTGTTGGTGGAGCTCGTCGTGCTCGCGTACTCATACTATGTGACTATACGCTTGACTATACTAATCAACATGACTCATAACCATCTGCACTAGTTGTCATATAGCATGACTTAATCAGCAAGTCTTGAGTATCGCGGCATGTCTAGTCAGTGTATATTTCACTAGATACACGTAAGACATCCCAAACTGACTATACTCGACGTGTCAATGTGGATACCAGGGCTGGGCAACTCTGCGAATCTATATCATGGCTTTTAACACTACACCTGACTATACCTATCGTGCCTAATCCAGCAGGCAGCAAACGGTCTAGGTATACCACTCCCAGTCCGTTTCAGGGCGCACACAAGCCCCCTTGCCTCCCCGGATCGCCCGTCTCATCGCCTCCCGCCCACAATTAAGAGCAGAGCCGGTGTGCACCCGCCAAGTCCAATAAGCATGTTTCATAATCAGTCAGCTCAGCGAAAGAGTCAATCCAAGACTAAGTGCAGACGCGTCGAAGAAAGCAAGTAGTAGTTTCCGAGAGGTGCATTTCAGGCAGATGGCACAATGTGGGAATATGCCATGCAGACGAAAACGTAAATCCTTCCACGTTTGGCGTGGTACCAGTTGCTGCCTCGTAGGGCTGAGCTAGTTGCCTGGAAATCACTGTAAGGGACTTTTGCACTGCTACGGACATAGGTATTAAGCGCGACATCGAAGGCGGCCATGAGACTCTTCAAAGTCTACTCCTGTAAGTAGAACCTATTAATAATTGCGGCGGCGAGGTGCCAATCGCATACTCCTTCCCGCATGTCACGTAGTTTACGCGTATGTTGCCTTCCAAGTGCCGTAACGGCGCATCGTCCCAGAGAGCTGGGATTGAAGAAAAGAATGCGGGATTACAGAGTGGAGTGGAGATGCGACGGAACGCGGGCAACTGTGGGATAATTACCAAGAGCCGGAGGGGCCGTGACCGTTGGGGGATTCGGTGCCAAAATAGCGAGGAATGGCCTGATAGGCCCTAAGATGTATGCATATGCAGGTCGCTATTAGTGACACCAGTCGTAAAGGGAAAACCGCGATGTCGTATCCAAACATCGACAAAGTCACTGGCGGCTCACGGACTCGGACGCAAATAGAGTTGAGGGGACAGATGTCAATTGAAGCCCTCATAAGGTTATGTGTACGCAAGGATCATAAATGCACACCCAGGCATTGATATCAGAATCTATAGCTGAGGAGAGATAGGAAACAACGTAATGTTGGATAAGTAGAGAATCGAAGCATATTCGTGCAAAGCGGAGGGTATGCAAAAGCGCGTTTCATCTGTTTATGGCTAGTGGTAGTTGTCGATGCGGTTGAACCATGGTCAGAGTTGATGGCGCGGCTTGGAAAGAGACCCATATTGGGGGAGTGGAAAGGGGAAAATGATCTGTCGCCAGGACGAGTCTAGTGGAAAACATAGGAAACCAAAGCGATGTGAGTGAAAGTGCGCTGGCCGAGCGAAAAGTACCAATCTCTCAGGACTGAAAGGCTAAATAGGGGCGAAGAACATCATTGCGCAGGACCCCATTTGGTGTACAGCCAGTCCTTGAACCCCATGGGCTCAACATTGACGAGCTCGTTCAGGTTTGTCTCATCGAAGGTGTAGCGACCCATGGCAGTCTGTAGGAGGTGTTGCATGAAGGACCATCTGTCTCCGTCTTGATTCTGCTGGTAGTAGTCGACCCAAGCGGATATATCGTTAAAAGGACGCTCCACGACCTCGAATTGCACTTCGCAGTATATTAGTAATGGGTTCAAAGAAGGGAATCAGATCACTTATGTTTCACATACTCTGTCGGACTTCGCTGCAATACTGCTGTATCTTCTGAGGACTAAGTTTAGTTCCTCGCATCTTGAACTCGCGTGGCCAGTTGTCGATGCCCAGCTCGACGGCAGCGGCAACGAAGCGTGCTACATCAAAGGCCGACGTCATGCTGATCTTAAATGAACGCCCTTGAGCATTCGACGCAGGGATCTGAGCCGTACCGTTACGGACATCTATCATGTAGTCCCCTTCGTTTGTAAGCCGAGACATCGTGCCCATGTTGCATGCACCAAGGCCGCCGGGACCGAAACGTTCGTAGAATACGCCGCAGGAAAACACCGTGTACTTCATCGAGTGGTGTCTCGACGAAGCCCAGTGCCGGAGCTGTGCGAGAGCAGCAGCGGATCCCGTGTCGAAAGGGTCATGTCCGTTTGATGGTCTGTGACTTAAGGACCCCTCAAACTCGGAGGGAACAAAGCAGCGTACTCGAGCTCGTTTGGCGGCCTCGATGAGGTTCAGTTGTTCCGCGCCGGTTATAGTTGAAATGACAAGGTCTACCCCTTGAACGGCAAACTGTAGGCTGTCCATGTTGTGATAATCGACTACTACAACCTGACAACCGTAGCTGCTTTCCAGCTCTGGGTGAGGCTATGTGGATATTAGCTCTTGACAATCAAACGACGAATACTTGGGGGGGATTCACCGTTCTTGACAGAACAAGGACGGCATGGGCGCTCTGACAGAGTTCATGGGCTATGAGGGACGCAAGGCCACCAGCACCGGCGATCGCGATTCGCATCATCACAGCAGCTGGCTTTCTAGTCATGGTGACAACGGCGAAAAAATTCTCTTCGAGTTATCGCAATATTTGGGTTTATAACAGAAGAGCTACAGCGATGATGCTCGCTCGTGATACCTTCACCGATACTATAATGGTACTGTGTAAAAATCTGGTTCTGAGACGGGATACACAGGGTGTACTTCGAGTGGCGCGCTATTCAACAGTCGATGTTAAATCACACAGGCCGGGGTGACGAGCGAAGGCGCGGTATAAGATGAAAAGACAGTAGACGATGTTACTTTGGGGACATACTTCACGGCCTAGAAAGAAATAACGCCGAAAAGGCGGGAGGAAGCTGTAACCGAGATGCCTCAAGACATTAAACACCGAGCAAGCCAGCAGATCCTTTAGAGCCGCATGAGCTTCCGCGACTCCGCCGAGTTGATAATCCAGGCAGAGATGATGTTCAATGATGGAACAAGCTGCTACGGTGGGTCAACACGATTCATAAGCCATGAGCTCGAACCGCAAGACAGTGGCACGGAAGACTGACGGCTTGACTCCATATCCTCGCGCGTATGTCCCCTGGAGACTTTGACGGATCCCTTTCGGCTCACAGTATCAATGGAATTAAATTCGCAAGCAGGGGTTGTCGAGCGAGCTGGTGTGATACCCCTTGAATGCTAAGCGATTGGGTTTGTTTAGAAGAACCAGTGATGTCCCTTCACAGATCGAGGGAGGTGATCGAGGGGGTGTTGCCTGAAAGGATGCTGAAGCACACATAGTCAATGACATATGGTGTCGGCCGTTTCCGATGGTATGTCCCGTCAAGATATCAAGTGAGTTGAAAGAAATAGAAGATGACGAATGCAGCCAAAGGAGCTATTGTAATAGTCCATGTTGTCGAGCGAAGGACGCTCTTCTAGCCTTGCGGGAGGCAATGAATTAGCTCTGTGCCCTGACGGAAAAGCAACGCAGGACATATTCAGGATAGCCTTGAGATACGACCCTAGATTCTTCTATCGAGTGTTTCGTGTATTCCAGAAACCCGAGGTCTATAGAATATCGCCCTTCTGCGGCACTGGTAGAGGTCCCAGGATAGTCCCAGATACCAGACGGGCGGTTCGGTTCACATGATGGCTATCCGCCATGCATTGTGTGTAGGCGGCAGGGATGGCAACATGTGCCTCAGTTGCACCGGACAAGACGGTGAGATCTTGTATTAGGAGGCGCATGCTTGCCGAGCAAAAGAGGCCCAGACGGAACAGCCTATTCAGGGGTAATTCGCCAGAAGGCATCAAGAGGTCGTCAAACATTTTGCCCGATTTCATCGACGCCCATGTACAAAGGCTGCAGCTGGTCCCTAGAAACACGTCAGGATGCAGTCATCACACACGAGGTCCAAGGCTGCCGGACGTACAGACTCACCGAATGTGCCTCGACGCCCTGCCCAATGGCGCATGGTAGGACGAGAAAGATGGCCAATAATCTTATTTAGATTATGAGTATTCCTATTCGCTAGCAAATTGGGCAGTCTATATCGTAGACGACCAGGATGTGGAGGGTGTGGAATAGCGACTGGAGTCGCGTGTGTCCCGACAGCCACAGGAGACATGATGAAAGACACATCGATTGGTCGCCAACCATGTTGCGTATGCGTGGAAATACTAGGCTACTCTCAGCATGTGGTCCATGGAGATGGCTATACTCGGGAGAATGCATTTTTGTATTTTATCCTATTTTTCTCGTTGTTGTGCGTGGGCTGTAGAGGGAATATGATGCCATAAGGGGACAAACGCCGTGAGTTGGGGGCGGAAACTATCGCGAAGATGGCCATGTTGGAGAGGCAAAAAGAGGACCGGTCCCATGATGAGGCAAAAGACAGGCCGCGGGCTGTCTCGCCACTTCAGGGTTGTCCTGTAGCTCCGCTGAAGGTCCACTGCGGATGGCGGACAGGCGCCACTGCACAGGCCATTTCGGGGCCGTATGTGGCACTGTAGCGCACCTCTTCATGGGGCTCTTGGGGGTGGCACTTGGACCCTCTGCGGGCAATTTCCCACTCCCTACCGTCTCTGCTCGACTTACAAGCTGTATTCCACCTGACACGCCCTGAGCCAAACACAATGCTTCGTTTAACCACCACTCACACGCTGGCATATAGTCTCTACCTATCACAGCTCTCTCTCCTCATCTCTGTAGAAACGACCAGCCTGCTTGCTAGTCCCAGTTGTTGTGTTTTTGTTGTGGTTCCCGTCTTGTTGACTCATCACTTCGCGCGGAGCCGCTGGTCTTGCGAGGTTGAGACGGAGACGCGTCGCAAACGGTTTGCGATACAGGCAATGTATAAGTCCTACAATGCCGTTGAAATCCGAGTGGGACTCGCAGAGTTGACTCTCCTAGACACTCTCAAGATACTTCGTTACTCACGGCCGGTGTGAAAGCTCTACCGGTGTTGAATATAGTACTCGGACATGTCCGTGACCTCGGCACAGTAATTACTAAGAGCTGGACGAGTAGCCCACAGACTGCTACGCTGGCTTTGACTTATCTCATGTTTCATGCTGTGCCTGTCCTGCAGCATGGGGTAAGCAATGTAAGTTGCATGTGCTGAACCTGAAGCCAGGCGTCGATTGTGGAGGGAGGGCCTTCTAGAAGCCAAGCGAGCGTTCCACCCGTGCAGGTAATAAAGTCCGCGCCACTAATTGGAACTGTTTTATCAAATTAGACATTGGGGGTGTTGGTCTTCGGTGCTGCGGAGTTTAGATATCGCAGGACTTTCGCAGAAGAACTGCCTGGCTTATAATAGATCCCCAATGGCTCGGCATGTTATACATCAAAAGTGTTGGGGCCTGCCTATCCGTACGTATGCAACGTTTTCGGACGAGACGTTACGCAGATGCGAGAGCCTCTCGGATAAATTGGTCAGTTTTAGTAGATACGTCAAGTAGGAGAGGGACCCCTCTGCCCGACATTACATCTAATTCATACCATAGATACCTAGTTTGTTGGCAAAATAGTACATGTGCACATATTAGCAGTCTGAAGATGGCCAGTCTGTGCCTATACGAGAGTGACCCGTATGGTAACCTTCTCTTTCTCGGAATTCAATTTGGAATATGATCAAGAAGTTGCAACTGTGTTATTTATGTTACTAACAAAGCACAAATCACAGGATGGTTGAAGTAATAGAGGAAATTTTGTCGTCACTAATGTATTGAGTAGCGTGTATAGTATCTACTCCACGTAACATTCGCATCGCCATCAGATAGACTTGACAATCAAGTCCGTTCGCATTCTCAGGGGTATCATAATATCTTCCGCGTTCATCCTTCAAGCCTTTGTTGACAATCCCTTAGACAGGGCGCTGAGAAGCATTGTACTCAGCATCAGCCTGCTTCTGGATGTCGTGCTCGGCACCACGCTGCTGAGTCTTGCCGGCATCGTGCTGGTCCTGGTAGTCTTGTTGGGCTTTGGTGTTGCCGGTCACGCCAGAGACAGCCGCGCCCACTGTGCCGCCGACGCGGTCCATCAAACCTTTAGAGAAGTCGTCAGCTTGGCCGACTTTCTCCTGTGCCTGACCTTCCTCGTTCTGCTGGCGGCCAGAGGCTACAAGAGACTTTGTAGCGAGTTAGTAACATGGTTATTCAATGATATGTTAGGCAAAACTCACGTCAGAGCCGACAGCGTGACCAAGACTCTCCTTGAAGGCGCCAGCGCCTTGATTGATCGATCCAGTTGTTCGGTCGGAGTTGTCCTTGGTGACGGCGCCGGAAGAAGAAGCAGTGAAGCCGGGAATCTTGAGGGTGGCCTGGGAGCTTTCGTGCTCGGCAGAGGCCTTGTCTTGCTTGGCCTGGCCTTGAACCTGATCGCCAGTGCTGCCGGTGAGGTTACCGAGGACGTTCTGGGCTGCGCCAGTGACAGAGTCGTAAGCGGCCTTGAGAGTGGAGGTGTTGTCGTTGGTAGACATGGTGAATGGGTTGAGAATCAAGTTGCTTAGGTACGTTTGTTTATTTGTGTGTGAGGTGATGTGATGAGATGGTGTGATGGTGTTGTAGAAAGAGAAAGTCCAAAGTGCGGAAATCCTGAGCTCTTTATACAGACATTCGCCTGCAGATACAAGCAAGAGCTACTGCCCTAGGCACGATCTGCCCAAGGAAGCCACACTAGCTGAAAGAACCGTCTCGATCGCGGTGACGATATTGCCAGGCAGCTTGGTTGTCTCAATAAGTGGCACACCACTAAACCGTGTCGCCTAAGTGAAACAACGGCATTCTGACTGGAAATAATGAACTACCGGGTTAGTCTCTATGGAACTCTTGTTGTATGTTCTTGATATTGAACTACCTCGTATGAAGAGGATAATGTGTGCTTCCAAACTCTCAATTTCGCTTTGATCATATCATCTTGAGTTGACAGAGAAGGCCTCATGTGTCAGCGAGGTCCAATGCCATAGTAGCAAGCTCATGATAATTCTGTAGGTAGGTACATGTAGGTGCCGACGGGGTGCAGTGCCATCTTTTCTGTCTACCGCCCGAATGCGTCAGCTCCGAGACAATAGCTTGCATTCGATAGCTAGCTATACGACGTCATAGTCTGAATTATTTGTGCGCCAAGCTTGCTCGTCTTCCACGCTCCCCCACTTGCACTTGCCAGATTGACACAATCCCATCCGAGTTCTCATTACACAACCATCACTTTCCGGCTGTGAAACGCATGTGACACTGCCTTCCCGTACTATGCAACCCGTTACAGATTCCCGGTCAGGCGGGAAATCTACCATGATGCCAAGCGGCGTCCGATACACCTAACCCAGGGTCCGGAAGCTACGTCATACGAGTTCCCAAAAGGGATGCTAAATAAATAAGGTAGGCAGGCTCGACAGGCATCGACAACATGTTTTTACATCATTAGGCGAGCCAGACACTAAATGACACCGCAAGGCTGCTTATATGTATATTCTTGATCACATTAATTTTTTTATTGAGATTCGATTAATACTACTTGAGGGATGTGAGTTTTAATAGCGTGGACATACCTTGGCGCAGGTACATATAGGTAGAATTATCCAACATGAATTTACAGAATAGACTCAGATGCATCAATTCTAAAACATGCAATACAAAAACCGGTGGGTTGAGGTTTTATTCATAATACATTCAAATTGGTATCATATTGGCCGCTACCCTGGCTGCTGTGTTGTACAGAGGAACTCCGTGGCCCATTCGCCTCTCGGAGGTGACTACCTTGGTGAGGATGTAGGTAGACTGCATAATTAGGTAACGATCGTGGAACGGAAGCATATCCGTCGCAATCATGGGGTGTTATACAGACGAGTAACGCAAAGTACAGTGATCTAATGTTGACTCCACTCAATAGTGTTGAGATCTATACCCTCCTGGACAAGTTCCCAGAGGGGACTCAACTCTCTCAAGAAGGTAACACGCTCCTGGACGGCCTTGAGAACATAGTCGACCTCCTGCTCCGTTGTGAACCGACCGATGCCGAACCGAATACTGCTGTGCGCGCTTTCGTCGCTGTTGCCTAGTGCTCGTAAAACATAGCTGGGCTCTAGAGACGCAGACGTGCATGCACTGCCTGATGACAGCGCGATATCCTTCAATGCCATGAGGAGCGATTCGCCCTCGACATATGCAAAGGAAACATTGACGCAGCCAGGATAGAACCGATTCGGGTCACCATTCTGAGTGGCATGCTCGAGAGACAGAAGCCCATTCAGCAATCGATCGGAAAGCGCCTTGATGCGCTTCGAGTCATACTAGTCTTATGTCAGTCCTAACGATCTTTGACGATACAGTGCAAACACATATGCAAGAGGATGCGAGGTCAGACGTGTGTGCTGTGGATCAACAAATGGACTCCGGTCAAGGAATTCAGCAAGCCATGCATGTTTAAGCGATTCATCATAGAAATGGAAAACGAGAGAAAAAAAAAAGGCAGAAATGAAATCGGTCACTCACCGGCATCTCCTCTTTGGCAATCCGGCACGCCTCGCCAAACCCGACGATGAGTGGCGGAGCCAGAGTACCGCTACGCAGACCACGTTCTTGGCCACCTCCACTGATGATGGGGTCAATTCTGACTCTAGGCCGCCTCCGGATGTAACAGGCACCCATGCCCTTGGGCCCATAGATTTTATGCGACGAAATGGACATCAAGTCAATGTTCATCGCATTGACGTCGAGTGGGATTTTTCCTACGGCCTGCGCAGCGTCAGTATGGAAGAAGACCTTCTTCGACCTGCACAGTTTGCCGATTTCCTCCATTGGCTGGATCACTCCGATCTCGTTGTTGACCGTCATGATACTGACAAGAGCAGTGTCGGGTCGGATGGCAGCCTCGAGCTCGGCCATATCAACCAAGCCGTTGTTTTGAACGGGTAGATATGTGACTTCGAAACCCTCATCCTGCAAATGCCTGCAGCTGTCCAGGACGCACTTGTGCTCCGTCTGGCTTGTGACAATGTGCTTCTTCTTGCCAGAGCGACCGAAGAACCTCGCAACGCCTTTGATGCTCATGTTATTGCTTTCTGTTGCACCGCTCGTAAATATGATTTCCTTCGGATCGGCGCCGATCAGGTTAGCGACGTGCTCTCGGGCTTCCTCAACCGCCTTCTCACTCTCCCAGCCGTAGGCATGTGTCCGCGAGTGAGGGTTGCCGTAGACGCCGACAAAGAAGGGCAACATGGCGTCCAATACTCTAGGGTCGACGGGTGTTGTGGCTTGCATATCGAGATATATCGGACGCTGTCCCTCGTCCATGAGAGTGGCTTCTTTGAGGACCTCGGCAACGGGACTGCCAGCAGCGCCCAAGGCACTCGAGGACCCTGGCATGACAAGCTCTCCCCTGTCGTTCATGAAATCCTTCTTGTCTAACCTGATGGCAGTCTCGACATTGACTTGGGCGTTGGATCGCTTCGTCTCGGAGACATATCCTCTCCTGACGGATCTCGCGCCTACAGTACCAGCAGCTCTCGTAAGGGACTGTCGCACAGGGGCAGACGAAATGGTCTGCTTGAGACCGAGGCGCGAGGCCTGCCTCAGCGCTGTAGTGGCTACATTTGCCATGGTAGATGTGGGCTTGATGTGGGAGTGGTGATGGCAAAGAGCAGAGACTCCCACAGGTCAAAGCAATGCAGGGCTATTAAATTGTTTGGGGAGATGGCGAATTTGCCGGATTCTCGGAAACCTTGCTGATAAGACCGACCCGACCGAGCTCCGATAATGAAAATGTATCTCCGGTGATAATGGTGAGGTGATGGGGGTGATCGGACAGTCACAGCTGGTGCACACTTGGCAGTCACTGCGAGCTAGTGCCCCACTGCAAGCCCGGCACCTGGACTCAATGGGCGCCGCTCTGACTGCCCCGAGGTCGCAATTTTCAGCTTTCCGAGGGCTGTCCATGCCGTCATCGCTTTTTGTGTGGGATTTGAAATGGACGAGGGGCCATGATGACGTTGCATTGCGACCCCAGGTCTGACAAACAAACTGCCTCGCTATGCCTTCAGGGCACAGGCGCCGGTTTGCCGACGATCAGTGTTCCCCGTCTGAACTTCCAAGCATCAATGCAGATAGCCATGGCAGTATGTCAAGAAACTCCGAATAGAATCCTATGACTCCCCTTGACTCGTTACTTCAATGATGGAAAGCTCTCACACCGGAACCCCAAGTCATCTGTTGCTTGTCGGCAAACCCTAAATCGAAGTACAGCAGGTATACGACTCAGCGCCAAGCCACGCGACAGCAGCCTGCGGGCTTTTGGTGAAGCCCGATTCCAATTAGCACTGCCACCAACAAAGAGGGCTTCGTCAATCGGGGACAGTAAAATACATCGCAACGTACCGGCCTCCCTCTTACTAGTCACTTGTTTATCCCTTCATTCTCGTCACCTCTCATCATTCCGTTACCCTGCTCTTGGTCGCCTACAACAACAATTCTCGAGTACCATCGTATCATTTGACAAAAACACCCCTCTCTCTTATACCGTGAGCGATACCAATCTGGCGACAGTTCTCCCACCATCGCATCGCATTGAGGGGCAGTCTGCCACCCACGCCGATCCATCCGCAGCCTCCAAAGCCCACCATTTCCCACCCTCAACATCAACAGCTGCTTACCATCTACATACCTTAGCATTGTATGACTGCGTAGTATTCAAGCCCCACCTAGCGACATGAGCTTCCGCGGCTTCCAAAAGAGCGTGGTTCGCGTAAGTGATGGACATCGTTATCCATGGCATTTTCTGCGCTCCGGGCGGTCAAGCTGACTTAACGTCATCATCACAGGCACCACAGCAATTCAAAGCCAAATTCAATATCGGCGAGCACACCAAGGATGCTGTATTCATAGACTCCGAGCGGCGGTTCCAAGAACTCGAGAACGAGACGAAGCGCCTTCACGATGAGAGTCAGAAATACTTCAACGCCATCAACGGCATGCTCAACCACCAGATCGAGTTCAGTAAAGCCATAGCCGAAATCTACAAGCCCATATCTGGCCGTGTCTCCGACCCTGATTCCCTCGAGGTTCAGGGCAACCCGGAGGGTATCCGCGCCTGCGAGGAATACGAGGCTGTTGTCAAAGATCTGCAGACTACCATTGCACCCGAGCTCGAGATGATCGACACCAGGATTGTGCGCCCGGCAAACGAGTTGATGGACGTGCTCAAAGTCATTCGAAAGACCGCGCTGAAGCGTGACCACAAGCAGCTCGATTACGACCGGCATCGCATGACGCTCAAGAAGCTACAAGACAAGAAAGAAAAGAGCGCCAAGGACGAAAAGGCAATATGGAAAGCCGAGACAGAGCTCGAAACATCGACGCAGGAGTTCAACTATTTTAATGACCTTCTAAAGGACGAGCTCCCTAAGCTCTTTGGCCTCGAGCGGCAATTTATCCAGCCTCTCTTCCAGTCATTCTACTACATGCAGTTGAACATTTTTTACACTTTGCATGAGAAGATGCAACAGTGCGATATTGGTTATTTCAATCTGCAGTTAGACATCGAGGAGGCATTCGAGGCAAAGCGCGGTGACATCCAAGAGCAAGCCGAGAAATTGTCCATCGTGCGCTTCAAGACTAAGCCAATCCGACCCCAGAAATACGGGAAGCCTGTAGCTGCGATCGAAGACGGCACCTCAAAACCCGCCGGTCTGCTCACCGAGGGCCATGCATCTAGTCCAAGCCCCTCAGCCTCCTACCATTATGGACAGCAGGCTGCCTACGAACCTCCCTCCTCTTCGTCGCCGGGCCCCGCGACATCTAAATTCGGTCAACCACCCCATTTTGAAGCACCCGCTACCGAGAACCCCCCTCCTCCATACTCAGCAGGAGCTGCACATAACCCTGCGCTGGCAGCGGCCGCAGCAGGAAAACCGAAGCCACCACCGCCCAAGCCTAAGCCCGGCCGGCTAAGCGGTGCGCCGCATGTTGAGACTGTAACGGCATTGTACGACTACTCGGCCCAAGCAGATGGCGACTTGAGTTTCAGGGCCGGTGATGTAATTGAGATTGTCACAAGGACGCAGAACGAGAATGAGTGGTGGACGGGTAGGATTGGTGCGAGGCAGGGCCAATTCCCGGGTATGTGCTCTGTATCACGTCCATAGACCTCCAAGCTTGAGCTAACAACACATCAGGCAACTATGTTAAACTTGGCTAGAACCCGAGAAGTGCTCGTTTTGGAAGGATCTGAGCTTTAGAAACTTACCTCTCCATGTTATGCTTCACCTTTGTTGAGAAGCATGGAAAGCATCGTTGTCTTCGGAAGAACAAATGGCGCGCCTTGATTACAAATTATACCACACTTAGAAAGTAGGAACCTACAGGATAGGAGTAGGAGTAGGATGTAGGGAGATAGGGATAGGATATGATACCTAACACTGTCCATCCAAAACAAGCAAAGTCAAAAACGCGAATTGATGCATTGATGGAGTGATCAATTGGGGAGACAGTATCCTAATCCCTGATATTTTCTCACTAATCCAATTATGAACTGGAGTTGGGTGTGAATGCTGTTCATGTTCACTGACACGAGCCGCTATGGCTTAAGATATCCGACTATCCTTCTTCTCCAGCAAGCCGAAGGTATTATCGACACGGATATGTACGGTATAGCATTCTCTAAGAACACCATCATTCCAGACAGATTGTGCGTAATGTCGCCAAGTCACATCCACAGTTCTAGCGGTGTCTCCCGGATATTGATATTGTGCAAATAAACATGCAAGGCACTTTGTTATAAGGAGCATAGCAATATACTCGAGATAGGCAACGCAGCAAGCCATGATCATCGAATCGAAGTATTGCAGCGAGTACGGCTATGAGTACTGACAACTATCTCCTTTGATTCTACAACATGAGATATTGGCCGTGAGCAGCGCAGGTGTAGAGTTTGTGGGCAATGCTGCAATTTCCTTATAGCCACACTCCCCCGACTAATTGATCATTGTTAATGCTCTCTGCTAATTGCAGCTTGATGTTGATCTTCCCTCTAGTAGGATGAAGAACTTTGATACGGTTTCGCATGAACGGCGTCTAAGAATCACATTTGATATATCCTCTATTAGGCATCGCGGAGTGAAATATCCATCGTAGCCTCTCACAAGTGTCATCTAGTAGTTTTAGAATGAGAGCTCATTAGCTCTCATCTCCCAGTTTCACCGTCCCGTGGAAAAAGCCTTTGAGACCGTTGCTCAACCAGATACGCTCGCCATCGACAATTGAGTCCGCTAGAACGCTCTTTTCAACAACCAGATTCCTAGTAATGTCAGTTGGAGACTAATGTAATATGATAACGTCCCAACAATACCTTTCTAGAGCCCACCTTCGAGTTGTGCCGCTGTTACCTCCACTACCTACCGTGGCACTAAACTCCCGAGAGACGGGCGGCGTGACCCATCTGTCGTTTCTCCAAAAATAAGGGGTAGTAATGCTACCTTCCATGACTGACCCGTCGTCGGCATTCACTAGCAGAATCTCCCCTGGGCCAGCTCCGACGGCTTTGGAGCGTGTTCGTGCTTCATCGTATATTCTGCGCGAGGTCGTCTTGTGGTGGGTGAACGGGGACCTCGTGATAGAGGTTTCGTCTACCTCAACAGTGAAACCCGGGCCGTCCAGCTGCACAGTTGACAAACTTGAAGGAAACAATGTTTCCAGACTGACAGATGGTGTATCGGCTATTATGACATCTAGCGAGCCATCCTTAGTGAGCAGAACCTTCACCCGTAGAGGACCCTTTGGGTTGGCGTTTTCGATTTCCTTGCTTAGGAAGGCTTCAAGCGAGCGCAAGCCTTGGTCGCCAGTGAGAGTGTCGATTGCTTTCTCCCAGCCCCAGTGCTCGGCGGCTCTCAGCATGCGATCGCGGTGGAAATCTAGCATGTAGAAGGGAGAGGGGCTCTGGTTCCAACCCACATCGCTGTAGCCCGCTTGAGGCGCGTTGAGTAGATTGGGATCCCAGCGGATTGTTGAGAATATCTGAAACTCTTCCTCCATTTCAACGCGAAAGTGTAATTGTACAACGGAGACCTGCTGCTGTTTCACACCCTCACGTGCAACAGCAACTTACCTAAAGTAATGGGCAGTACACGCAGATTTGTCAGCTTTCGGCTCAAACAAGTGGCGCCAGGCGGCAGCCATGCTCTCATTTGTTCTACATGAGACTCATGATAACCTATACTGTAGAAGCGAAATGAATAATAGAAGGAGAGCCTTGGTAACTGATGATACGCCATTGCATTGAAGTTTCATCCAACTTGAAAAATGAGGCCTGAGGTAGGTACCTAGGCTGGTATCTGTTAACTCCCATTGTCGCCAACTGCTTTGGCGCAACGACGATCACCTTATGAGCTCATAGCTATGCTCTCAGAAAAGCCCACCAATTTGACAAGCCAATAGCATAGCTCCAATACGGCAATTGTGGAATTGCCAGCACTTTGATTAACAGAGCCGAAAGAATCGGAATTAGTCGCCAAGCAATTCGTGGTAAGCCTTGGGACCGCGGTGGATTAGGTAGTGCGTAGTGGAGAGATAGCGTGCCAGGTTTGGGTGCAGAGTTCTTTGGGTCGCGCTACCAATTTTTTGTGACCCGAATCGCCATTTCTCTACACCATCACCGCTCGAGCACAGCTCCTCATGAGCGCATCATCGTTTCAATAACCTTCACCATCTTCCATCCGTCTCTTTCCCCTTCCTCCCGCTACCCACGCCTGCAGGCTCTGTAATTGACGTCCTCATCGCCCGTTACGCTCGCGCCTGTCCTTGCCATCCGCATCCCTTCCCGCCGTCGCGGCGATCCCGCAACAGACCAGCTCCATTTCGCCAGCTATCTTCAGTAATCAAATCACACCATGTCTGGCGCCGCTGCCGCTCCTGCGCCCATGCCGCCATTGGCCAAGCCTATCGCCGTCCCTGTCGAGTCATCCGTCTGGGATCGTTTCACCAACTGGGCCTCCGAAAACAAGGCCCTTGTCTACACAATTGCCGGAGTCGCCGTGGTTGTCACAGGAGCTGGCGTTGTATACTACCTGAACGGTGATGCTGTACGTCAATCCCTATATTGGTCTCTCCAAAATGGATTATACAGGTCGCCATGAGCTGAATTGCTGACTTCCCGCATACAGACAGCAAAGACCTCCGATGGCCCAAGGTTAAGCAAGAAGGAGAGGAGGAAGAAGAAGGAAGCCGAGCGCCAAGCAGAAGCCGCCGCGAAGGCCGCTCCTCCTCCATCAGCTACTCAGCCTAAAGCCGCTACCGTAGAGACTACCGAAGAGCTACCAGAAGTCGATGAGTTGTCGGTCGGTGCTCTGTCTGACGATGTCAAGAACGAGTATGCACAGAAGCTCAAGGCTGCCGGTAACAAGGCATACGGCAGCAAGGACTACAACCGTGCCATCGAACTCTACTCCAAAGCCATCATCTGCAAGCCGGACCCCATCTTCTACTCCAATAGGGCCGCGTGCTACAATGCTCTGAGCGAGTGGGCGAAGGTCGTCGACGACACCACTGCTGCCGTCACCCTCGACCCCCTCTACGTCAAGGCTTTGAACCGACGCGCCAATGCCTACGAGCACCTCGAGCTGTACAGCGAGTCCCTACTGGACTTCACCGCCAGCTGCATTATCGACGACTTCCGAAACGAGAGCACCGCCGCCTCCGTTGAGAAGCTCCTGAAGAAGGTTGCGGAAGTCAAGGCCGAAGACATCCTCAAGTCCAAGAGCCCCACCAAGCTGCCCAGCCCCATCTTCGTCTCCAATTACATCAAGAGCTTCCGCGAGAAGCCTCGCCCTGCCGGCTTGGAGGACTCTGCCGATCTCTCCCCTGGAAAGGCACAGGTGTTGGAGGGTCTGATCGCGATGGAGAAAAAGACCCACGAAGGCTACACAGATGCTGCTAACGCCTTTGAGAAAGCCATCGAAATCGGCGATCTCGGTGAGTATGAGGCTTTGGCATATAACATGCGTGGCACTTTCAGATGCTTGCGTGGACAACAGGACGAAGCTCTTCAGGATCTAAACAAGAGCATCGAGCTCGACCCTTCTATGACTCAGAGCTATGTAAAGCGCGCAAGCATGCACTTAGAAAAGGGTATGTTCTCTGACTCATATTATGTTGGTGTTTTGGCTGATGATTATCCAGGCGAACGTCAGGAGGCTGCAGACGACCTGCAGACTGCCATTCAGCACAATGGTGATGACCCTGATATTTACTACCATCGCGCCCAGCTGCACTTCATCCACGGCGAATGGCAGGACGCTGCCAAGGACTACCAGAAGTCGATTGACCTCGACAAAGACTTCATCTTCTCACACATCCAGCTTGGTGTAACGCAGTACAAGATGGGTTCGCTGGCATCGTCCATGGCCACCTTCCGACGATGCATCAAGAACTTCAGCGAGGTTCCAGATGTGTACAACTACTACGGCGAGCTTCTGCTGGACCAGGGTGACTATGATCAGGCCATAGCGCAGTTTGACATTGCCATCAACAAGGAGAAGAGTAGCAAGCCTCTAGCCATGAACGTCTTGCCCCTTATCAACAAGGCTCTTACCTTGTTCCAACAGAAGCACGACTTCGCCGAGGCTGAGAGCTTGTGCGAGAAAGCTTTGATCCGTGAGTGGCCTTTCGTTGTACATACCACGAGAGAATACAGTGTCCTGACCAATGTGTACAGTCGACCCTGAATGCGATATCGCCGTTGCAACCATGGCCCAACTGCTCCTGCAGCAAGGCAAGGTTGACAAGGCGCTGACACACTTCGAGAGAGCTGCTGAGTTGGCCAGGACGCCGGCCGAGATTGTGAATGCACTCTCCTATGCCGAGGCTACGCGGACACAACTTCACGTGCAGATGAAATACCCGCAGCTGAAGGCCAAACTTGAGCAGGGTGCTGCTATGGGCGCTGCTATGGGCGGCGGCATGCCCAACCCTTACGGATCCTAATTTGAGACTGATGGCTACCCGAATTTGGCTCACTCGAAAAATCCATCTCGACTCCCGTATGCTGACAGTTGCAGACCGTGAGTCTGTCTAGGCTTGCGGCACTTGTGTATCTACTCTAGGCGTAGGGTTGTTTCATTGCTGGGTTCATATGCTGTGTTGCATTATGCATTGGGGGTTTAATTGAGACCTGCGCTGTTCGTGTCACGGGACACGTCCCAGGCGGAGGCGTGAGGAACGGCCCGGGAAATGGGGGAAATAATCCCCATGCCATGTACTATTATGCGACGACTAACCACCTTTGCGAGTGCCACTACTACTCTGCTGTACTTGACTGTACATACATATATAATCATTGTTCTTCCACAACCTGTCTCACATGTAATTTGTGTTGTTAATATGTTCTGTTTTATGGCTAAGCCAAGTGTCCCTGGCTATAGTATACGCACATGAGTTGTCCAGTTTGTGTTTTAGCCAGTCTGCTTTGTACGAGGTAGCACGAGGCGGTTCGTCTACCTGCTGCCAGGTGTAGAATTCTTGCTGGCCTGGAGGGTTCATGCACATTGCTGCGAACGGGTGTATATTCTGTTAAGCTGGGTTCTTTTCAGGATAGTAAGTCATACATACGGTATAGGTGAATACCAATGTGTGTAATAGTTTGAGCGGAATAGAGATCGCTTTCGTGGTTGTGTGTTAGTAGGATGGCTGGATATGGGTTATAGGATTGGTTCTGGATTGACCCGGAGTGTGGTAATGGTTCGGTCGGCGCGCACATCTATTGGAGGGAGATTGGTGTCATAAATGACGTTACGTCGACTTTAAGACAAATAAGAGACGACTCTTTAAGATATTAGTAATGAAAGCATAATGCATTAGATGTTTTAATGGTTATTCCATTTGCGGCAATAAGCCGTTATTATAAGTGTTTACATATGATTTAGTAAGAACGGAATAAAGTGCCCACAGGCTTTAAAAAGGTGTTGATTTCATGCTGAAACCTTTTATTAATACTGTTCAAATTGAACTGTGCACCTGAAGTCGGTACACTTGCTGTAATTGTCATGGAGATAACGGCGATGTCGTGGTTAGTGAGGGATTGACATCATGTTGCTTCTTTCTAGCTTGACAATCACAATATCGACCTAGGCATTGCAATAAGTGTAAATGATTCTTCTATTGCGTTGCTTACACTTATTGTCATTTTATGGCTTGAAACAGCTGATGTCTGTCAATGCATATCAGATTTGTAAAGAGGTGAACTCCGGTTAGATTTGTGTCGTCTGTTTGACACAGGGCGGTGGTCATTACCCTTTGTCTAAATGTCGCTTGCCTTGAGAGACCCTTGTTGACTCATAAATACAACTAGATAATTAGGTGAGGAGGTGGTAATAGGTTTCTTTCTTCTCTTCCAATTGCTAAGGGTATTAAATTCGCTTCCTAGTTGGTAGTTGAAGCCGGCGGTGTTATTTGGCGTACGGCGGAGTGAGAATGCATGCCCGTGTGGTAGTGGTTTATAGCATAGTGTCATGAATTCATTGACAGAGTACTCTATGCTGGGTAGGCTCATGCAGTTGGTTGTGAGGGTAAAGCACCTCTCCAATCACCATGATCCTCAAAGCGCGCTCCACCCACCTAAGTCCCAGGCGAGCCAGGCTAATGCAGCACAATGTCTGTTGGTTGTTCATACTGATACCAGGCCGTTTCAGCGAAGGCAAGAAACCGAAACCCCTCCTTTTGTGACCTCGCCTGGGTAGGATCCAAACATGACCTTCTCAATCTGGCCAATGCCAGCCAATGTAGGCTTGATGCCAAGCATCTCACGGAAACGTGCAGCTATTGCGCGGCTTACCGCAGCAGGGGTTGGACGCCGTATCTGTAGGCAAATTAGAATAGATATCAGGTTAGGTGGGCGCTCGGCGGAAGTTGGGAATTTGGCCAGCCTTTTCATGTTCCTTAGAGAATGTCTAAGTTCAAAAACAAAAAAATATCCAATTCATTCTTGCCAAACACACTGGCGCTTACTGATACAACAAGTTACCTGGCACTTCAGGAGAAATTCGTACGCATGATGACCATGAAGTCTCGCGAATGTACAAGCGACTGTTGATACTAATGCACATAGAGGACTAAAAATACAAGTAATCGAACGTTACTACCGGTGCCCATTCAACTACTCATCATCGAATACGCCATTTCTTCGACGGGATCACCAGCCACTGGCGCTTCTTCGAGACAGAAGACTGAAGTCTTCATGCAAGTGCCATGGCTAATAACATTTTCCAATATACACCGCTCGAGGAGAAGAGCGATGACATCCGCCTGGTCAATATCATACCAGGGGAAGAAGAGGACGAACTCGGGCTCGAGATATTTCATGTGCCGATGGCACAGGCACAAACATTTCATCGCACAACTAACATTCGATCAACAGTAGGGGTATTGGAGGGTATGGAGCCAGGATGGTGGGCTGGTGAGATTCTCGAAGGCGGGCTAATATACTATAATGTTTTGACGGAGGTCAGCACATACGACCGTCCCAACCCACGCTCTATGCCACGGTTTCGGCGTGTGCAAAGATCTCTTGAAGTCCGGGCCTGGAAATCGGCACAAGAAGGAAAATCAGAATTCTGGAGATTCATCAGAAACTTGCCTGCTGAGCTCCGTACGTCAATAGATGATTCACGGGACATCGCGGACGAAACGATCCAACAGGCCCCAAGTGTGCCTTACGAAGCTTTATCTTACACTTGGGGATCGGGATTTGCCAGAAGTGATTACTGGGTCAACGTCTACCCAGGAAAAAACGACCAGAAAACCCAGCGTGAGAGCCGTGGTTTTGTGATTAGTCGAAACGTCGCAGTTATGCTCAAGTTCTTGAGGCATCGAGATAAAGCGCGAACGGTTTGGATCGATTCCATTTGTATCGACCAATCTAACCTCGATGAACGCAGCGTTCAAGTCCGCCGTATGGGCGAAATCTATAGAAATGCTTCGAGAGTAGTAGCATGGCTTGGACCGAGCTTCGCGGATGCCGAGCTGGCATTATCGACCCTTGAATACTTGGGCAGGCAGGTTGAAGTTACTCGCGACAGCGTACTAATACCTCGCCCCAGCTGCGAGAAACCCGAATGGACCAAGGTTTCTTTTCCTCTGCCATACGATAAACGTGTGTGGTATGCTATAATACAGCTGTGCTCCAACCCCTATTTCGAAAGGCTTTGGGTTCTTCAAGAGATGCAGCTAGCTTCGAGTGCCTCTATCGTAAAGTGCGGTAAACACGAAATAGACTGGCCTCTATTCCGCCGCGCCATCATATGTATCGGTTCGAGGGTACACCTTCCTCACGATGTGCGAATGGGCATACGCAAGCTAACAGATCTATGCCAATATTGCTTCAAGCCACAACCAGAATATCTTCTCTCGCGCTATGCTCTCAGAAAATGCAGCGACGACAGAGATAGGATCTACGGGCTGTTGAATCTTCTTCCGCCCAGTCTCGCTGCGCTGGTCGAAGTCACGTATTCGAAACCGACCCACGAAGTCTATCAACAGATGATGCTTGCGCGGATACAGCAGGTACAGCGCTTGGACATGCTTAAGTACTGCGATCGGCGCTCGTGTGCTCACGGTGGGAATCAAACCTGGGTCCCGGATTGGCAATACGGTCACGGCCTTGTGCCTTACTATCTATGTTTCCAGGCAAGCGGAGTGTCTGGAGTCACTGTGCAGGTGAAAGACGATGGAGTTCTTCAAGTGCCTGCAATTTACATTGGAAATATCCAGTCGTCTTTGCACCTGCGTGGCGCTGGTTCGATATATCAACACAGTCCTGTTGCAAGAATATGTTCTATCCTCAGAAACCTAGGGGTTCAAGCCCTAGAGGACACTCGGTATCACAATGGGGAGACACGGCTGGAGGCCTGGCTCCGTGCTTTGACGGTTGGTAATACGAAGGACAGACGACCCGAGAGAGCATCGGTAGAGAGCTTTCCAACTCTGTCGCAGCTGAAGACTGCGGTGTTGAGTTTTGCAGAATCGGACAATACGGAGGTCAAAATGCAGTCGATCAGGATGTGGGATAGAGGTGTCCTCGAGAAAATTTGGCAGCTGTTAGCTTTCACCAGCGCCGAAGGGTATATTGGAACTACCAAAGCCGATATCCTGGAAGGTCTGTTTTGTGCCACATTCCTATTCATTGTGATGTACGCCTGACTTGTACAATATCAGGTGACGAGATATTCGCCATTCTTGGTTGCGATGTGCCAATGGTGCTGAGGCCAGCCCGATCAGGCCGGGATGGGTATTATCAGGTTATGGGAGAGTGCTTTGTTTCAGGCTTTATGGATGGCGAGGCCGTTCTCGGCGAGTTGCCCGTTCCGTGGTGTGTTAGGGGAATGCATGATGAAGACAATTACGATATCCCACATTATCGCAACAAGGAAACAGGAAAGGATAAAATGCAAGATCCTCGTTTAGGAAAATTGCCACCGGATTGGGAGCCATTCAGATGGACACGAACGCGGGATGATCCCAAGTTCTGTGAAAAGTTTCGAAACAAGAAAACGGGCGAGATCATGAACAGTTATCCTCAACTCCTACCAGACGAATTGAAAAAGAGGGGCGTTAATGTGCAGAATATTTGTTTAGTTTAGCGATATATCAGTTTATGCCGATAGTTTTATAATCTGGTGTAATGTGTTTGGAAACAGCTTCAACACTGCCTACATACATAGGTATACAGATCGGAGGAAAGACTTGGCTATCAAGTCATCTCAAAGATTATCACTCCGATAACGATAACATCACAATATAATGCGCGATTACTAGCATATTCACAGTCACGATGAACAAGACTTCAGGTATTAGGTTATCAAGGTTTTTATTAGCTCTCACTAGTAGTCGTACAGTGATATTTTCTCCAGTTTATACTGTTCTACACCAAGACAGACAGGCAAGATGATGATGGTGATTGTGGGCAACGAAAACAATGTTAGGGCTTCTAGGACGGTGCCGATGTTGGCGGGAGCGGTGTTGAAAACTGCAAGTGGTGGTGGATGGTGGGTTGTGATGAAATCAATCGCTGTAAGCTTCTCCATGTCTGTGCAGGTGCCTGTGTCTGTACCCAAAATTTGTCCGTCTGTCTCGGAAACTTTACATTGTGCGACCCCGGCTCGAAAATATTGAGAGCACACAACTTGCGATGAGTGGGTTATTTGGCCTTATAACCCAAATTTCGCCTTGATGTGGACCTTGGCCATTGCTAGGCGGCGATGAAAGCGCTCGTCGGGGGTCTCGTCCCTGTAGAGATCGAAATCTTGATTCCAACCCCGCGGTAGCCAGCTGTAGTCTACTGGGTCTTCATCCTCTTCGCTATCGCAGATGTTGGAGTACTCGCTCTGGGAGCAGCAGAAGTCTTCACTCTCGCAGCTGTGTTTCGGGAGACCAGCGTCATCGCGAACGACCTCGTCGACTCTTAAGGTGGAGCTCACGTCTGGGTTGACGAGCGTTGCAGTATCAGCAAGGGACGGAGAAGGAGCCTGCACAGAAGTCGTGCTGCCAGGGGTAGAAACAGAGGGGACGTTGCTGGTGGTAGCAGAGGCAGAGGTGGAATCGGTGAGCGCCTTTGGTGCGCCGTGAACCTTGGAGTGTAGTTTGATAAACTTGTCCTTGACGCGCTGGAGAAGTTTGGGTTTGGGGGCAAGGCGCCGGCAGTGTCTAGCGTGGATCTCGAGAGAGTCCCTCGTAATTCTGTGAGTGGGCGGAAAAGGAACCTCCAAGCTGGAAGCAGAACCATGTCTGCTGAGTTTAGCAGTATGACGAGCGACTGACTCGGCTCTCATGACGGCAGGCTGGGGGCGATCTGCCCTGGGTGGACCAGTGATGTGCGGCATCCTTGAGAAGTTTCGATTGGCTGGGTCGGCAGTGGCGGCTTGGAGAAGACCGCGGAAAGAAATTCTGTTTGATTGATCAGACATCTTGGAGGCTTTCGATGATGATTTGCTTGTAGGTTGTTGCTGTTGGTGAAGATGAAAGGTTACTAATCGCCAGAAACTGGTAAAGTCGATGATCTGTAAGGTAACAATAGGCTGTAGAGTGTATGGTATGGATATATGAAGGCAAAGGATGTATGATGGGAAAATATCAGAACTCGAAATCCAAAAGCGAGGGAGGGAGGCCATCTATTTATGCGCTTTAGAGAGTAGTCCTTTCTCCGAAATCTTTCATGGGATCGTGTTTAGGTTTCCATGGCGCCGATGATGGTAAATAGCGCACTCATCAATTAACGTTACAGCACATTAGCTTGTTATGGTCAATTCGTAGACGACAGAATATCGAGACTACATGGAGGATCTCGTCGAGTGAATAGGGGTTCTAGCAACGATCAATCTGTAAGTATTATCGCTCAAATGGTATTGCAACGTGATGTGATCGGCAGCCGAGACCATTTCACAATAAAACGAAATATACTCCAAGAAGGCAGCGTTGGTATCATTGACATCGCCCTTTGCGGTGAGAGGGTTGAACGCAACTGTCAAGCGAGATTCGGGAGGTGCTGTCATTCTGCCGCCTGCAGATGAACAAGCTTTGCTCATCAAGCTTTGGCCTGCGTTAACCAGGAAGCTTAGATCGGATGGAGCAAGTAAGCAGGTAGTAAGCTTTAGGTAAGAGAAGTGACTTTGAGAAGAATAAACTAGAAAATATCGAATTGTACTAATGGGTGGCCTTGTTCAACTCGTTCAGGGAAGCCTGCACTGGCACATGGCCCGAGGTTAGAAGTGGCTTGTCAGACGTAGAGCCTCCGTTCCCGAGCGTTAGGGGTGCATAATGATGATGCCAGAACTATTTGTGAGCGGGAAACTGGATCAAAGTAGGGAGCCAACATAGTTCCAAGTAATGAATAAGTACACCACGCACGGGGGATAAGCTTGATTCTTGCACACGTCTGAGGTGGACAGTGAAGTGTCCAAGATAGGTACTGGTTGAGCAAGTTAGTGTTGAGTATCATAGCAAGCTTCAAAAGGCCAGTTAGTGTAGAAGTTTGAATACGATGATGCTTATTGACTCGAAACTTAACAATTACTTGATTTCAATGGATTGGCGGGTCATGGCTTTGTGGCAGGCGTTGGGGCTCACAGGACGGTTCGCCTGGGGGAAGGCCCGGTAATATGGCGGGATATACTCCTTGTAGTGAGATTTCAAAATCCAGATACGAAGAACCCAATTCATCCGCAACACATACTGCCTTTTTTGCCTTACCAAAGTTGATTTCCTCGCAATTGCCCATGGATAGATTCTTGATCTCGTCACCCGCGACGAGGATTTTTCCGCCGCGAAGCACAAGCTCGATATCTTCTTCTGGCGCGAAGACAGCCTGGGCGAACGGGTCGACTTCTCCACTATCACCTTTCCTTTCTCCTCCGAAGATGACGATATCAGCAAGCTTGCCGACTTCAATAGAGCCGATATAGTCCTCGAAGCCAGCTACTATGGCAGCGTTGATCGTCGCCATTTCCCAAAGAGTGTGTGGCGCAAGTTTCAGTCCGTAGAGATCCTGCGTAACAGAAGCGGCGCAAGCAGCTTCTCTGCCCATAGTAGCGGATCCACTAGGAAGCCAGTCGGTGCCTATCGCAACTGTAATTCCACTTTGGAGTAACGAGGTTACGTTCATGGTGTTCCCATAGAGGTAGACATTGCTCCGAGGTGACCAGACGACCTTGGCACCACGCGCTGCGACCATGTCATAGTTATCAGGGGTAAGCCCAAGGGCGTGCACAATGGCGAGGTTCGAAGCAATGATATCAGTAGAGAGACCACCTCCACCCGGTACTGGGGTTGTGTCGAATGTCGAGTTAGACAGACAAGCAAACTCGTTGGCCGCCTCAGAATCAAGACCCTCTCCGATGTGTGCGATATATCGATGAGCCTTCAGCACTAACTCTTGGCTGATGGGATC
Organism: Xylariaceae sp. FL1272; assembly: GCA_022432385.1. Classification (NCBI taxonomy): domain Eukaryota; kingdom Fungi; phylum Ascomycota; class Sordariomycetes; order Xylariales; family Xylariaceae; species Xylariaceae sp. FL1272. The sequence goes on from JAJJXC010000044.1 coordinate 372,009, forward strand.
CGGCCCATAGTCACAGTCTCCATTTCGTAAGATGCCAGCTGAATCATCTAGAGGGAAGGTATCCTCCGTAGCAGTAGGAGCATCCCATAGTCCATCTTCGAGCCCGGCAACAAAGTCGAGGTTCCGAGCGAGACCAGGGGCCATCTCACCACCGACAATTGACGTCGTGCCAGAGAAGATGTGGCGCAGCTCGCCCCATGTGATGGCGTCAGTCTCGCTGCCGTTTACTGGCGTCCGACGCACAGTATGGTGCCGTGCACCGACTCGCCAGTCATGACGATGGTCTACCCGCTCGCCAATGTCGGGCAAAGGATTGACGGTGGAATACTCGATATGTTCGTGCGTGTTGATAAAGCCAGGGGAGATGACGGCCGAGCCGGTGCAGTTAACGACACTGGCGAGATCTCCTCTTTTCGCGGCCAGACCACAGACGTCCCCCACATACGCTATCTTTCCTGATTGGATCAAGACACTGGAACCGATGAGTGCGCCGTCGCTGGTAAGGACGGTGCCGAGCAGCAGTAGATCATTGGAAATGCCTCGCTTGACGAGCCGGCAGTGTGCTGAAACCAGCTGGAACGATGCTGCCGCTATAAATAACGATGATAGGAGAAGTCGGGGTAGTTTCATTGAAACGGCTGCCGGCCGACATGACTTGCGGCAGTCAGAAATGACAGATGGACTCCTCGTTGGGCGGTTGAAATCGGGTGAGGATGCAGAAACGACGCTAGGCAGCTTAATTGACGTTGCTGCTGTTAGGTAAGCGTCTAGCAGTCTGGTTGCACGTGGCTTTGCTAGGTAGTCGCGCTTTGGAATGTGGGTGGAGTCGAGATATACGTCATGTGAAGATATGAGGGAGATACAATATAACATTTCAGCTACCTAATGTGCCTTCTGTGGATAATGTAGGTATTCTGGGGGTCTTTCGAAATAACACATGGCTTGTTAATGACTCTCCAGCTGCGGCTTCTCCTTTTCCTTCGTGAGCCTTCGCGAGGGTGTGCTGCAAATCACTCCCTCGTGTCAGAAACAGTGATAAGTATGCGACTCATCAGAAAAAGAGGAAAATAAACTCAGCCAGTCAAGCTCTAGTAGTCCCGACAGACTAGATCTTTCTCAAGTTTTTGTAAACGAAAGTTAGGATGGCCTAGGCCTTGCGTGTTTCGGGCCCATTTTGCGGCATCCATTGCTCTGGTCGCTAGAAGGGGGGCAGCATTGCGTGTTGAACATGTGTCGGTATCATCTGATGCGACATCGTGTGGTCCTCATCTGGAAGAGATTGGGAGAGCCCTGTTTGCATGCAAAGCGCCACAATGAGTACGTGGGCCTCCCGCAGACCTAAACTCGGAACAAGCTGAAACCGCTGTAACTTGGTCTCGTTGCAGCTAGACGGGCAGACCAGTCGCCGTCGTGATTGGCTCCCTCGTCGCACCCTAACGCTGTCGGTGTCTAGCAGCGCCAACCGTTAGAGGCGGACGGGCAGTTTGATGCCTTGGCGTGTAGGCCCTGATTCTGAGAGGTGAGCCATCAACCCTTCCACGATCATGCATTACGCCAGTGCATGCGCCAGCCCAACCAAGCTTTCTTTGTCTTTTGCCGTCATGTTTCATATCTTCAGCAGACTTGATTTCTTGCCACAGTCATGTTTTGGCGCGTCTATCTTCTGTGAACTATTCTTCTCGCAATCCGGTTGACAGCACTGCCCCATAGACCCAGTCGTACGGTATAGATTGCATCATTGGGGAACGAGCTCAATTCAATCTTCTTCAGCTCCTCGTAACCCCCTATGCAGGCTTACCAGTAGCACGCATCTCTGACAGCCAGCAAGATAAGCTCTGCAACCTCAGTATTCAACAACAAGTTTGAGAACAGCAGAATGGCGACACCATTAGATCCGCCGGCTGGCGATGCCAGACATTCTGATGATGCCAGACATTCTGATGGTGAAGATGTCGATTCTCCCATTGCACAGGACACAAACGGAAGCAGTGTTCAAAAGAGCAAACAAGAGCCTCAAGCACAGCCCCCACCAAGAGGAGAGAATCCGATTTCTGAGACTTCAAAGCAAACAGCCACTCTCGAGATCCCAGCGCAAGCGCCCAAGGAAACAGAGAAAACCACGGCGTCCAGCACCGTATCCACACTGAATAACCAAGCTAGTGACCAGTCTTCGCCGACGTCACCTAACCCATTATCCTCACCACCCAAGGATGACATTGTGAACCCGCCAGATTTCCAGGGCGAGGTGGAAACCAACAACGACATTCCCAGTCAAGCTGTTTTGCGCGCCATAGAGGACTACACGGTTCTAGATCGCAATGGCAAGACTCACCCTTTTAAGAGTCTGTACTGCGGACACAATGTTGCGCGACGTGTTCTCGTGATTTTTATCCGACATTTCTTCTGCGGTGTCAGTGATTAGGTTTTCTCAGTGCACTTATGCAGACCATCGCTAACGAGATCGCAGAACTGCCAAGAATATCTGCGAACACTAACAGCATCCATCACACCAGACTCACTTCTCGCATTGCCAGTGAGCACCTTCATCACGGTGATTGGCTGCGGCACTCACCAGCTCATTGACGCTTACGTGAAAGAGACAAAATGTCCCTTCCCAGTGTACGCCGACCCGACGAGACGGCTCTACCAGGAGCTTGGCATGGTGCGCACGCTCAGCATGGGCTCTCGCCCTGCCTACATGAAGGATCGGACCGTGGCGCACACAGTGCTCTCGGGAATCAAGCAGGGCTTGAAACAAGTGAAGAGCGGCCTCGTGACGAAGATGGGTGACCAGAGACAAGTGGGTGGCGAGTTCATGTTCGAACCGGCGTCCCTGACGCTCGATACACCCATTTCGTCGCCGCAGATTGGGGTGGAGAAGAAGTTGGAGGAATTGGATCTTGAGACGGAGAAGAAACCAGAAGAGAAGCGGATCACATGGTGCCATCGGATGAAGACGACAAGAGACCATGCAGAGATACCTGAGTTGAGAGAGGTGCTGGGCTTGGAGGCAGATGGAGCTCCGATTCGCGAGGACAAGAGGTGGCGGAAGGCACTAAAGGAGAGGAAGGGAACGGGTCTGAGCATGGCGAGCCAGATGAGTGGAAGCGGAAGTGCTGATTTGACGCGAGCACCTGCGAGCGGAGATATCGCTGCATAAAGTGGGTGTCACTGGATAGGCTATTGAAGAGAAGAAAGTAGCGATAGTTAGAGAACCAAGCGCAAGCAACTGCTTAGCATGGTTGAAATGAGAAGAAAAAATAAGTTCGGCCTTTATCCTAGTCCCACCCTCCTCATCAGAACCTGCTTTCGCAAGGTGCCAGACACGCTCTGCTCTCACACTCAGAGAACTCTGGACTTTATCCCTCTGATCCCACTTGCAACAATCGCGGGTTTTACGGCCCCCCTGTGCCCACTGTCTTGAACACGCCCGCATTTTGTTAATGGATTTTGATACGTTGGATGATCTTGCCGATTGCCCGCGAGGTGGATCGAACCCAAGTGCTGTGAGATAGTGGGAGTTCACATCACACTTGTAGTGGTTCGGCGCCATTATCATCTTTTATCCACCCGGCCCAGTTGCAAAAGTATGGCTGCTTATGGGTGCTTATGGCACAAGGAGCTTGGAGCAAGAGGAACGCTCATTGGCTGGGAGCACTTCGGGTGGGAAAGGAGAAGCCTGACATGACCGCGAAGTCAGCGCGGTCGGTGACGAGTGATACTTAGAAATGAGAGATGAGGTGTACCTAACGCCTGAGAGCACGTATGTGTGCCACTGGAGGAATTACAGAAGCACATGCTCACTGTATTCTCACAGCTCCTTCCAGGTTGCCGAGCACAAACAAACACTTCTTCCTACTCGATGCACGTGAGGCTCGAAATGCATGAGATCTTTAACATTACCTTTTGAACTGCGTCAATAAATGGAAGAGATAGTGAATCATAAAGTAGTTTGAGCCATTCGAGGCCCGCGTTCGTCATTAATACATAGACAACGATAGAAGGAACAAACTCTGTTGTGAACGACAACAAAAAGGAAAGACAAAAAAAAGAAGAAGAAAACTCGCGTTCATATTCAAGCAAAGGGCTCTAAACATTAAGCCAGTTTTCTCTGACAACAGATTACTTGAGTACAAATCAACCGTATAGGAGCCATGAAGAAACTACAACACCCCTAAAAGATCGATGCTTCGTGTAGATCCAATATCATAATAACTTGCTGTCCACTCAAAAACCACTGGGAGCTCTCCAAGGCCCAGTCTATGAAACCTCTACAACTTAACCATTATCCTCTTCTCATTACTTCGTTGCTAGCGACTATTCAAGCTCCCTACTGAGCTTGCCAAGTTAGAAGTGGGAAACCGGTCAAGATAATCAGTAATAAATGGGGCTTGCAGCAGACTCTGCCCCTATAAAAATGTCTATTTTCTAAAATTCATCTACTCATGCCGCCTGATGGTGTTGTCATATAAGTGGAACTGAATACCATATGCACCATTTAATATCATATACTGACTCACGATTGTAATAGGTCAATCATTCAATGCATTAACACAGGCTAACATCAAGTTGAGATGAAGCACTTTCATGATTCAATCCTATCACGTTTTACGTTGTTGCCGTATAGTATACTTACTTATATATCAAAATTGCCTACCTACTCCGTGTTGCAAAAAATAGTAAATACAAGCAAATTCTGCGCCTAATTAGTGCTAAGTGGTAAGTATAAGCAGAAACATTAGTCCGTACTGTTAATCTCATAAGTGACTTTTATCTATCACAAATGATTAATATACGAGTTTCCACTAACGAAAGGCTGGTTTTAAGGATTTCTTTGGTCATGACTGAGCGTACCCACCTACTGAAGGCGAAGGGACATGATTTGCAGTACTGATATTCGATCACAGACAACTGCAATCTCATTCAAACCTTCTTAGTACTGCCATACGCCAACCCAAAGTTGAATCACTTCAACACCAAACAGATCAAGAGTTCCCAGAGTCTGTTAAAACAAACATAAGAAATCGATTAAGTCACGTCCTATACTCAATTACTTTGTGCTAATTCGCAATCCCAGTCACAACACACTATTACACCTTCCACTTCCCTCGGCCCTGCGTCCCACTCCCATTTACCTTACTACTCTCCTAGTTCCCAGCAGCCTTCTGTTGCGCCATTGTAATTCCCACGCCCAGACCAATGGCAATTGCGATGATGAGAATCGTGACCAACAAGCACCACCACTTCAGCTTTCTTCTATTGCGTGCAGATGTGATTCCCTTGCCGACGTAATCGTTGCCCTGGATCAGGTTTTGATTCACGTTCTCTGTTTGCTCTTCAACCTTCTGTATAGTCGCGTCCTGCTGCACAACCATGGTATCGAGGTATTCCATCATCCTGGCGACCTCTACGATCTGGTCGTGGATTTCTTGCAGGACGTTGTGTCGGGCGCGGACGTTGCCTAACACTGTGGAAGCTTGGCCTGTGCGGCTCGTTCGGAGCTACGGGAGGTTTGGTTAGTTTTACTATAATGGAGGGAGTTGAAGAGAGACAGAGATGGTGCTGGGGATGATGCGTACTGCGGTCTGGAAGACACCTTCGTCACCGGCGGCCATCCTGTCAGCGGCCTCCTGCACATCCTGCTGTGTGGCGTTGGGGTCTACGATCAGGTACTGGCGTTTGATCTCGTCGCGGACGAGCGAGTCGAATTGGCCTTGGACGGCCTGGTATCTGTGCAGCTCATTCTGGAAGTTGCCCTTGATTTTCTTGATCTGGGTGTTCTTGATATTCTTGTTGTTGCCTTCGGGGGTGCGGCCCCAGTCGTTGGTGAGGTTCTGAATGGCATCGCGGATGGTGGCGTGCTCAGCCGTGGTCTGGCTGATGATATAATCACGTTCCCTGCGGATGCGGGTGGACTCGACCTCGGAGGAGTATTGGCGGTTGAGGCTCTCGAGCTGCTTGACATTCTCGTTGAGGTTTTCGATCTTGCTCTCGAGGCCGCTGATTTCGGCGAAGAACTGGGATTGGCCGAGTACCATACTTTGCATCGGAATACCCTGTATTTCATTCACGTCAATTGATAATCGCTAATGAAGACGGGCGGCAAGCGATAATGCCACTGAACTCACCTGCTCGGCGTCCGGGTACGGCTGGCCGTTGTAAGGCTGGCTGTCGTAAGGCTGGTTGCCGTACGGCTGGTTGCTGTAAGGCTGACTGTTGTAAGACATGGTGTTCGTATTCATGCAATTGTATTCCTATGTGACGAAGAGGATGAAGTCGGAACAGATGAAGATCAGTAGACGGCGCTGCGATGGGTGTTGCAAGGCGGAAAACTGGAAGTCTGGGAGCCAGAACGTTGAAATTGGATTGGGGAGGTTGCGCCGGGATAAGATGCAGGCAGTTATGTGGGGAGGTCTTATTACTGCTGCTGCAAGCGCTGCTACAGTACGGCTGTTCCATCCTGCTAGCCAAACATTGAACCTTACCGCGATCCCTCCTCCTCCGTTCTGCCTACGCCTTGCATGCAGGTGACGTCGCGCCACTCACTCAGTGTTACTCTGCTTATTGGCCAAAAAACCTCTTCATTGGCGATGAAGCGGATGCAATTGATACGTATGATATCCCAAAGCCTTCATCGTTGAAGAAACCTCTCTGTTCGACGTGGTTTCACCTCTCTTGTGCAAGGTCTTGCATCTCCAGATAGCGCGCAACGAACTCCCTAACCCCTTTCAGAGCCCTTATTATTAGGCCCAATCCACACCTGTCAAAACACCAACAAGTCACGCCAAGTACCGAGCCACAAGCCCATTGCGACGCTCGGTGCAATTACCCCCTTATTAAGAAGCTTAGACGCCACCATCATGGCTATGCTAGAGACACGCAGGCTCACTCGTTGTCTGCCTGTATACGAGAACAATCCCATGTTCCACTAACAAAGTGCATTTCTCGGGTCTACCCGCGAGAATCGCAATGAAGAATGCCAACGACGTCCAAGTCCTAGCTGATCCGCATTCCAGCGGTTTGCGCTGGTGCCATGCACGATCCATGTGGGGGCGACTCCTTACGCAGGAAGAAACAGAGTTCAAACACCGGACCCCTGCACGTCAGGACTCTGGGCCGGCAAGATAGACCGCCTTCTGTCGACGGATACAGTTGCAGGGTGGCAACTCATGAGTGAAGCTAAGGTTAGGTATAATGGTATGATAGTGATTCTTGCACATTATACACGCAATGAGCTTTCTTTAGCTATTACATAGCAGTGTTAGTATGTGGTTCAACTGTTCCGTAATGCTTGAAATCATATGTCATGCAAGATGATGCTGCGAAAGGCTACAGGTGAAGAAAATATACAACCTGTGTCTAGTAACTATACGGGAGACAGATATCTGGCATCGAAACACACAGAATAGTTACAGAACATAGTCTCACATTATGACAGCAAAAGTGACGAACAGGATTGAATTATTTGGATCCTTTCGTATCTATTCCGGTTCTACTGGTACTAACTGACGTAATTATCACTTAATGTGACTGCTCAATTTGGGTGATACGTGGTAGGAGCCGTCTCACATCTCCTTGATGGCGAATCTTGCAATGTTTAGACGTTGACCAACATTCCGAGCTGCGGTTATAGTGATTCCACGACTTGCAATCATTGCTCGTCTTCTTTCCCGTTTGCGGGATATTGGGCACAAAGCTTCACCCTCTAGACATCCGATGATCGGAGGAGCTAGAAAAGAGTAAGCTTTTTCACTGGCTCGTATAGCATGATGCCGCTCATTGCATCTTGCGTCAAGAATCAAGCCACCAGTTCTTCATTACTGTTGCCGTGGCTATTCTCCTTTTGCTGCCGGAAGCGTGTTGACTGCTACGGCTATTGTGGCATTGGTTTGTGGTGCTAAGCCATCAGGCATGGGCAGCTCGTGCCTTGTATTCTCAAGGCCCAGGCTCTGTACGCTGTCTGGTGACAAGATCGGCGAGAATGTCTTGGAAGCCACTATGCAACGGCCTTTCTCTTGTCTTCTGGAAGTTCCCTTGGGTCCGCATTATTCGGATTTTGATCTCAAATAAGAAGACATGGAGAATCAATGCCTCACAGATAATTCTTCTTGCGACCGGTTCGTGTGTAATTGGTGAGGGCCCATTCCACATCGCCATCTTTTTGATCTAACAGGCCGGCCCGAATCTGGAAGGGCTTCATGGACATTCTGGGTCCGACCTCACTGAGCTCGACCGAGTCGTAGCTCGTCTGTACAAACACGTGGTGACGCAGTTCTATCGTATCGTCGATGTTCTTGAATGTGATGACGCGGCTACCCAGTGCGGTCTTGCTGGTGACCGCCTCACGGGGAGGGAAGAGATGTTTTAATATGGTGACAATGCGCTTGCCCAGAGGCGTTGTGAAACCTTCGAATATGATATGCGGATACGACTCGCTGACAGTACCACGAATAGAGTTGGGAATGTCGTGTCGCAACACTACATTGTGCAGAGAAAATGAGGCCGTTGGTCCAAAAGGGAGATGAGAGATGGTGAGTCCCGTTGGCACACCACGATGCTCGTGAAGAAGCAATACGTCTGTCAGACCAGCAGACTGTGCAGATTTGACTAGATCGGGGAGAATGGTGCCTCCACGGTTCAAACGAATGCCCGTGGGTAGAAGTAATCTGATTTCTTTGCTAAAAGCTTGTAACCTCGTTGAGGGATCTCGTGATGTGGTGATCAAGACTCGGGGGTCCGTGATGCCGGACAGCTGGGCATACTCGTCATCGAGATCTAATCCTTCCTGGACGGTGCGGTCTGGGGCAGACTCATCGTAGGCGTAGTCCTTCCGTAATTGCGTGTCTTGAGCAATTGAATGATCCAAAGGTCTGCCACTAGCTAGGGATGCCCTCAGCTTGGCTCTCTTCTCACTGATCTCAGCATCTCGTAATAGTAGTGCCTTGCGGTAGAGGAAGTCTCTCCTGGCACGGGCGTTTTTTCTGATCATTTTATGTGCCTATTGGCGAACGGCAACTAGAATTTTTCCAATCTTTGGAGGGGAAATAATCAGCTTGTCAATGAGAGGGTTGGGTTGATGACTGAGTAAGTGACCGCGTGAATCAGATGTTATGTTCTTCAGCATGCAATGAAGGCTGAAGTGGGTGATTGTCGCAACTTAAGCTCAGGTTGAAGGAATGGAAATCTTCTGAAATTTTGGCGGGGCTCGCCTTATCGATCAGCTGCTTGGGGGCCCACTGACGCTTTGGGGAGCCCTGATTCCTGAATGCTGAAGGGGTACTTCAATCAATGTGCATTCTACTGCCATGGGAAAGTATCGATGGAGTACAGACTGCGTTAGTCACAGATCGGCCCGCCACCAAATCGACGGCCAAAACACGCATTGTGTTTCCCTTGGATTCTGAATGCGACAATCAACCTTTGGCCGACTTCTTGTGGTCACCACAACACCCTCCCTTCCTCTTTTTCTCTCGGCCCCCGACCACCACCGCACCACCGCGCCGCCTCGCCCCTCGAAGCCAGCCCTGCCATCCGTCACATCACCAGACAGACAACCAAGGCCCTCCGACGACAAGAGCGGCACGGCTCTCCCTCATCGCTACGGAAATGATGATGTGATCTCTCTCGGCACTTGTTGAAACACCGCTCTAGATCAGATTCCACATCCCGCCACTGACTCCCACCACCTGGTCCTCGGTCTCGAGAAACATCAAGACCACACAACCACTTCTCTCCGGACAGGCGACCACTGGTCCTCACAGATCGGCGAGGTATTCCTTCTTTCCAATACAACCTGACAGCCGATCCAATCCGTCCTACCATCATTGCCCCGCTACCCGAAGGCTGCCCCCTTCGTGTTTCCAGGACAACGCTAACACCACCACAGCCGACCACCGGCAAGCCCGCAACCATGGACGCCTTCACTCACCTCGGCAACCATCTCGTCTCCAACTCCGCCACTACCATCAACGCTGGTGAGGATGATATGTCCACGCTCGACCCCGATGAGAACCTCCTCTACGGCAAGTACAATGGCCGCGGCGGCCTGGGCGGCGCAAGACGCCAGACCGACGACGACGGCAACGAGCTCGACGAAGAAGATAACGAGAGCATGCTCGGTACCGCTATTGACGCTGTCAAAGGTCTAGCCCTCCAAACCCCCGAGGAGGACAAGGCTCTGCCTCCCCACGCCTGCGCCTACTGCGGCATCCACTCCCCCAGCTCCGTCGTCAAGTGCCTGGCTTGTAACAAATGGTTCTGTAGCGCACGCGGCAATGCCAGCTCTTCCCACATCGTCAACCACCTCGTCCGCGCACGCCACAAGGAGGTTCAGCTCCACCCTCTGTCAGCTCTCGGCGACACCACCCTCGAGTGTTACAACTGTGGCACCAAGAACGTCTTCCTCCTCGGCTTCATCCCTGCCAAGTCTGACACCGTCGTCGTTCTCTTGTGCCGCCAGCCTTGCGCCGCCGCACCCTCTTCCAAGGACATGAGCTGGGATATCTCAAGATGGCAGCCCCTCATCGAGGACCGCACCTTTTTGAACTGGCTAGTCTCCGCTCCCACCGACAACGAACAGCTGCGCGCCCGCCACCTCACGCCTCCGCAGATTGCAAAGCTCGAAGAGATGTGGAAGGACGACGTCAATGCCACTGTCGCCGACCTCGAAAAGGCCGCGAGCATCGACGATGAGCCTCAGCCCGTTCTGCTCAAGTACGAAGACCCCTATCAGTACCAGAACATCTTTGGACCTCTAGTCAAGATGGAATCCGACTACGATAAGAAGCTCAAGGAAGCACAGTCGGAGGATGGTCTGATTGTCAAATGGGACGTGGGTCTGAACAACAAGCACATCGCTAGCTTCACGTTCCCCAAGCTCGAGTCTGGCGATGTTAAGCTAGCTGTGGGTGATGAGATGCGACTGAAATACAAGGGAGAGCTGCGTTCTCCTTGGGAAGGAGTCGGCTATGTTATCAAGATTCCTAACAATCAGTCCGACGAGGTCGCTTTGGAGCTGCGAAAGACGGGCAATGACAAATCTGTCCCTACAGAATGCACTCATAACTTCTCCGCCGACTACGTTTGGAAAGCTACCTCGTACGACCGCATGCAGATTGCCATGAAGAACTTCGCAGTCGACGAGATGAGTGTATCTGGTTACATCTTCCACAAGCTTCTTGGCCACGAAGTTGCCTCCGGACCCATGAAGACCACGCTACCTAAGAAGTTCAGCGCTCCTGGCCTTCCTGAGTTGAACGGAAGCCAGATCAATGCCATTAAGGCCGTTCTGACCACACCGCTGAGCTTGATCCAAGGCCCGCCTGGAACCGGCAAGACAGTGACATCCGCGACCATCATCTACCACCTTGCCAAGCAAGACAACGGGCAGGTTCTCGTTTGTGCCCCATCAAACGTCGCCGTCGACCAGCTCTGTGAGCGTATCAACCTTACTGGTCTCAAGGTGGTTCGCCTGACGGCCAAGTCTCGTGAGGATGTAGAGTCCTCTGTCAGCTTCTTAGCACTCCATGAGCAAGTTCGTATGCTTGACAGTAACCCTGAGCTGATGAAACTTTCCCAGCTCAAGGGCGAGTACGGAGAACTATCGAGCCAGGACGAAAAGAAATTTAAGCAATTGACGAGAGCAGCAGAGCGTGACATTTTAACTAACGCCGACGTCGTATGTTGCACATGTGTTGGTGCTGGCGACCCACGTTTGGCCAAGATCAAATTCCGCAATGTTCTCATCGATGAATCGACTCAGTCTGCTGAACCGGAATGCATGATTCCTCTGGTTCTCGGATGTAAACAAGTTGTCCTTGTTGGAGATCACAAGCAACTGGGACCTGTCATCATGAACAAGAAGGCCGCCAAAGCCGGACTCAACCAATCTCTCTTCGAACGTCTTGTGCGCTTGGGCTTCACCCCAATTCGACTCGCAATTCAATATCGTATGCATCCATGCCTCTCCGAGTTCCCTTCCAATATGTTCTACGAAGGTTCCCTGCAGAACGGTGTTTCGGCGGAGCACAGAATCCGAAAGGATGTCGACTTCCCTTGGCCTGTCGCCGACAAGCCCATGATGTTCTGGTCTAACTTGGGCAACGAGGAAATATCCGCATCAGGCACATCCTACCTCAACCGAACAGAAGCTTCTAACGTGGAGAAGATCGTCACTCGCTTTTTCAAGGCGGGCGTTCGTCCCGCTGACATTGGCGTCATCACTCCATACGAGGGACAACGCAGCTACATCGTTACTACTATGCAAAACACAGGTACCTTCAAGAAAGAGTCCTACAAAGAAGTCGAAGTCGCTTCCGTCGACGCTTTCCAGGGCCGTGAAAAGGATTTCATTGTCCTCTCTTGCGTTCGTTCCAACGACAACCAGGGCATTGGTTTCCTGTCGGATCCCCGTCGATTGAACGTAGCCCTCACGCGTGCCAAGTTCGGTGTTGTCATTATCGGTAATCCCAAGGTACTATCCAAGCATGACCTGTGGCATCATCTCCTTGTCCACTTCAAGGAGCGCAAGTGTCTCGTCGAAGGCCCACTGACGAATCTCCAAATTTCTCTGCTTCAATTCAGTCGCCCGAAGAACAACTTCCGCCAAAGAGCGCAGCAAAACACATCCGTCTCCAGCGGCTACACAAACGGACGTACAGGTGGCTTTGGCGGACAGCATGGGCAACACCGCCACCAAGATCTGGAGTCAAGCTCGATGATCTCCTACATCCCGGACGATGTGTCTAGCATCCACAGTTCTGCTCTTGGTGGTGCAGGCTTAGGCAACACCGCCTTCCCGCATATGTTTTCCAACTTCAACCCCGAGCAGTGGCCCGGCCTGCCTGGTTTCAGTGCTAACACGAACGGCCGAATTGGCAACAAGAATCGCGGCCGTGGTGCTGAAAGCATTGCCGGTGAAAGTGTGGCGACCTCCGAGTACACTGACACGACCAGCAGTGTCATCGGTGCCAAAGGTGTTGGGCAAGGCGGCGCTAGTCTCGGCGCCGGGCTTGATGCTATTCGTGCGCGGCCCACATCTTACACCCATAGTGACCGCTTGCGACAGCATGTTGCCGACAATGCCGGGTTTCCAGGCTATCCCAATGGCTATCGCCGCCGAGACGATGACGAAAAGTCCGTTAGCACTGCTTTCGCAAGTCAAATTGGTGGTGGATTCGACTGATTGATTGCCTGATTTGTATTCCGACAGCGAAATTTACGCAAAGGGATTCTTATACCCCGCTAGGGACAGAAAAGTCGTTAGGCCCTCGCCGGCCCAGCTGCTTCAAGAGTGGTGGTGCAAACTAGGAACCATCGTCAATCTTGAACCTTGGCCTGGTTTGCAAAACTTTGCGATTTGCCCTTACACAGGTTGATATCGCCAGCGGGTGCTCAGAGCGCCTGATACGATGTGCTCTGCGCGTCATTTCACCGCGGCCTGGGATCTCGAGCAAAGAGTGACATGTTGTCACAGGTACGCAGGAGTTGCGATGCATTTCTAAAGGTTGGTATGCTGCCACACCTATGCAGTCGCTTGGGAAGGAATGGTAGTACTAGAGATAGGCCCAGACACGGCCATCTTAACGCCATGACGTCGACCAGGTGCAAAAGATTGCGATACTCAATAGCCATCTGAACAGGTGTAACTCTGAAGCGCCACAAAGTGGCATGGAAAAGCACCAATTCGATTCTCGGCCGAAGAGACCGGTGTTCGCACGCGACGGTTACGTGAGGATCTAAAGGATTTTCTACGACGGCCTGCGACCAGAAACGTCCTTCGAGCCCTAGATTGCTCACCGCAAGTTAGAACTATGATTTTTTGATCGCCAACTCTGCTCTATCCTCGCTTGTCACACTCACGGTACTCGAAACTCGATACATGTGTGGAAGATGAGTTAGACATGCCATTCTTTTAAACAGCAAGAAAGAAAATAGCTTAAAATAAGAAATACACTCGTTTACCAATGATTTTTTATATTGGTCCCTCCGGCCGAGGATCGAGAGCTTTCTACTGCCACATTCTCCTGTGATGTGTTATATGAGTGTAATCGTCTGATGAGTATTGATCACGCCCCGGTGGAAGCGACCTAGAAGTCATTCAACTAATGTTGCCATCTACTAATTTTGACAAGTCTTGCCGTTCGTTGAATCAGGCTACCTTCGGAGAGGACTCATCCAAGGTACCGTTTTTGAAAGCATTCCATAGCGTCGTAGTCTATTGGCGGCATTACGGTACCGTTGAGTATTGTCAACCCAGTCACCAACGTCACGAAAGTGGCCCATTCTCACATGAGCACGATACATGGTGATACATGGGGTTAAATTTGTGTTTGCATCAGCGTTATTCACCAGATTACTCGGTATTTAGTTGGCATCTCGCCTCATCAAAAAGTGAAGCATACCTCATCTGGTGGTACAGTGTCAACTTTGGCGTCTTCCTTCTCCCGGTGATTGGCAGTGCCTTCCATGTAGAACGTAACCGTACAACACCTTCTTCAGTTGACAGAGTATCATTCGATGAGAGAGCACGAAGGAAGGTATTACCCTTGGCTGGGTCCTACAGAATTGTGCTCCACGCCTAAGACACCTACCTATCTCCCGAAAACTCCCTTCCCACCTTTTCATTCATCTATCACCCCATCACCATTTTTGTCACCTACTGGGATTAATCCTTAGTTATTTCCACCTGCCAATAGCACTTCACTACCAGCATCGTCATTCAATTAATGCCCAGCAACCCCAGATCAATCATGGATGCCCTCTTTGCTGCACACCGTAAGCTCAAGGGGGAGGTCGGCCTCACCAAGGTCACAGCGGTCCACAACCAGAACTACAAGCGTCATGGCCTTAAGTCCTATGTCAACGCCATGCACAAGTATGGCTTCGAGCCAACCAAGGACGGCCCGTTTGTTCGGGTTGATGAGCACGACCATAACCCCCTCAACGTGATCAAAACTGCCCTTGGGGTAGAGTCACGGACCCCGAATCGTGTTCTTGCCAAAAAGAACAAGGAAGGTGACGATGCGAAGCCTGGAGAAGTGTCCGCCCATGATAAGCAGAATGATACACTGTAAGCTGTTGTCCCTGACTCATTTGAATGCAACGATGTTAACAACATCGACCTAGCTATCTATGCAAGTGCTCGATTGGAACTCCTCCCCAGAATGTGATGCTGGACTTCGACACAGGCTCTGCCGATACCTGGGTAAGTAATTCTTCCCTTTCCTACCTTTGATAGCCCGTCCTGACATGACATGACATGTACAGACCTTCTCCACAGCACTCAACCACAAAGACATAGCCAACCACAACGTGTTCAACCCCAAGAAATCAACCACTGCCAAGCAGCTTCATGGCAAGAAGTGGGAGATCGCCTACGGAGACGGGTCGACGGCGTCAGGCACCTGCTACTCAGACGTCCTCGAGCTCGGCGGCCTGAAGATCACAGGCCAGACAATTGAAACAGCCGATAACCTATCCAAAACCTTCATCTCAGGGACTGGTGACGGACTGCTGGGGCTGGCGTTCAGCAGTATCAACACCGTCACGGAAGCAGGTATTGCTGACCCGCAGCTTACCCCCGTCGAGAACATGATCAAGCAGGATGATATCCCCAACTCATCAGCCCTCTTTACCTCCGCCTTCTACAGCGCACGTGATGACCATACTGAGAAGTCGTTCTACACCTTTGGGTGGATTGATGAGGACCTTGTCAAAGAATCAGGCGAGAAGATCCACTGGACAGAAATCGACAACTCGCAGGGCTTCTGGTCAGTCAGCTCTGAGTCCTCATCAGTAAACGGTGAAGCTATCTCCCAATCCAACAACACTGCCATCATTGACACCGGCACCACTCTCGCAATGATGTCTGATGATGTCGTCGAGAAGCTCTATGCCCAGATCCCTGGTGCTACCTACGACTGGATCAATCAGGGATACATCATCCCGGTCTCTATCACTGCTGAGCAACTTCCTGAGTTCACTGTCTCGATTGGTGATAAGAAGTTTGTCATCCAGAAGGAAGACTTGTTGTTTGCACCCACAGATGATGCCAAGAGTTGGTATGGCGGCGTGCAGAGCCGTGGCAGTTTGACGTTTGATATCCTTGGCGATGTTTTCTTGAAGAGCGTTTATTGCGTGAGTTCTCCCCACTCCCTTATTTCAGCTCCGAATCTTTCCTGTTCTTTCTTGATCCACTCCACTGTATGTGTTTCATCCCGCAGCATATATTTTGACTAAAACTCGCTGTTAGATATGGGACATAGGCAACCGCCGCTTCGGCGCAGTCCCCAAGCTCGAGAAACGACAGAACGTCACACCGCCCACTGCCGGAGACGGCGACGAGGGTACGGCAAGGGTGACCAGCATCGCTATGGCGGGGGATATCTCCATCGACCCCATGGGCGTTCCCCTGCAGACGCTGGAAGATCGTTTGTTCAAGTAAGGATCGATAGTTAGAGTACAAAGAACGGTCTCCTGTGCAATTTTTACCGTCTCCGGGAAATCAGGGTACTGGAGCCTCGACAGATCGGCTAGAGTGATATGGCATTCTGTTATTCTAACTTGATTTGTCTTGTGGGCGATTGAAAGATGCGAGGCAGCAAAGGCAAATAGTTGAGCTGCTGACATGGAGTTGGGAGGAGCAAGATCGAAAGACGGATCGCGGGAATGGTGGCATGGGTTTGACATTCGATCCTCCGTTCTTCTTACCTCATTGCTCCTCTATAGACTTTACCTACATATATGAGATTATCGATCAATTCTCTAGCTTGAGACCTGACGTCCAGTGCTTGACAACATTCCAATGAGATACCAAATAATCTGGCGAGTAATGTGGACAATATGTACCTACTACACACCTAACCCCTGTATCATGCTCAGTAGAACATCTCGAATTGCTTTAGATGGCAAAGCCAAATATGTAAACCACTTCATGGCGAGTCCCCTGTGTGGTTTACATGCTTTAGAAACGACCTTGAACGAATCCTGTCCCACGGTTGCCTAGGTGTATATGCGTATGCCTAAACGTGAATACCGGCCAACAAATCTTGCCTTGCTTGGGCATGCTTGTGTGCCCTTGACTCTTGCAAGATCTCTTTCTGAGTGCTTTCTAAGGAACTGCTGTCGAAGACCTGGTATTTGCACGCCCTCATGCTGGGAGAGCGGTTGCTCATCTACCCCGATCGAGCGTTTAACTATTCCCGACTTTCCCCAGATTGCTGCTTCAGAAAGGCAGACGGGTCCGTGTTTCTTCAGATTTGCACTCGCTACGCTATAGAACATACATAAGTACTTGTATTGTTCCTAGCTACTCGAGAAATGACAGGTTGATCGGCGTCGTTCGTGGCGTTGGTATCAGCGCCTGACTTAACGAATGGCTGAGATATTTGATGTGTGAGTGAGTGAAAAATAGAATAAAACCAAGAATTGATGAACCGACGGCCAGCAACGGAGGAAAGGAGGTGGTATTGTCGGGTTTGGGTTTGCCCATATACTTAATAGATAAGCGGAAGCATCCAGATGTCCTCCCCTGGCGGCTCTATCAATGGGAGTTCGTAACAGAGAGTGTTTTCCTTCTATGTCAATTTCAGGCTAACAAGGTCTTCCTCTGTGTTGAGGTGTCCATTGACGCTGCCTCACAGAATCAGCGCACGGTTAGCTGATCGTCCGTTATCACTCCGACGTTGGACGTTGGACTGCACAAGCGTGCTGGCACCATGTTAGAGTAGGGATTGAAAAATGGAGGCCGATAGGGAAACTACTTGTCAATACAGAAGATGATACTACGGTCATTATTATGGAATCGGCGCCGATTGCTGTTTTCCAGGCATTCGCCGGCATTGTTGAATCATGAAGTCTGCGGTTCGTAAGTGGACACGGCTGGAGAGTTCGTGATCAACAGCCTAGAGAGCCTAGGACGCCTATGGATTTCTTATTCTTAAACTAAACCTTTGACATCGCAAACAACGCGAATCATATTGAGTGTTCAAAGAACCCTATTTTGATTGCGGACTGGGATTTTGATTGTAAGTATCAAACTACCAACCCGGAACAGAAAGATAGAACGAGATCTATCAATAAACCTGCACAAGTCAATCCTAAAAATTAACTCGATAACAGTCATAGTCTCTCAACCTCAACAATAAAAGGAACAGGTACAGTGTGCGAAATAAACACTTTGCTCGTTCTTTATCAGTCAGCCAAGCTTCCATCCCACCACTTTAGCCCGTCAAAGCAGACCAGTAAAACAAGTATCGAAGAAATTCTGTGCTTCAGTAGGTTCTGAAAATCTACGCGCAACGCTTTTTATGGACATCTGGCTCGGCCTCTCAGCAGAGTCTGAATACCGTAGTTAACGAATTGCATTTTTACCATCAGAATAATTACTAGTCTAATCCTTGTTTATATTCAAATGACATGTGAAATAATTAGTTTTACCTATGATCCATAGCAATAACACCAGGTCAACCTTGTATGGAAAACATATACCGATCTGGACAAAAAGATTCCTCATGATTGTATGTAAGGGGGCGATCAGCGGCACAGTCGGCTGCACCACATTCATGGGGGTCTTAAGTCAGTCGAGCAGGGGACTGGCTTCTCAGGCCGGATAAAGTGCCTTGAAAAGGCCCTCTCAATATCTCAATTGAAATGCCCAACGCTAAGTGGAAGCATCTAGGCATTATACTGTCAAATTCTATCGCTCGTAGAAATGGCTTCTGCAGCATTGTTCAAAGACATTCCCCCCTTTCCCGATGATGTACCCACGGCCTCTATGCCAGTCATCTCATTCGGAGATCTGCGCAAGGAGATCGACGCGGCGGAAAAAGCTGTCTTGAAAGCATGCAAAGAAACCGGATTCTTCCTCCTGGATCTTGGTAATGATAGCATAGGCACGAGGCTGGTCTCCGAGATTGATCAACTCTTTGGTGTGTGCAAAGAGACGATGAACCTCCCGGATGAAGTCAAGAATCATTATCAGAACGATGCTCCAAAATCATTGCTTGGGTAAGAAGCGCTACAAAGTTAAGTTTCGCAAAAACCGCTATTCTAAATAAGGCCAGGTTCAAACCCATCGGACAGGCCAATACGGAGAAAGGCGAACCAGATCGCTACGAGTGGCTCAACATCGGACAAGATGGATTGATGGCAACAGACGCTTTGCAGCCCTTGCCGCCTTCTATGTACCCTTATCTTCCCCTGTTCATCTCATACGTGAGGCACTGTCAACATATCGTCGCCATACTGAGCCTAGCACTTGCCAGGCAGTTGGGTTTGCCAGAGGATACATTCACTGCCCGCCAATCGCCCACAGAGAAATCCGGCACAGTTCTACGGTTACTGAAGTGCTACGCTAGCCCAGAATCTGAGGGTCTACGAACATCGTTGATCCACCATACAGACTTCGGGACCATCACACTCCTTGCGAACATCGTAGGCGGTCTCCAGATTCTCAAACGTGGAGGGGACCCGCTCGACGACAATGACTGGGCCTGGGCTCGGCCACAGCCTGGTTGCCTCATCGTCAATATGGGCGATGCCATGGCTCAGTGGACGGGTGGGGTTCTGCATAGCTGCATTCATCGAGTCCGGCACGCGCCTGGCGATCAGCGATTTGTTGATAGATACAGTATTGCATATCTGGCTAGACCGGAACTCAGCGCGAGCATGAAGAGACTACTGGATTTTCAAGAGGGTAGTGATAACGAAGATGACGGCTTGACGGCTCGGGAGTGGGAAGTCAAGAAATCCATGGGTTTGATGAGGGCGTCCACGACAACAACAGAGTAGAGTTGAACCGATCTCTTTCACAGGTGGCTATACATCAGATTTGTTCTAGGGAGACTCCAATAAGGAGTGCGTAGCTGCATTTCACCTGGGACAACCAAGCATAATTTTCGCTTCTTACCGCTTCGGTAGGACAGAGGTGGGCATTGCTATCAGAGTCACGCTCTTACTGAGAATCCGAGTCTTTCGTTTATTATAGCGGAGGTAGTCGCCACGTACCGGAACGCTTGTTGTTGCCTTGCGAACTTTCAAATTTATGCCATGTGATTACGTTTTACTTGCCAACATGGGTACTAAAAACAACAGACCGCGGTTGTGCTCTCTGTCGATACGGTACGGTACGTAAGGTACAATCGGATTTCTGTAGTCCCTTCCTATGTTACTTGTCATTTACAACGGTCTGGCACCCAATGCTATTCGATAATTTTTAAAGCCTTTTCTAGACGTGTATCTAAGCGGTTAAGTTGTCCACCGTTGAAGCTTATTATTAATCCAACACCAATCCGAAAATCGAAGGAATAAACACCAAATTACTACCTGTATTTAATCAGTCTGGCAGTGTCATTGACTTTCAACGGGCCGCTCCCTGCCCTCTCATACCAATTTCGTGAGCAGAAACACTCCCCTTTCTCCGACCAACTTCAAACACTTAAATGCCGAGTTTGTCCATCGGTTATTATCTTCTGCCCACCTCGCAGATTACTTGATCTTTCTCACCCCATCATGTCTCACCGCAACAACACCCGATCTGACGCGTCGCAGGCGGCCCCTCAAGATGATATTCTGCAACTCAGCGACGACATGCCTCCCACCACAAAGCTCCAACAATGGTTATCGGTCAAAACGATCCTGTCTACAGCTACTTCAAGCGTAATTACGCAGCAAGACGCCGCGGATACAGCAGATGAGGAACCCCTTGAAGAGATCGGCCTTGGCCAATGTGGTGTCGTGTTTAGCCTTCACGGCACCGGGCAGGTCGTGAAGCGTGCTACGGGTATCCCTTTCTTTACACGGCAAATCAGGCCGGATTTCGAGCATCACATCAAAGTCTATAACTCCCATCACAACTTGGACGAGGTCCAAGTCCCCAAGCCTTTCGAATTCGTCGAGGCTGAAGACTATCTCAAATGGCAAGAACAACATCATGTCGCATTCCAAGGAGCCCGCTACCGAGAGCCCGCCTGTCTTCTGGTGTCGGAAAGAATCACGCCGCTTCCCAAGATCATCCGGGAGTCGCTTGTAGATCAATTCTGCCCGGAGGATCTTCGAGAACAAGCCAAGGCAGCTAGAGAGAATATAAGTTGCCTTGTCCGCTTGTACTTAGGATCTCGACTCGCGAGGGTTGGTGTAGCAAGAGAGTTTTCTCTCAGGAATTTCGAGCTTACACTTGACCGCATGACCGAGATCGGGCTGGACCCGGTGCCTTTTGCACAAGGAATGGGGAGCTCGCTGGCAAGAGTCCATTGGAGTGCAAGAATCTGCGGTCGGGATATCGAGTATGTTCTTGGGTCCATACCGAATCGATCAGAGAACACGCCGACATCGCCGACAGACAGAGGCACACTTAATTCCTCGAAACGCACTGTCGATGTCTGGCTGCTTGACTTTAACCAATGCGAGTCTATTAGCTTGGACGATGCAGGCGTCGAAATGTGCGTGAAGGCGTTCTGGGACAATGATCCGTACTATCCTCGACCCGCCACGGACAAGGAGCATTGGGCCGTGTTCAAATCAGCATATCTCAGAACGAGCGCCGATATCCTCCCAGGATCACCCTTGCCTCAACAATTCATCACCAAGATCGAGAACAAAACGACTTCTACCTTGGCTGGGCCTCCTCCTCAAGGACCACCTAAGGGGCCTCCTCAAGTACCCTCCGTCGGTACATCGGGAAACAGGAAGAAGGGAAGACGTTATGTATAAGTAGCAGCGCATGAGCACCGGATAACCTGTCGAATAACGCTGGTTTATACAACAATATAAACCCTCGTATTATTCTCTATAGAAAATGTCGAATTCCCTTAGCTGGCTAGCTGAATAAGCGGCCACTTCGTGGCAGGCTATTCATTCTCATCATCACACAATCGATCCAACGATGTGATATGTATAGTAGCTAAAGACACTTAGACACTGATCTAGCCGCCTACACGTGGCTAAGAATTCCATTCTATACTCTAATCACACACGCCATTCGTCACCTCAACAGTAGTTTGGCTTCCCCGTCAGCTTCCATATAGAATTAAGGTACACAAACCAACAGTACGGTTCGCATAGACGAAGTACATCACAGGCAACTATCCCCCATCTTCCCTTGGTCTCTACATTTCCTTTGCACAATCTTAGACTTTTTCACTTACCTCTTCTCTCATTCTTACAACTTAGGCTACTGAATTGTCTGTATTTTGTCTGAATAACTACCATAATAGCCATTGCCGCAAGTCATACACCCTAAGCTCTGCGTAGCCAAACAAACACCAGGTTTCAAAATATTCACAACTGTTCAACAATCCCTATAAACAACACCTCTCCATCTGATATTTCGGCACCAAACACCGGAGTCTTAACAACACAACCATCACGCAATTCCACATCAAGCTCATCCTATAGCTCTCAACATCCCACCAGCCAAACTCGGGATCTTAGCCATCACCAAAGCCCTACATGTCGGCAAATGCACGCACAGGCTTCTCTCTTCCCATAAAATATCCCCACCAGGCGATTCTAAATCCACTCATTACCCCTATCAACTCTTCAGCACACGTGTCAGAAATAAAGCATGCATCCCACAGCACGCCATACCCTATTGCCGCAAACCAAAGGTATTCCCGTCATAATCATATAGAATACCATTACAACTCATCTGCGTCAACCGCCCTCTCGAAACTCGCATGTAGATTACAAGTCCAACTCTATCGCCATCGTCGACTTGTAGAATACACGTCCAAAAGGTCTTGCGCCCCTTTCTCAAGTAATCTCACTAATATCTTCTAGTATGGTCTAACAAAATAACCCACAATATCGATGCTAGCCCCGAAGATGCGCCAGTCCCAGTCTGTCACGTTGAAAGAGGGGCCAAGGTCGCCGTTCGTGTGTTGTACCTGCGAGAGTAGATTCACGATCTTACCGAAATGCTCAAGGCCGATCTTCTAAACACGTATCCGGAGAAGACGGGGCACAAAGTCAAACGTTAAGCACAAGAACAAGCAAAAGAGACAAGTCATGAGGTAATAAATGCACATCTAGGATTCTTTCCTACAGCGAGGACGAGGGAGCTATCACATCACAGGGCCCAGTGCTATGCCAACCCCATCCATCATAACCCAACATGCAAATAGCAAATACTCCAGCTCAGCACGGTGATGATGTTACAACAGGTGGAACCTGGTTATTGACTCATCACCGAATCCCAGCATTGCCCTCACCTGCCCGACTCCATGAAGAAACTAGGGAAAAGCCCCGTCTTGATTGTAGGTGGGTGATGTAACCGCAACTGGACGGCGAATGCTGACACTCCTCAAAATATACCCATACCCACTCCGTACCGTTGTCGAAGTGAAACCCAGCCTGCGTCAAAGAAGAACCATTTTCGAGACTCACGCGAGTGAAACTCAAAAATGAGCTTGCAGAGATAGACAGCGATGTGTAACGAAGGAAGCAAGCGCGAACACTGTAGACATACGAAAAGAAGAACACCTCCAACGCCGTTGCAGAATGTCACATTCGCCAGAGATGACGGAAATACGAAAAGAGGAACGCAAGGGAGCATCAGAATTGAGGCGACTTTCAGAAAGCAGGATGATTGGGTGGGTGGAAGTTTCTTTTATTTTGAGGAGTGTCAGTCCAGATAGGTATTTAGGTAGAAGTGATGATTTGATGCGGTCAAGGCGTAGACGAGCTCGTGGGGTCGCAGTGACTTTGGGAATCTCATACCAATGGTTGATATGCTACACGAGTCGGTAACGCCCCAAGTACCTAGTTTCGTCGATGCCATTGTGGCTGTGAGGCCTGACATTAGCATGAGTTGAGGTAAGCTTGGAACGTAAAGCACCGGTAAGGTGAGATAACGAGTGATGCAGCAGATGTCTATTGAGGATAGTAGACCCCATTGGTGGGATAGTAAAAGACATCCGGACTGGGCGTGACCATGTTGTTCATACCCACGCTGGGCATAGCATATCCCTGCGACGTGGGATAGGGATAAGAAGGTGCCACAGAAGGCAACTGTGACGCATCGTAGTAATAAACCATCCCATTAACCTCTTGTGCAACGAGATTTGACCCTTGGGAGGCCGGGCCAGTCCCAGTAGATTGAGGACCTGGCATCTCGTTCTGCGTTTGAGGGCCAGGCTGTGAGCCAGGGACAAAAGTAGGCGCTCCTGGAGCCATGGCTCCTGGATATGGAGCTTGAGGGTAGTAGTAGCCAGGCTGTTGTGGCATCATGGGATAAGGTTGATAGTAACCCTGTTGTGAAAACTGGGTTGGTTGGAATGGAGCAGCGTGAATAGCACGCTCGGGTATCTGCGAAAGAGGCGTTCCAGTTGAATGGTGCGAGGGATACGAGGGTTGGCGGCTGTGGTTATCATGGCCATACCCATTGGAGACATGGACGGGAACTTGGTGGTGGAATGCTGACTGATAGGGCTGTGAAGTATTTTCCTGTCTCTCGGGAGACTCGATGCTCGCGACAGACACAGTCTTTTGCGGACGGGGTTGATGCATGGGCAATGACCCTGCCTGGTTCTGCACAAAGGCGGGCCGTTGGGGAAGTGGGTGGACCTGAGGAGGAGGGCGTTCGCTGAGAACGGGCGGAACGGACATCATGGGCATTTCGTTCGAAGGATCACCGGGCATAGGCAGTCTTTGCTCCTGTCGAGCTTGTGGAGGGAGGCGGACAACGGGGCGAGCCGCGTCATAAGGAAGAGCAGGGCGCGACATGACAGATCCAGTTGGAGACACAAGAAACTCTCGATTGAATTCTGGGGCCACCGAGGATCGGCGGCTGAGAGCGATGCTGGGAGTGTAGGTGCTTGGAGCATAAGTGCTACCTCCAAAGATGCTTGTTCGCCTGGACCATCCTCCGATGGATCCTAGCCCTCCACGTGGTTTGCCACGGAGTCGCTGATTTGGTCGCATGGCACGGGGGATAAAGATGAACGATCTGTCGGTGGCAGGGAAGACATAGCGGTGCGGATAGCCGGGGAGAGAAATCCGAACGGGCTTGTCACGTCTCAGAGGAGGCCTGTGGTTTGGCAGTTTCGTGTACTGTTTTATAGGAATGCCCGATATGACAATGGGGTCTTTGAAACCCGCAAGGAAGACTCGGATCTGCACATTTCCCAGCACCTTCTCCGAGTCCATGTCTCGATTGATTGGCGTCGAGCTTTGAGGGCAGGTGGGAATGTAGCCATTGCCGTTAGGGGGGCCGTCGTCAGCGAATGAAGAGCGTGGCGGGCGACTCGGCAACGGCTGCGCAACAGTCTCGTGCATATCGTGCGCCCAAGGTGCACTGGTCGTTGGGTCGGCAGCATTATGCATAGAGTGACTGTTCACGTTAGCATACATCTGCCACTGGGGAGATAAGTCAGAGACAGATATTATCACATACTGAACAGGTGCATATAGGGCTCCCATGCCACCACGACCCCTCCCACCACGAGACGCTCGACCAAAGGGGCGGAACCCATTGGCAGAGGGGCCCGCATGTCTGTGGTCATGCATGAAGAAAGCCCCTCGGTTGGGAACAAAGGATGGATCCTCATCCCGCTTCCGTCTGTATTCCTCGTGCTCTCTGCGCCTCCTATCGCCAGGAGGACCCTGTGAGACGTCGCGGGCAGTGACGGCCTCGGAACTGACTACAATGGGTGCCGATGGCTTGGGGGGCGGTTTGACCGAATCATCGAAATCCATTTCCTCGACTGGGGCAGCCTTGTCGGACAGGCTGAGACCGTTCATCATGAACTCGGTGTCAGTAACGGTAACCGCACCCGGACTTGACCTGGACTGCTTAGATGGTGCCGAGCTGGCTGATGGCCTGGCAGCGTTGCCATTGCCGTTGGTGCTGCGGCGTTTCCTGACAGGCGGCGCTGTGGGGGAGGTGTCTTCGACATTGCTCGTGTCGCTGTCGTCGGCAGGGTCAACATCGTCGGATGCCAGGGACCCGTCACTAAGGGAGTCATCATCAACCTCGAGGTGGTCGGGACCGCCCTCATCCTCGCCTTCGTCCTCTACACGGCGACGATGGCCGATGAGCTTCCTGCGCCTAGCCGGAGCAGCCATGTTGGATGTGGATGGTTGATGGTGCGCTGGGTGAGTAGGCGACGATGGTGGATGGATAGCGTGGACAGTGAGAGGATGGGCAACAGCCGATTCAGAAGCCGGGGCGTCTACGCACAAGAGTGCAGCCACACATGGGAACAGGAATGTGTCGGGGCGTGTTCGTATGTACCGTCGTGTCGGATCCGGGGGCAGAGGGAGTCGAGGCAGTAGCAATTAAAGACACACAGATGCTAAGTAGAGGAAGCGGCACGAAGAGAACAGCAAACTAATGGGCTACGAGAGCAGAAGGAGACAATGGGTGGCGGCAGAGGGATGCAGCATCTAAAGCTGTGCCAGCCACGTCTCTGCTGCGGGCTGTCTGTCTATAGGATTATACTGGCGAAAGGAGAGGGGAGTGGTGGTGGTGCGAGCGGGAGTGGTGTGGTGTGTGCGCGAGAGGCGATGATGATGATGATGGAGCAGTCTGGCAGCAGCAGCAGATCCAAAAGTTTGGATGAGGTCGAGAGGCGAGGCCATGGGGCGAGTGAATGGGCGACGGGGGCTGTGACTAGCGTGTGGTGGGCAGCAGCGCCAGAGAGCGTGGGCTGCGGGCAAGCGTGGACGGTTCCATCGGCGGGAGATTCGAGAAGCTGGCAAGCTGAAGCTCGAGCCAGACCCAATGGAACCTGTGACTTGCAGCTTCCGTGGGTCACTCAATGCCAATGCTATCGCCTATCACGATTGCCGTACAGCATTGGGT
Source organism: Xylariaceae sp. FL1272 (assembly GCA_022432385.1). NCBI lineage: Eukaryota > Fungi > Ascomycota > Sordariomycetes > Xylariales > Xylariaceae > Xylariaceae sp. FL1272. The sequence goes on from JAJJXC010000044.1 coordinate 398,812, forward strand.
ACTCCAGGCATCATAATCACTATCCGCGATTCAAACTGCCCTGAAACAATGGAACGGCATAATGGAACGTTGGTGGTAGAAGACTTATGAGGAAAGCAGTAGTCAATAGTACTGTACTAATGAGATGGCAATGAATACAGTGGAATGGAAACTGGAAACTGGAAACTTCAGGGGAGATGTGGCAAAGACGGGGACTACTTCAAATAGCATCTGTGTGCAGCTTCAAGACTCAAAATCAATGCACCCTGGTAGCTTCAATAGAATTGGTAGTTTCAACGTTTGATGGTTCTCTTTAACCACGACCACCAGGTTACGCGGCTTCACTTTTGGTAGGGAACCATCAGCTTCTGCCTACCACGAGAACTGACTGTCATCTATAGAGCACTTTCGGACACTTACTCATAGATTTTTCAATGCGTATATTAAAGGAGCGTAAACAAAATAAGCTTATTTATAGGCCGAATTCGCCTTTTATCGGGAATAAAATTAGCCCGTACGTATAAATAAACAGTTTAAAATTGCTTAAAATTAAAAATAAATAAAATAAAATAAAAATAACTTAATAATCTTATTTGCGATTTTTTTATATTTTTTTATTAATAGTTATTATTATTAATAATTAAAATAATAAATAAAAAAATTCGAAATAAAATTTATTTAATCGTGTTTAAAAAATAATATTATAAAAAAAAAGTTTATATAATAAATTTAATAAACGAATAAATATTTATTATTTATAAAATATTTTTAAATATTTATTTATAAATTTTTTAATATATATATTAAAAAAACGTAAATAAAATAAACTTATTTATAAACTAAATTTATTTTTTATTAAAAATAAAATTAATTTATATATATAGATAAACAGTTTAAACTTGCTTATATTTTACGTTTTATATTTATTTAAATTTTTAATATTTAATTAATTAAAAAACGTAATAAAAAAAAGGTTAAATTTAAAAAAACAGATTTAACTTTTCGAATTTAAAAATAATCAAATTTAATTTAATATATATTAAAAGATTTTAATAAAAAAAGTTTTAAAACCTTTTTTTTTATATATAATTTAAATAAATATTTAAATCGTATATTTATTAATTTAAATTAAACCGATTTAAATTAAAATTAAAAACAATTATTTTAATAAATAAAATTAATTTAATTTAAAAATATATTAAAAACGGTTTTTTTTTTATTTTATATTTATTATTTATAAAATAATTAAAGTTTAAATAATTAAAACTATTTATAAGATTATTTAATGTTTAAATAATTTTAATAAGTTTTAATTTTTTATCGTTTTAAATTTAATTTTAATTTAAAAATTAAAATTTATAGTTATTATTATTAAAAATAATATTTTTTATTAATATTATATCGTTTATTTTATTAAAATATATTTATTTTATTTTAAAAATAAAGCGAAATTAGCTTATTAACAAATTTAAAATGTTAATATTTTTTATAAAACCGATTCTTTTAAAATAAATACGATTAAATATATTTATTATAAAAAAATAAAAATCGGAAATAAAAACAGCGATTATAAATTTATAAATATTTTTATTTCGTTGTAGTTTTAAAATAAATTTAGTTTTAATTTTTTTTAAATAAACTTAATTAATATTATTTTAAACTATATTTATATAACGTTTATAAATAAACGTTATAACTATTACGTTAATTATAAATTTTTTAAACATTATTAAGTTTTTATTATTATTGTTAATATATTTTAAAAATGTTTTAATTTTAAAGCAAATTCGGTTTATTAATATATTATAACTAGTTTAAAACAAAAATAAAATTTATTTTATGATATTTAAACTTTTATCGGTTTTGGTTTTTTATTTTTAAAAAGTTTATTATTATTTTTTATTTATAATAAATTTATAAAAATTCCGGTTTAATTTTAACTTTTTTCGTTAAAAATATTTTCGTTAAATTATATAAAATAATTAAAAACAATTTTATTAATAATATTAATAATAATAAAACTATTATTAATAATAAAAATATTAGCTTTATTAGCGGCAAAAAAATAAAAAACAAATTAATAAAAATAAAAAAGTTTAAATTTATATAAAAAACGATATTAAAGCAAATTTGGCTTAACTTATTAAATAAATTATATTAAAAAATATATATTTAATATATAGTTTTATATTATATAAATTTAATAATAAATTAATTTCGGCGCGATTTTAGCCCGTTTTTTAACTGTTTAAGTTTATAATAAAACGTTAATATAATTATATTAAATTTATTATAAACTTTTTAAAATATTTTTTATTACGTTAAAGTTTTATTTTTTAAATATTTATATATTTATAATTTAAAAAATTTATATATTTTATATATTAATACGTTTTTATATAAAAATTATAGCTTAAATATATTTTTTTTAATATATTAATTATAATAATTTTTATTTAAAATAAAAAAAAACTTTGTTTTAAATTAAAGCTTTTAATAAATTCGGCTATTTTTTAAACTAAAAAAAAAAAATTTGCTTATAAAATTTATAAATTAAAAACGTTTAACGTAATAAATGGTTTATATATATAATTAAATAATTTAAAAAATTTAAATTTATTTTAATATAAATATTTATTTTATTATATACGGTATTTATTTTTAACGTTTTTAGTAAAAAATAAAAATAAATTTTTTAAAATAATAAAAAAATATAGTTTTTTATAAAACTTAACGATTAAAATTAATATATATTTATATTATAATCGGTATTAATAATTTTTTTTAGCTATAAAAAGCCGTATTACGCCGTAAAAAACGTTATATTTATTATTAAAATATTATATTTAAGTTTTTTTGCCGATATATTTTTAAATAAAAACCGTTTTTATAACGTTATTGTGACGACCCGGTCTACTTAAAGATCGGTTCAGTAGGGTTTTGATTCGGCAAGAATTGCAGTAGTAAAATCGGTGGTCAATTATCTTCATAAAGTCGTCAAGAGATTTCTCCTATTCAATTTTAAGAACGAAGTAAATATTTAGATTAAAAAATAAGTAAAAAAATAACTAAATATATAGAATTCTTTTCTTTTTTATAACATTTTTTTCTTTATACTAAATGTAGTATGTTTTAATATGCTTTTAAAACATTTTTAATCATAATCTCCGCTACTTTGTTTCTTTTTCAAAACATCTTAGATTAAAGTTACGTAACTTATGCGTATTCCTTAAATATACATTTTCCCGTTAATCGTGCTTAAACTACTCATTCCCCGCTAAGCTTAAACAATAAGCTAGCTGGAATATTAGTTTGTAACATTATTTCTTTTTTTTTATCATTATTGTCCTTAACAATAAAAAAGTATAAATATTTCGTTCGCTATGTCTTAGTTTTTTTCTTTTTAGTTTCCGACTAACTTCTTATTATATTAAACCGAATTTAAAAACCTTTTGCAAAACTTAAAAACTTTACCGCTTGTCGAATCGATCTAATAGTTACTTTCAACAACTACGGATACGAAGTTATACTTTATACTCGTTGCGACCTTTCCGGCTTAAAATATATAATAATAAATAAAGTAAAAAGATGTAAAAAGTGCACTTTTTTAAATGTTTCGTGTAATAGGCGAAACGTGCTTCTTTCCTTTTTTCAAAACATTAATTCCGAACATACTCGTATTAAAAAAAAAAAAAGCTTAACCAAAAAGCGTTTTTTCGAAGCTTAACGAAAAATAACCGAAATACAGCAAAAAATAAATAATACTTTATTAAAACTGCTACGTTTTCGCAAACAAAAGGATTTCTTTCGAAAGCGTAGTATAAAAATGGTTTAACGAGGCGTAAATACACTTAATAAGTTAAATAAAATTAAACGGATCGAGAAAAAGCGGCAAAAAGTAGCGGAAAAACAATCTCGTTTATCGAAGTTTTTTACCGTTTTTAATTTTAATTAGTCTTCGCTCGATTTTTTAAATGTCGACCCTTTTTTATTTTTAGTCGATCCGGGTTCTAGCGGTAAAAGCGTTTAACTACTTCTAACGCGTTCGCTAAAAACTTTTTAAATTCTTATAAATTCTTTATATATAAGTAACCTTTCTATTTAACTAAATACTAAAGTTCTTTTTTATACTAACGTAAATCTAATATATTTTCGACTTTATATTCGTTTTAGTCGATTTTGACTTTTAGTTTTGTTTAAAGTTTAGCGTTTTTTAGTGCTGGTTTTAATAATAAAATATAAAAAACTGGGTATATTTTTATTTTTTAAAGTAATAATAATCGATAGTTTAAATTCGAAAGTTTTTCCGAAATTTCGAATAGTTTAATGAACTTGTATCCAAATTTCGCACTTAGTCGTCTTTTAGCTTTAATATTTTTTGTTAAAAAATAAACTTTATCCCTTTTTTTAAAAGTCGGCTCTAAAAACTTTTTTTTATCTGCGTAGCGCTTTATACGTTTTTGCAAAAACATTATTTCTTTTTGTAAGTACTAATATAATCCTATAAACTTATCGGCTTTTATTTCAGCTTTCGGCGCTATAATCTTGTCTTAAATAAGTTGCCGTAAAACATCTAAATCATAACCATAGTTTGCCTTAAAAAATAATATACCTATATTTTTGTTATTTAAACTGTTATAAACTAGTTATGCCGTAAATAACTTTATAATTTAATCGTTTTATTAGTAGTTAATATAGCATCTAAAATATGCTTTTAACATTTAGTTTAATCGTTCGTTTTGTTTATTTGTTTAAAGATAATATGCTGTAGTTATTTTATGCTTTGTGCCGATAGCGTAAACTAGCGATTGCTAGTATTTCGAGGCCATAGTTCTTCTTCGATTTGTGATCTATTTTTTAAGCCACCCGTAATCAGATACTATATGCCGAATAATCACATAAGCCATATCTTCCGCTAAAATAGCTTTTTTATATAGGATAAACAATCCATACTTTGTTGTTTTATTAATAATAACCAGGATATTATTATAATATATTTTTGTTATAGGTTCTTTCGACTTAAGAAGTTTTGTAATAAAGTCGAATACTATTTTTAACTATGTTTTGTTTAGTAGTAGTATTGGCTGCAATAAGCCGTAAGGTTTGTGTCGCTGTAGCTTCGCCTTGTTATAAAGATTACATTTTTGTAAAACTTTTTTAACTACTAATTTTGCTTCTAAAAAGTTATAGTTTTTTTGTAAACGAATAATAGTTTTAAACCATTTTTGGTGTTTTACAAATAAATGCTCGTACAATTTTTTGACTAATTTTTTTTGCAGTTTTAGTAAAATATAAAGCTTGCTTTTATATATTACTATATAAGATATGTCGTTAATGTTTTATCGATAATAATTTCGAAATTCCGTTTCGTTTAGTAATTTCGATTTCGGAACATTATTTAAATAAGCTGCTAAACGTTTTTCCTACTTTTTATAGTCGTTAATCGTTATTGCTATAATAAGATTTTTTGTTTCGTTAAGTTTTAAAATAGCGTAGTTTTTAGATTTATTTTAAATTTCGTGTTTTAACTTCTTGTTTAAAATATTTGCTTTAGCATTTTCAGTTTTTTTAACGTAAATGATTTTAACGTTAAACTGTGCTATAAATTTTTACTATCGAATTTGTTTTCGATTAAGTTCTTTAGTAAATAAAAACGACGTAAAGTTTTTATAATCAATAAAAACTTTTACCGGCGTTTTAGCTCCGATAAAATAATGCTTTTATTTTTAAAAAGCATATATAATCGCCATTAATTCTTTGTCGTAAATAAGATAATTTAGTTAAGGTCCGGCTAATTTTTTTAAAAAAAATGCAACTAGGTATAGTTTGCCGTTATTATTTCGTTGCTTAAAATGTCTTCCAATAACAAAGTCTGATGCATCTGTTTCAACTTCGAATTTTTTATTTAGATCTAGGAGTTATAAAATAAAGTTACCGAGTATTTTGTTTTTTATTTTTTTAAAAGCTTTTTGTTCTAATTTTCCCTATTAAAATAAAACATCTTTTTGCGTTAAGTTCGTAAAAACTGTTGCAATCTTTTCGAAATCTCGTATCAATAGTTTTACATAATTAGTAAACTTTAAAAATGCTTTAACTTTTTTAACAGATTTCGGCGGTTGCTATTCTCGAACGGCTGCGATTTTCTTTTCTTAAATCTGGATTCGTTTAAGCGTTATCGTAAAACCTAGGAAATCTACTTTTTACTAATAGAACTTAGTTTTTTTAAGATGTATTTTAATCTTTATATCTTGTAATGTTTAAAGTACTAATCGTACGTGTTTTGTATATTCTTTTCGTATGTTCGAGTATATTAAAATATTGTTTAGATAAACTATTACGAATTTTTTTAAAAACATTTGTAAAATATGCGTAAAACGTCGCTGTTATAATGTTAAAACGTTTATTAAGCTTTTCTACATAATAAAGTACTTGTATAGTTTTTTATCTATAGCAAATGCTGTTTTGTATTTGTGGCTTCTCGTTATTCGAATCTAATAAAATGCTTTTGGCATATTAATCGCCGTATACCATTATGCTTTATAAAACTGATTTCGTAAGTTATTAATTTTTAATATCGGTTTTGCGTTTTTAATCGTAATGTTATTTAACGCTTTATAATCGATACAAAGTTTTTTTGCTTCGACTTTTTTACTATCGATTATTTTT